>VWZS01005593.1:1035382-1443829 GCA_013397075.1 Rhabdornis inornatus
TAGTTATTTATTTATTTAGGCACAGGAGATTGGAGCTGTCCGAAATCCCTGGCATTTTGGGAGGTGACCGAGGTGGGGGGTGGGGTGAGCTAAGTCTCAGCGGAAGGGACAGGAGGGATGGACCAGTCGCAGGACTGGGAGAACGGGGAATGGGTTTCGGGAGGGGGCCCGGTCCGTCACGGAGGGCTCCTGCGGTCCTGCTGCATTGCACATTGCTGCACACTGTTATCTTTAAATGGGGCGTGTGGGGTGTGGAAGGTCGTGGCAACGGCAAGGCACAAGCGACCTACTTCATGAGAAATCCCGTTGTCTTTTCCCGTTGTCTTTGCACCAGACAGGAACTTTATCTATCCGCTTTTGCTTTTTTCCCCCCGTGCTTTTTTTTTTTTTTTTTTTTTTTAATTTATTGGCGGGGTTAGGGCAGCTTTGGACCGGGGATGCCCTGTGCGGAGGCAGACAGGGCCAGGCTGCCCCGCGGGGGCGAGAGATGCTGGGCTCACCACTGGTCCCAAACGTGAACCCCCCCCCCCACACACACACACCCCGGCCCCAGCCTGGGGCAGGACTCCTCCTGGAACCCCGGAATTTCAGCATAGCCCGGCACTTTTTTGCAGAAATTCGTGGCGACTCCCCCTCCGCTGTAGCGAAATGGTGCGGGTTTTATAGGACATGGTTTTACCCTCGGGATGGTCTTCGGTTCTTCTCTATTTGTTTGCCTGGGTTTTTTTTTCCTATCGTAGCCAATGTCTGGAGCCTGCTGGGGGTTTGATGTGACGGCTGGTGCTGGTGTGTGTGTGTGTGTGTGTGTAGAAGGGAGTGGCCACCAAGTCATGTTAGCGATGAATCAAACGGCAAGAGGAGGATTTGGGTTGAAACAGTCTCTTTTGGAGTCAGCCATTTAGCTTGTAACCGGTACCTGGCAAGGAAACACACACACCCCCGTCACAGCCATTCCCTGGGGACACGGCGCAGGAGGGGACCACCACCCGACGGCGTGGGCGGCAAGGCGCTCCTCCTCAAGGGAGGGGGGAAGCCCCTTCCCGCCCCCGCTGGCCGCAGCGACATCCCCCAGGCCTAGGGACACCGCGGCGTCCCCGGCTCCCGTCACGGCAGGAGAGCGGCTGGGAGCCAGCCCCTCGCCGTGCCCGGGTACCCCTGCCCGCCGGGCGGCTGCGGTCGTGTGCGGGATGCCGTGTGGCGAGTCCCGCGTCCCATCCCGTGCCGTGCCCTCTCGGGACACGCAGGACGAGCCCGTAATTCATTTTCTTCCCCCGTTTGCAGGCGGTTGCTCTTGTGTTGGTTCCTGCTGTACTGAACCGAATGCCCTCGATTAGAGCCATCCCGAGGGATGCCTGGGCAGCGGGTTTGGGGGAGCGGGGCTCACCCCGACCCGGTCCCGCGTCGCCGCCCCAAGCACAGACATGGCCGGGCCGGCCCCCCCGCAGCTGTCTGCGTGACTTCGCTGTCTCTTCTTTGCGTGTCTCTATCTCAGCTCTTTGTAGTGATTTTTTTTAATTATTATTTTTAATTTAACTTTTTTTCCCGCTGCGCCTTGCACGGTGATTGCCCAGCGACCTGGGCAATAGGGAGCGTGTGCGTGCGCCTGCGTTTGTACGGAGAAACGCTCCTGCTGCTTCGAGGCGGAATTGTCTAACAAAGGATCAAGTCCGGGGGGAAGGAGGCAGCGCATCTTCACCTCCCCTCCTCCTCTCCCCTCAAAATAAAAAAAGAGGGGGGGGGAAGGAAAAAAATCATTAATGAAATCAACGCCGCTAATCCACAGACACCGAACCCTCCGTACTAAAAAAGGAAAGGGCGAAAAGCCCGTGTCTCACCTCCTCGAGTGGCCGATGGCGAGCCTGTCTCCGTCCCACCGCCCCTCTCCTGCCCCAGGTCGCGCCTTTAGCAAGGGCTGGGGGCGGGCGGGGGGAGGAGAAGGGAAGAGGCGAGCCGGGGGCGGGGGCCGGCGGTGCTGACCTGTGCCCCTGCCCCCGCAGCGTACCTGGTGCAGGCGGTGAGAGCGGCGGGGCGGTGCGATGCGGTCTTTAGGGGCTTCTCGGATTGTTTGCTGCGGCTGGGCGATAACATGGCCAACTACCCGCAGGACCTGGACGACAAGAGAAATCTCCAAACGATCTGCGCGTAGGTCTTTCCTCTCTCCTTCGGGGCCGCGGGGGGAGAATGGGGGTCACCCGGGGCTGGGCAAGGGGGGGCGAGGCTGGATGGTGGCGGGAAGGAGGGAAGGAACTCAACTAACGCGGAGGTTACGCTTTGGGGTTGGATTTTCCACCGCAGGGCCCCTCCAAGCTCACTGCCTCGGGGACGGGCCGGGCTTGGGGAACAGCGAAGTCTGGAGGGAATTTTTACAACGTCTTTTTTTTTTTTTCTTTTTTTGCCTCCGTGAATCTGAGGTGGTTTTTTTTGCTGGTTTATTTTCTTGGGGTTTTTTGTTGTTGGGTTTTTTTTCTCCCTCTCCTTTCCTTCCCTACTTAGCTCCTCTTCCTATTCTTTCCCTTCCCCCGACCTGCGCTGGGGTGCTGACATTTAGCTGTACAGGGATCGTTATCCCTTTCCTTATTGCTGCCTGCGGGACACAGGCTCACCGGCAGGCTCCGGGCTCGCCCCGCAGGCAGAGGCCGGTGGGAGGCTGCCCACCCGGGCCGGGCACAGCCGGTGCTGGGGAGGCGCTCCTCGGAAAACAAAACGTAATTAAAAAGGAAAGAGCCCAGTCATGATATGAATCGCCCAGCGGCGGAGAGGTGGCCGTGCCAGCGCCAGCTCTCTTCAGCCACCTCCATCCCCCGGGAAAGCGCATTTGCCCCCAGTTTCGCCCCGCTCCTGGCGCAGAGGGGACAAGAAGGAAAGGGCAACGATAAAGGGGAATGATAATAATAGTAATAATAGTCATAATAGTATTAATAATAATAACAACAACAGCAGCAACAAAAATATTAAAGGGAGAAAAAGAACTCGCCTTGTGAAATCGTGTCCCACACGGGGAGGAAGAGACGAGCATTTTCGATATGTCTGGNACCACAACCAGTTGCAACACAAGGTGTTTTCCCTGCTTTTCGGTGCAAAATCCTCCCGCTTAAAAAACCCAACCAAACAACAAAGAAACAAACAAAAATATTTAGAAACGAGATAGTATCTTTAGACATAAATAAATTTGGAATAGCTTTGGGGGTTTATTTTGCTCCGCAAAAATAGGAAAGGAAAGGAAAGGAAAGGAAAGGAAAGGAAAGGAAAGGAAAGGAAAGGAAAGGAAAGGAAAGGAAAGGAAAGGAAAGGAAAGGAAAGGAAAGGAAATGTGAAGAGATTCTATAACACTCCTCTCTTCCTCCCTAGAGATTTCTGAGTCAAACACACAAAAAGGCTGGCACCTCGCTGTAAATGCTGGGCTGCGGTTTACTTTGTGTCCTGCAACAGAAATAGATACCCAGGGACGGCAGCATCTTGATATGATATTTTTTGCCCTCGAGTGCCAGACCAGATGTGGTCCTGATTTCCAAAAAGTAACTCTTTTCCGAGAAAGACCCTTTTCCCGACCACCTCCCACCATCTGATTGCCTTCGCCCTGTGCCGGGATATGTGTTGAAGGAAGATGGTGAAAGATTTAATTTTCCTTTGGGAGATGCAATTACAGCAGAAATACTGCAGGAGAGGCACACTCTTAGACTCTGGCTTCTCAGTATCTCATTATTTATTACAAATGTAGCAAACATTGGGAGTCTACAGCCAGTTTAGAGTGCTCATAAATTAGAAGCAGTGGGACTACTACGGGGAAAAAAAAAAAAGGAAAAGAAAGAAAATCAAGACCCAGTTTTGCAGACGTCTGCCTTGAGGCGTGGGGGAAATAGAATGCGGAGGGCAGATTCGGGGTTATTTTTGATAACCTAGATACGGAGAGGAAAGATCCTCCAGTACTCTCCCTATTCCGAGACGACGGGTGCCTGTCCCGGCGACAAACGCTGGTACAAGCAAGTCCCCGTGAAGAAAGGAATTGGGAAAAAAAAAAGGGGGGGGGGGAAGAATTTGTGCGAATAGCTGGAAATTATCCTAGGAGAGCGAATCTCTTCCCTGCCTGTAGACCCCTGGCCACGGATCAGGAGTCCCTCCCGCTGCCCTGCTGCGGGTCGGTGCGAGGCGCCCAGAAGAGGAAGATGATCCTTCTTCCTTCCTCCACCCTTCCTGCTTCTCCTACTCTTCCTCCTTGACCTTTTGCTTCAGTAAGGGCCTTTTCCCCCACCAGGGAATCCCCTCCGCGGGTTTCTACATTCCCCACCCGAAAGCGTGCCTTTCCCACCCCCGTCTGCCCGCTCCCACCGCTGACGAGAAACCCCCGGGACGAGCCCGCGGGCTCCCGGGCTGGCTTCTGACAACCGAGCGGGGCACGTCCCCTCCTCCCTTCAGGCACAGACCCCTCCGCCAGAGACCCAGCAGAGCAATTTTTGCAGCACCCTGACCGGGCTGGTGCCGAAGGCAGGGTTGGGGATGGGGGGGACCCCCGAAACCTCAGGCAGCGGCTCCTCCCAGCCAGCCCAGCCTCCCTTTTAGGCATGCCCGGCTGGGCTCCGCCGGCGGGAGGAGGGGGCGGTGGGCCCGAGGGGCGGACCCCCTTCCCGGGAAGGTGGGCGCGTGCCTGTTTTGACGCCGGCTGCTCTCCCCTCCTGCAGGTACTGGGATGATTTCCACGCCTGCACCCTCACAGCGCTCACCGATTGCCAGGAAGGAGCGACAGACCTCTGGGAGAAATTGAGACGGGAATCCAAAAACCTCGATTTCCAAGGCAGCTTATTCGAACTGTGCGGAGGCGGCAGCGGCGCGGCACCGTCCGTCCTCCCGCCGGCCTTGCCCCTGCTCCTGGCGGCTCTGTGGGCCGCCCTAGTGACCTGGCTGCCTTTCTAGGGGGGCGAGCACACTCACACCCACACCCTCTCCATGTGCTGGATCTATAGAGGAAGTGTCCATCCGTTGCTTTGGGGACGTTGTGCTTTTCTGTGGTTGATGATGATGATGATGGTGGTGGTGGTGGCTGATGATGGTGAAACACCCATGTAGGACTGTGGAAGCGTTCTCCCTTTTTTTTTCTTTTTTTTTTTTTCTTCTTTTTTTTGTGTTTATTTGCCAAATCTTACCAAACAGGCAGCGGCGCGCAGCCCAAATCGGACCTCAGCTTTACTATCGCTTCAAATCAAAAATAGAAAAAAAATGTAAAGAAACAAACTCGAGCCCTCGTTGTGCAAACGCAATCTCAGGAACGGCTCTGGGCCACCTACTGCTAAGGCTGTAACCGGCCGGGTACCTCCCGGCGAGCCACGGGCTCCGCTAAAAATGTGGCAGTGTGCGAGGCGAGAACAAAAACCGCAGACAGGAAAAGGCACTGGCGAGAAATCCAAGGTAGATGTCCACGTGTGAAGCATATGGTGAATAATTCACAATCTCTCATCTTTCCTCCACAGTCGCTTGTTTGTTTTTTGTTTTTGGCCATTCCACTGGAAAAAAAATTAAAAATTAATAAAAAGAACATTTTTCCTCAAGGGGAAAAGAGAGCGAGAGAGGGAGAGAAAGAGAGGGAAACGAACAGCTAAGGAAGAAAGGAGCAGGAGAAAGAGAGACGTATCTCAATGCCCGGAGGAACGAAGGAATGCTGCTAACGTCTCTGAGAGTTTACCTTTACTTGCTGTTCGAAGGCATCTTTCCGAATTCACTGCCTTTAATTTTTTCCTCCTCTTTGTTTTAGATGTTACACATATCAGTAAAATACCTGAATATCCAACCGTAGAGATCACAAAAAGGGGGCTTAAATGTAAACCTAAATGAAAAAAAAAAAAATAACAACAGCAAAATGATTTTGAAAAAAAAAAGAACCTTGATTTTAAAAGAAAAGAAAAATGTAATTTAAACAAAAGTTTATTATAAAGTCAATTCAGCAAAAAATAACAAAAAAAGATTTGCTACAAAGTATAGACAGAAGTATAAAATAAAAATTATTGTTTGAAATAAGGGTGTCGTCCTTTTTGTAAAATATTCCTAGAGTATCTTGGAAAGGACGGGGCTTTGAAGGCAAGGAAGTCTAAATCTTGAATCCATCCCTTGACGAACACGGCAATTTCAGTTCAAACAAGGACAGGGTGCCTGAATCGCATAGTCTAAGCCTTTCTCTCTCTCTCTTTTTATTTTTTTCCCTTTCCTTTCTTTTCCTCCTCAAAAATACGCTGTAAACCCTCCCCTCCTCCCGCAGCCGCGAACCGCAGCACCCCCGCGTTCCCGGCCGCCCGTTTCCCGGCGCAGGGAGCCCCGCGCAGCGGCGGGGGCGGGCGGCGCGGCGCTCCCGCGGGCGCGGAGCCCCGGCGGAGGGAAGGCAACAACCACCATTAAGGAGGAGGCTGCCGAGCCGGAGCCGGGGCGCAGAGGAACCCTTTCATAATTAATAAGGCAGCTCAGCCGAAGGAGCAAGGGGAAGGGGGGACGGAGTATTGATTTCGCAGCAGAAGCTGCTCTAACCTCGGCTATTTATAGATGCCTGATGCCTTTATAAAGAAAAACACATCAAAGAGTAAACACGTCCTTTTTACTTAGGAGAGCCCAGCTGGCGATCCGGGGTGGGTGGGTGAGTGGGTGGGTGATGGGGAGGTAGGCACCACGAATTGGTGCGAGGTGATTTACTCCGCTGGGGAGCCGTTGCCTGTGCGATAGCTCTCCTTTGCCAATGTGTAGGGTGGCAGAGTCTCTCCTTCGCCCCCTCTCCCTGCTCCCTCCTTTACCAAGGTCCGCAATGTAATGTGTAAGCAATAGCAAATGTAACAGTTCATAAATCAAACAGTGGGTCGCAAGCCAATCTGCATTTCCCAAACGGATTGAATCCCAGCAACGAGTGTGCTCAGGAACTGGAGCCAGGCGCCTTTACCACTGGAAGCAATGTTGATTTTTTAATGATAAAATACATTATGCGTGTGTTGGGGGGGGCTTTGCAGAGCTCAGCCTCGCTTCGGCAGACACAGGTCTGCTTGAATTTCGTTTTACTTTGGCCTCCCTCTAGACTCAATCCCCACCACCACCAAAGAAAAGGGAAAACCCTGGAGAGCAGAGTTTTGTTTAAATGGTTTGGGTTATTTTCCCTCCCCACAGAGGATCTAGACCTAAATTGATTTTTCTGTGCACATCTCTGTATTCATGAGGTCAGGCGCTGCTGTTATGGTTTCCTGTAGCACGAAATGCCAGATGCCGAGGAGAGAGGGGAGAGGAAGCGCTTGCTGGGGTGCGCGGGGCTCGGCAGCCTGCTGTGTGCCCCGGCTGGGCCCCGGGGACCCCCGCCGGCTGCCGGCACCGCGCCCCGCTCCGCCCCGGGCTGCCCGGGCGCCGGTCCCGCCCGCTCCGGCATCCCCCGGCTCGGGGGCGGGCGTGCTCCTGCCGCCGCCCCCGCCCTCCTGGCTGCTGGACGGGGCCCGTCCGTCGGAGGACGATGGAAGGGAACCTACCAGCTTTCCCTCACCCCGCAGAAGAAAGCTGAAACGCCCTAATAAGGGGGCGATTTCCAGCTCATTAGCGGACTCCGGTTATCTTCGTGTGAAGTTCAATTACTAATGAGTAATCTCTTCGTAATTAGCACATTCCCCAATTAACCCTCCGTTGAGGAAAATAATGAACGGTGGCAAACCGGTGAAAAACAGCCGAGCGGGAGGGGATGGTGCCCGGTGGTCGTTCCCGGGCCCCTTTCCTCCCCCTGTCTCCCCTTGGACTCTCCTGTTTGGGATTATTAATTGTCGGGCGCTCATCCCCGGGGCACAGGCCGGCCACCAGCCTGCCGAGCTAGCCGGGATGCACTAACCTGCATTGCACCCCGGGATTTCCCGCACAGGCGCCAGGGACGGCAGCAAACGCCGGTCCCGCTGGCTCGGCTCCCCCTGGACAAACTGGCAAAGGTCCCTGGTTTTTTAGGGGAGCACGAGAAATCAGCAAACTCCCCCTTCCCTTTCGCCCTCTCATTTTATAAGAGGCGCAGGGCATTGGCTGTTCCCTTTTCAACTCCTTTCAAGGGCCATTTCTGAAGCCTGAGTGCATGGTCGATTTTATGTATTTAATTTTCTCGACCACAGGGATGGATGGCTACTTTGCCTTGCCATGTTGTGTGGCCAAGGAAACATGAGCCCTCCGCCAAGTCCCAGAAAGGGACTGAGTGTACTGGGCTTGCCTCCTGCCGCCTTGCACCTGTAGGGTTTGTAAAGGCTGCGGGAACGGCTGGGCTTGTCTCTTGCCAGGCTGGTCCCACTGCCCCAGGCAGTGGCTGCTGTAGCAAGAGCTGGAAGAGGTTCAAGCCTCTAACATCCCTTCTTACCTCCCAAGCAAACGTGAGCTGATGAACTGGAGAGGGGAAAAACGCAAGAGGAAAGAGTTTAAACCTTGACAGTGACCACAGTAAAATCATCCGCTGCTTAAAAGAAAATGCGCACACACGCACGCATAAAGTGGGGGGGGGAAGCATAAGTGCAGATCAACAGGGGAAAAAAACCCACAGCTGAAACAAAAGACAAGCCAGTGCATTTCTAGCTGGCTGGATAATCAGGAAGAGTTGCAGCCATTGCGGCTCTGCCTGCCCTAATTCCTATCCCCAGCTCCGACTGAGCAACCGCAGCCCCGCAGTCCCCGGAGGGCTGCACAGCGCTGGCTCCTTCTTCCCCGGCAGCGCTGGATGCACCAGTGCTTGGCCTGCGGCTGCTCTCCTGCTGCCTCCCCTGCCCTTTTAGCAGCCTGGCTGAGCCCTGCAGGGACGGCTGCACCTTGCCCCGACTGGGGCTGCCCTCCGGCGCGGCGAGACGCTGCCAGCACTGGACTGAGGTGGTGGCGGTCGATTATTTTTGCTTTAAGGGGAAAAAAAAAAAAGGTCTTTCCCCATCTGTTCAAAGGCTGTAACAAGGAGATGGAGTGGGCCTGTGCTGGGAGCAAAAGCTTGAGCGAGCACACACAAAACTGAGGAAAAATCTGAGTGGTAGTGAGAGCAAACTGGTTGGTGCTTGTGGAGGGAGCAGGGAGGCATGGTATGAAAGTAAGGTCCATTTCTGACAGGACTTTTTGGTGGCTATATCTGCATCTCAGAGGAAGCAGCCAGTTATTGTTGGTCTTGGCTCATTTGCAGTCTAGGTATGAATGGATCAGGGGCTCTTCCAGCCCTCTTTCTCTCCAGGGTCCTTTTAAAATCTGTGCAGTTGTTGTCCTGCCCAGTGAAACCCAGTAAGTTCTGTGAAGGGTTGACAACCTCAGGAGAGAGAGAACAGTTCAGCCTTTCTATTCACCAAGCTGATTCATTAATGATTAGTGCCATTAGGTGGACTACAGTAGTGCCTGAGGGCCCCAATTAAAGGAAAAGTGAGCTTGTTAAATCCAAAAAGCCAGATTCTCCCTCAGATTCTCCCGCCTGATGCAGAGGTGGTGCCTCCCGGGTGGGCAGCAGGAATAGCCCTGGCTTTCTATGTGAGCAGCCTCTGTGCCTTCCCCCTCCATCCTCCACCTTTTCCCTCTCCCCTGCCTTAGTTGCAGATCTTGCTACAGGGTGTTGCAGGAGCTGGCTGGCAGGACTTGCAGAAGGAGGTGTCAAATCGGCTTATTCTTCTGAGCCACTTCATTCTTCATCATGAGTGGGTTTGGGTGGGCTTTTTTCGGTTTTGGTTTTGGGTTTTTTTGGGCAGGGTTGAGAGCAGGCAAAGTGGTGGCGATTGCAGAGGAGTCTGTTATGCAATCAGATGCAATTTTAGATGTCTGAAAGAGTTTCTTTAGGCTAAAGGCAGCTGAAGATCAATTGCACTGTTGGCAAATGTGCTTCCAGCTGGCTGGTGCCTCTCCTGAGGGACAGTTTCAAGCCAGGGCCCATTGCAATGGTAGTACAGGAAGGGGCTTTCATTTGCTTTGGGCTAAGGACCTTCTGCTGCCCAGTTCCACCAGTGAGAAGAGAAACTGGAGATGATGTGGGAGAGTGACAACAGCATTATTACTGGTGAGTTACTGGCTGTTCCTTTCCCCTCAAATCCCCATGGTGGGTCTGTGTTGGAAGATTTTGCTTGAAGCCCCATACTCCTGAACTATGGGTTTGCTAACAAATGGGTAGACTGTGCAGGCACAGACTTTGCCTTTCAGGAGGTACTGAAGAAATAGGTTTAAATGGGCCAAATTGTCAGAACCCCAGCCTGTGGTTTGTGCCTTAGCATTTTAGGCTGTATTGTTTGTTTTATTTTGTTTCTTTGTTTGCTTATCTCCAAAGCTGATAGGAAGAAAAGATGGAAACAGCCTCCTGAAGGTCAAGGTGAGACTGACCAACATCTGAGTGCTGGTATTCACCAGCAGTAATAAATCCCTGCTCACAGGTGCTGGAAGTCTCTTCAGAGAAACAACATAGCTGCAGGGGACAAACAACTAGTCCTGACCTTCTTTACACAGCCATTCTCTGGGAAAAAGTATCCCCTGAAGTCAATGTGCATTCTGCCTAGGTAAGGATTTTGAATGCTCAGTTTTACCTCAGATAGGAATGTTATCCCAATATGAACTCCAGGTTTATGCCACCGAAATACAAAGAGTTTTGTGTGCATTGTGCTTTGCACCTCCCGATTTCTAGCCCATGATATCAATTTATTAAGGACTGTGAAAGACTTACTAGATCTCTCAAGCATCAAAGATCAAATCTGCAGGGCACCTTTTTTTTTTTGCCAGGAAGCAGCCTCAAGAGTGGATGTGCAGTGCATCCTTTAATATCTCTTTAATACCACCAATTTCTTTAACACTTTGGAAACTACTGTTTATTCAAACTGATGCTCCCCAAGGCAGTGAATGAAAACCTCAAAACCTCATTCAACCAAAGTAAAAAACCAAATAACCAACCAAAAAAAACCATTAATAACCATAAGAAAGAAACAATCACTGATAGTGATAGTGATAGGAATTGTATATATCAGATTTATCCTGCCTTAAACCACCTATTTTGCTGCAGACACTGTCAGTAAGTTTCCTTCAGATACAGCTATGTACATGGTCTAATTCTGCCAAATGCACCCCTTCAAGAGTCAAACCATGTGTCTAGTATAGTCTCTCTTCGTCAGGACTTCTAATAGTAGTACTTCTGACAATAGTAGTGCCTTAAGTACAAGAAGTTTTGCAGTAAATGGTCAGTTTGGTATTTATACTTCTTTTAATGCATTTTATTTTGACTGGGTAGTGTGAGAGGTCTTATCCATTCCTGTGCTCCCCTGGAGCACTTTCGGTAACAAGCTGCCTTTTGCAAATGAATGATTCCTGTAAAGGCACTGCCTCATTTTGTTTCCCATATTCCAAGAAATCCTTAAATTATGTTGTCAGATGAAAAATCCAGAACATATTTTGTTAGCATGGAACATTGGTCACATTAGTTTCGCAACGCCTCATTGAAGGATCCAATATGTCAGAAAATTGTCCTAAGCTTTGCTTTTTATTGAGGCTTAATAGGTGCCCTTGTCCCCTTTACTAGACTGATGATGCAAGACTTGTTTTTTTTCTGCTGTGAAGACATTTCACTTGATCTCCTTCACCCTTACTCCTAGTGTCCATTAAATGGGAGTAGCACTTTCAGATTTTTGAGATTTGTGAAAAATGCTACATGAGAAGATAAGCTCTATTAATTAGAAAAATTTTATTTTATCTTCTAGCTTTCATCAGAAGAAAAACGCCCGGATTGAAATGACAACAACAAATAATAGGTAAAGGACGCTCCCCTGTTCCTTCACAGATCTGTTATGTAACAGGAAACATTCAGCCCTGGGTGCAGGAGATTTGTGGTTCACTTCCCTCTCTGAAGAAGCCTCATCTTAAAGAAGGTTGTAGCAGCCCAGCCTCATGCAGATGCTGCTCTGCAGGAATTTCAGGCTGTGAATTTCAGCCTGTGCCCTCAGCCAGACTGTTGAGGGCAGGTTGCAATACCTGTCCTCCTTGCAAAATCCCGGTCCATTTTCAGCCATGTCACTCACTGCTCACAAGCCTCGTGTTTTGGTGTGCATCAAAAGTTAATTTAATTACCTTCCCTCCATTTTCTTTAGGTGTTGGTGATTTGCACTCTCTCCACCTAAATCAGATATCTGGCACATCAATACTTAGAAGGCTTAGGAGAAGAAGAAAACATCAATATTTCACTGAACACAAAAAGTTGCAAAAATCCCCAGACTTCATTTTAATGTCAGCTGTGGTTAGTTCGTAGTTTTTCTTTTTTTCTGTAAGATGAGTGATTTCCACTTCCTTTGAATCCCACCAGTGCAACTAGCTTGTTTTTCTCCCTAGCAAGTGCTAACAAGGAACTGTGAGGGTTTTGTTCAGGCTCAGTAGCCAGGCAGTCCTGGGGTGGCTGACTTCTAGGAAAAGCCACGGCAGGAACAAACGAGAGCCAGCCTACGCACCAGGCTCAGCTTTTGCTGGTCCTCAGCTCATGGTCCAGCTCACACCCGTGGTAAATGAATCGCTGTCAGCAAATGCACCACAGACCAACGCCGGGAGGACGGATCTGGACAAGCTGGATGCTTCGTGATGGAGCTGCCCTTAGAAACGATGGCCCGTTTTGAGGCAGCTTCACCCTCCTCAGCAGAGCTGTGCCAGCTCATGGCAGTTTAGGATTTTCTCTGCTCACTTTAGCCTGTGCAATTTCATCCCTTGTGTGAACCAGATCATGCAAATGGGGGCACCGGAGTCACAGGGAAGTCGAGTTCCACACGAGTACTGGCATGAGAAGGAGCAGCAATTAGCTCTAAATTCTCTCTACCAGCCTGTCATCTCTGAGCTCTCCCCTGCTGCTCTGCAACTGGAAGCCTTGTGCTCCAGAAGAAGGGGAGAAGAACATTTTGCTCATGCTCATATTAATCAAGTCATCTTGTGAGCTGCTGAATCTATGAAATTGTATCTCCCATGGAGTTCAGTGGTAATGACTGTCTTCAATGTGGACTCTCTGGTGTCTAATAATACAGTTATATTTCTGCAGTGGATGCACTGCCAGCATTTTTTCTCCTCTGCCTGCCTACTTCCACAGCACTTGTAGGCAGCTCAAACCTTTGAGGCTTCTATCCCCTGTCAAGTTTGATTAAACTCAGTTCACAGGCTCAAAGATTATTTAGGAGGGACTGACTGGCACTTGCACAGACAGTGTGATCTCATAAGCTTCCTTTCCTTAGGAAACTAGGCTACCAACCTAGCAACAGGGTGAAAAAAAAGCCATCCTGCTAGCAAAGAGGACCTAAACACAAGGAAGAAAGAGGGGAGGTGGGAGAGGAAAGTGGAGCTGTTTTGAAGGGAAAAAAAGTCGCTGCCTTGTGGCTGCAGAGCTCTCACACACTTAAAGGGCCAGCCTTGGAGAGATGTGCTGGAGAAAATATTCTCCAGGAGATGGAAAGTTCTCCCATGAAAATTGGTGAGGGAGAGAAATGACCTGGATTCATCTCACCACCTGGCATGCTAAATGGATATCTTTATGGTAAGGATCGTCTCTGGTGACACCCGTTTCTCCCTGTGGACTAGAGGAAGATGCAGACACAATTAGCATGCAACCTGTATGCCTGCAGTACCTAAAGCGAGGTGTGTCCTATCCCAAAGGGAATGATCTTCTTCCCGCTCTCTCCTTCAGACCAAAGTTTTCCATGGTGCTGCTGCAGGGTTTATTACTTCATGTACTACATTTGTATTTTAGAAAAGCTGCTGTGTGTCTTAATAGCTGCAGATGTATGCATGGTTTTACTGGGCATTTATTATCACTTATCCTCTTTGCACTGAAACCTTTCCTGTCCTTGTATCTTACGGAATAAAATTCTTTAAGTGAGCTTTAATGGTTCTATGATTTTACTTCTTTACAAATTAGGGAGCCGCCATCCCACTTTTATTTGCTATCACACAATATTTGAGGCTGTCAAAAGTATTATAGTGCATACTCACATAAATTGATATTTAATTTCAGTAATTATAATGTCACTAATTGTGTTTTTGCACCTGATGCAATTACTTACATTCATCTATTGAGGTCTTTTTTGTTCCTTCTAGATTTAGGCATTCCATTACTCTTTAATCTTCCTTGCCTATGGTAGATCATACAAACAATGAAACTTGGAAATAAAAGCTCAGATCTTCCCATCAATTTCTATGTGCCAGATGAACGGGATAGTCTGGAACTCTGTGTGTACCTGGAGTGCAGGATATGCTCAAAATCCCACTGGCTACTTTAATGTAATTTTTGTGAGGCTTAGAGGGGATCCTGTTATCCAAATATTGCACAGAGCAATTGTTTGTACTGACCTACTCCTAAAGGTTTTCTAATTTTTAGGGGGCTTTTTGCTTGTAGCCTTTCACTTAAAATTACTCCAGGGCTGCTGTGGCAGCCCCTTTCATCCGGCCCTTTCACCAGTGTTCTTTTCCTCTCATCCTTCCAGGGGTGAATTTCTTATGCCATATTCCCTGGGAAAAGGCTTCCTATACCTCAGCCATCCTCCTCTGCTCTTCTCCCCTACCTTTTCATCACGTTGCTGTCAAGTTATATTTCATATAATTCAGCACTCAAGTTCCCACACTCTTTCCACTTGGTGCCTTCTAGACCCATGAGTACATGCTACATATAAAGAGTATATAGTAGGAATCTTAATATAGGATAAGTAAGACCTGATTAAAAATGCATACAAGGCATTTATCAGCCAATTAGTGTGCAACATTTGTACTTAATCAAGCATAATCCAGCCAGTGCCAGTGTTGCCATCAGGCAAAGATCACTGGAAGGTAATTTGAGCAGGCTTTACTAAAGGGTATAATATTACTGGGGGATGGTTGTTGATACGACAGTGATCTCCTGCTGCACTGGAGCAGACACCAGGAGAGGATGGCCACCTGAGGACTCCCAACTGCATCCTGTCTACAATTTCCCTTCTAACCTTGAAGTTGGCGTATGCTACAAAATCAGTGAATAAAGCACGTGCTTTGTGTCTGTCAGCCTGCCTCAACTTTCTCTGTGCTAAAGTGCAAAGTAAAAAAATAATCTGGGCTTCAGAATTCCTGCTCTGCCCCAGCAGAGAGTTTGAGGATAGTGTTCCCTGTTCTCAAAGATGCCTAAGACTCATTAGCCTCTGGGTTATCATCCACACAGAAACTTATTTTGGTTCTATTTCATTAAAAAACCCCCCTTTAGTGGGCAGTACATCTTTATTATTATTGCAACATGTCAATATTATTGCCATCCATTATTTTACTTTAGGAGTGGCTTTTATTATTCTAGCTTGAAAACTGTTCCCAACTGTCTTAAATTAAACTAACATAAATTTAATTTAACCAGAGGGGAATGGTTACCTCCCAGACAGCTGCTATGCTTGTCTCTGCTGCTACAAGTCTGTGGTGCTGCAAGATTTCACATCCTATGACATAGCCAAGGCTGTGTTTGGGCTTGAGTGTCCACGTGCTAATAAGCACTGACTTCACTCAGTTTTTCAAGCTTAACTCATCTTCAAAAACCAGCTCTTTGACTGAGTGACCAAATTCACCACTTGGTACAAATGTATGTATTACAGAACAGTGGGGCCTGAGTTGGGTACTCAGTGGGCGATGAGGTACCATGACAGCAGACATGTGTTATGCAAACTGCTGCTTGTACAGGTTTTTGAATAAACTTTCATGTTTCAGCTTCTTTGGACCAAGACCAAGAGGTCTACAGTGGTGCTCTCTAGGAAAAAAAATGCCTAGAACAACATTAAAAGGTAATTTATGCTGAAGTGTCTGAAAAACTCAACCTTAACAATGAGTCACCTAAAGGAGACATTTAACAGACCTTAAAACAAATATATCTGAACAAAACCTTGTTGTTAACAAGTATTTCCTGACAATGTTCATCATCAGAAATTACATGGATCACACATGGACATCACAATCTCTTATAGGTCTCTCCAAGCCTTTTTAACATCTTTCTAAAATTCCAGTGTGAGAAATGGACGTTGTCAGGAAATATTTGTTCTTTTGAAATATTTGCTCTTTGCAGAACATGTTCTTTTGGTTAAATAAACAATATTATTTGGTCATCAATCACTGCCACTACTGAATTAATGAAAATGTTTGCTGACCAGCTTTTCTGAAGACTTACTAGGGCAAAGACTTGCTAATAAACACATGAGGTTGCTCTGGCACTGGAAAGACAGTATGCTGTTTTGGGATCAGAGTGAGAGAAGAATTTCCAAGACATGAAGCTGTGTTGGATATCTGCACACGGGCTGCTAAGTAAGTCCTTTTAGTCAGATCCACCATGTCCTCAACTGGCTGCTCTTCTCTTCCAGGGCTTTTCTGCAGCACACCTTTCCTCAGCAGCTTTACAAACTATATTCCCCTCACCAACCATAAAAAAGACCTTCAGATGTTAAAACCTCTAATAGGGATAGTGTCTCCTGACCCTAAAGAGCTGATGGGCTCCCAGCAAAAGGAGCAGATTATCAGGCAGTGGAGCTTTAGTATTTTTGAACCATGACAAGGAAACTTTTATATCTCAGGTTACTTACATAAGCTGCCTCAGAGGAAAAAGGTGTAGGAGGAAACACAGTCAAGAGGTAAAGGTTTACCCTGGATATTTATATTCAGTTCACAGGAAAGATGCTTGGTGACATGCAGATGTTTGCCCCACTTTTTGTGTAAACAGCACCTGGCTTTAGCATGTGAACTTAGCACCTTGTTTGGAGGAGCTGGGGCTGCATGAGCTCTGCATTTAGCACCAAGGAAAGAAACTCCCTGGGGGCTGTGTAGCCCTGAGATAGAGCTTTAAACATGTATTTAAAGGTCAAACAGCAGATTTGGCAACTCATTTTAGCTTTTTTTTCTCTGACATATTCCTAAAATGGGCTTAGACTCTGGATGCACCTGTTAAAGAGGATAGCAGAAACAAAACCCTTTATGATCATAAAAGTGGAGTTTCAAGTCTCATAGTTTTTGAGAAATATAGTTCTGGAAAAAGAATTTAGAGCAAAAGAATGCACTGACTGCAGCTGGGAGTATTGCACTTGGTAATGCAGAACCTACCTGAGGAATAGACAGAATATATTTCATGTATTATTCGCTAGGTGAAACTCCAAGTACAAATGAAACCATCAGAAGGTTTCCTTGGGTTTGTGGCACTGGTGGAAATCCCGAATGCTTCTGAACTTGAATTTCAGAAGTTTCAGGTCCTCTCAGTTCCCAGGGTTATTACAGCTGGAACTGTGGCTACTTCAAGTTTAAGCCCAGCATGAATTAGAGATTTCAATATGAGAATAAAATGTTTTGTTCTTAAGCTGTTGTACAGATATGGGATAGCTGCAGCTTTGCGTTCCATGTGTGAACTGCCTCAGGGTTGGATTGATAAGAAGGTCATTCTTGAAAGAAAACAAAAACTAATGGTTGTGTAGAAAAGTGTGAATATAGGCCATTTTTAGTGTGTTTTGTGCTGTATCCCATCACCTACCTGTCCTCCCTCAAAGGCAGGCTTGGTTGTATGCACTGGTATTAGTCTGAAGCTAGTTTTTGTTCACAGGCCTAGCCAGACTCCCTTAGATAATGTTTATGCACTTGTATCTCTGGGCCAATTCGGACACAGCCCTCAGCAGGTGGATCCTGAATCCCCCCTGAGATCAGCTGATGGAGCAATGTTAGATAATTCAAGCCCCCAAGTAAGTTTCACGTGTAGAGTTGCAAATCATTCCTCAAGAAGTTTTTCTCCCTGCAGTTGCCACTCCACATGCCAAAACTCTTCTGCCAACCTGGAGCCCCATTTCTGTGTCTTCTTTTGTACGTTCAGATGCCCAGGACAGGCTGAGCCCAGGTGACAGATGCAGTGGGGCATCCTGTGAGCTGCAGGATGGGAATGACCCTCACACCCTTACCTGTGGCCAGCTGTCCCCTGGCAGCAGCTCCTGTGCTGGATTCCACCCCACAGCACACAGGAATGAAGTCACCGGTGTTGTAGGACAGGAGCCAGCACGGGAGCAATCCCAGACCATGTCCAGCTGACACAGGTCTGAGTGGGACAAGCCTTCATATTCCTGGAACCCAGCCTGGCACTGCCTTTTGGAAACACCTGGTTTCCTTTGAGCATCGACCAGGAATCTCTCTAATCATCTCTGTACATACCTGCAGTGGCCTAAAAGGAACAAAGTGGCCAGAGACAATCTGAGAGCATGAATAGTACCCACAGGTACTTTAATGCTGGGAAGGGTAGGGTGTTTTTCCATTTCTGCTTATAAATTAGAGACCAGAGACCTAATTACCTCACAACTTTCCCTAAGACGATAGCAATTATTTATTTTAAAGTGCTTTGGGTTCAGCTCGGAGAATAAAAAATATAGGGGAAAGCCAAATTCTGAGTTTTGCAGCTTTTTATTTCTGCAGAAGTACATTGCTGAAGGATGCCTGAGAAATGCCTGGAGCTCTTAGCTGCATAAAGGGGGCAAAAAGAGGTGAACAGCTTTGTCTGCCGAGTATGAGGTTATGCAATGATAGATGTTCCCAGATGACTTGTCAAGTACTTCTACTGAGAAGGGACAAATACAGAATAAGAGCAGCATCACTCAATAAAATTTGCAAAACTGAAAGATGAGAAGAGAGCATTTGCAATCCACTAAATGTTTCTTCATCCTTTTGTTGCCTGACAACTTGGCTGAGCAGCAATACCATGATCTGTCGCAGGCTCCTGTGGAAAAGTCTTGTCTAGCTCTGGGCTTTTATTTGCATCCGGAACATTTTGTCAAATGCCTTTTCATTAGCTTGGCTGCTCAACAGGTGCACACACCAGCCAGCATTCTTAATCATAAGCAGATAATCCAACTAGTATTAATGGTTTAATGCTACTTCCCTGTGGCAGACCATGGTCCAGACTTTAACATGCACAGCATGAATTGAAATCATGCGTAGGATCTTCAGCAGCACTTCCTGAAACACTCTCCTACTGCTGGCAAGCGCAGTCAGAGCCCTCTGGGAGAGGTGTGAGGAAGTGTGGCTGATTCAGCTACGTCATATCACAGGGCTGAATTGTTTCCAGTCACCTCTTCCTGATTAACACCCTGTGAGGAAGCTGTTGCTGAGAAATCAGTGCATTGTTCCTGCTTAACTCAACCCTTGAGCTGCTCCTAAGAAACAGCAGTGGCACTTTATATTTGCACCTTGCCTTAATCAGTGATAACTTGCAAGTGTGGACAAGTCCTGGGACACATGGTTCATTATCTTAGAGGAGTGAGAGCGATGTAGTGAATATGCTGAGTGACCCAAGGGAGAATCTTCCATCCAGTCATTTCATGAAGGGGATCTGAAATGAATTTTACCTTGGAGATTTTGAGAAAGAGAAATGGGGTTGTTTTCTTTACTTCATCAGTAAAAACAAAGGAAAGGAACCAAGGGAAACCAGAATTTCGATGGGATACCCTGGTTGCATTGTTCTTGCAGAATAAATTGGGGAAAATACCATTTCATTCTTATATAGATTGTCTCCCAGTCTATAGGAGAATGTTTCCCACCGCAGAGGGTTATCTGTTCTGGTGGCATCCATATCTGTGGCAGGAGCACTCGTGGATAGCAGCCACCCCTCAGATGGAGGAAGAGGAAGCTTGCCAAGTTACCTGGGCTCTCATCAGTCAGACTGAAGATGGGCATTTAGATATTCACTCATGTATGAGAAGTAAATGGTCTTGGATCAAATCTTTCATATGTCCAGTAATTGATAAGCACCCATAGGAAAATGGCATTTCTGGGAAGAGAAAAGAAGCAGCTCTTTATTGAGTGTGTGTGCATGTGACTTGGCTCGCCGAGAACTACAAGAGCCAGGCTTCCATGGCCCTTTCCCCCCTAAATAAGCCACATTGTTTATTCTTTATAGGGCATTGTACCTTTATAGGGCAGCATTGCCCGGTGTTTGTTTTCCACTTTTTCCCCATGGAGATAGGCCAGAGAAGCCTGTGGTATTTCTGTGAGGGCTGCAGTATTGCAGAGGTGAGATCCTTTGTGCAGATGGACAAAAAACATGGGTTGTGTGGGCTGGGGAAGGTCTTCTGCCCTTCAGTGCACCATAGCTGGGTGAACAGTACAAAATCACTGGCATTTTTCAGGGATTATAGCCTTTGGGCTTTGTTTGCAAAAGGAGACAGGGAACCTCATGGTGGTTAAGATGAATCATTTGCCTCTCTTGCTTTTTTTGAGCCATGAATGTCCACTTTTATGCTGGACTGCTTTCTGAGAGTTGATTCACATCTGGATTATTTCCTGACCCATGTGGGGACCCTCCATGGCAAAATCCATGCTCCTATACAGTTAATGTCCATATGTACTTCTGCTGTTGTGGCTGGGGGCTTCTTCCCACTACCCTAAAAAGGCCTTGTGCTGCAGCAGATTTCTCTTCTGGATGTCTCTGTACTGCTGATGTAGCCTGAAAGCTTGAATGGAGAGTTCTACTCCTCATGCTCAGACTGAGACTCTGTGTCCTAACTCATTCATTGATCCACTGGAAATCAGCCTGCCAGTCTGCAAGGTGAGTCTGGAAGGTCCTGTAAGGAAAGGATCTGTGCTCAGTCTGCAAATCCCAAACACTGGTGTACAGAAGGGCTGTGGCCCTGAGAGCTCAGTAAGATGGGTCAAGCCACAATAAATGAGTTGATCACTGACCTTGTCTTATTTTCCTGTTTGTGAATTACCCAAGAATGCACTTGCTGTTTTCCAAGGGTAGATCAACCTGTTTTAAGTAAAATCTGTGGTTCTTTGCTTTGCTTTATTTAATGCCTGGAAGGAAGAAACAGAGCCATGGGAATAATAAAGCAGTATGATCACGAACACCATACAAACCTCTAGAGAGGAGGCATGGCAGAAGACACAGCAAAGGTCAAACTCCACTGCACTTTTTTAATCTAAAATGGAATTTTCTGTGTGTGTATGTGTTCTTAAATGACCTTTGTTTTTGTAATGATTCTCTTTAAAAAACCTGAGTGCACAGGGGGCCGAAAAGCTCTGCCACTGTTCACTCTTGTATTCCAGAAAGTCAGTGGAAGTGATGGAAGTGACCAATGCAAAACAGGGCATGGTGGGCGTGGTGGGGAGTGGGACAGTGGGGATAGGCAGGGGTGACAACACCAGCATCACACATTGCCAGATCCTGGTGTCCATTCCCACCGCCTCCTGTGTGCTGAAGTGAGTGCACTGGACCTTTAGGCTGATGAGACTTTGCAGGGGTGATGTCACCACCTTGATTTACATCACAGCATGGTATAACAAACAGTTTTTCAGCTCAACAAGGAGGTGGACATGCATAGCAAAGCATGGAAATAGGTTTGGACCTGTCACAGGGGGCATCTCAACAGGCACAGCTTTAACCACAGAGGCTTTGCTTACAGCTGAGCCCACAGCTTCATTCCCTAAATACTCTTTGATGCTATCTTCCTCCTTTTTGAAATGCTACTCCCTCCCACACAGGCACACACACCACAGAAATGTTGGCAGGACTTCTAGGTCATCTGCATCTACCTTCTCTGGGCTGCACTGTTAGAGTCAAGAGTTCAGAGAGGGCACCACAAACTGGAAATGTTTCCTAGCAGAACAAAAGGAAATTTATTATGCGAGAAACAACTCAGTAATCTTTTTCATAAAATATCCCGGATCCACATATGACATTTATAATCTAGCAGCAGTTAGCTCTCTGCCACATGTGGAAACTTAGTTTGCCTCTTCTTAGCTAATTGGTGAAAAGTAAATTAATAGTTGTTATTTAATAGTAGGATGACGAAATATGAGTTATTCTACACTTTGTGTCCTAGATAGTAACACATGAATTTTTTAATAAGATTCACTTTCCTTGTGTTCAACATCAGTCATGAGAGTGATAAATGAAGCTAATAGTGAACAAACCTTGCAAAGGCCTTTGGGACCTCACAGAAGCAAGGTTCAGATGGCTGCACAGTGATGGAGATTCCCCACAGCTCACGCAGAAGAATGACTGCCAAGTGTTAGCAGTCACACAGCAGCAGCTCCCAGAGGGCATTTCCTCACAATGGCAGAACAGCCTCAGCCAAGGTAAAAGTATGTTACATCCAGGTTAGGAAGTCCCATGGCTTCTCATTGTTTCATATTAATATGTTTTCTCATGAGCAAAATTACTCTGCACATGTGTGGTTTTCATATTTGTCCTCCCCATGGCCCTGCAATGGTCCTGAGTTGAAGGCAGGCTACTGGGATTATTAGTCAAATCCACTGCTGCTGCTACAACTATCAAACGAAATAAAGGAGGCAGAATAGCAGCCTCCTCATTCTTAAGGTAATTAGTGATATAGTAGATTTATGGGCCCTGCATTTATTGACTGTTTAATTTATTGGACAAATAGCCCTGTGACAGAAACAAATGTAAACTGAGTAGAAGTATTCCAGTGAAAGATCAGACTGGAAAATGTCTTTCAAACAAGAGCTGGAAAATGTTGCATGGAGGTGCAAGAATTTATCTTACAAACATCTGCCGCTTACTTCTGTAGTAGCTGATGGCATCCCACTTGTCACATAATCCTGAGTTTGACTGGGCAGCCGTGGATTACAGGGGACTCTTGATCATGCTTGAAGGGCATGCAAAAGGCTAAGGTTTCTCTTCTGAAGGGACTAGGCAGCTCAGAGGATAAAATTATGGATTTCCAATCATAATAGATGCAGAGAAAATAAGAATCTAGAATAATTATGGGTCATCAATTATTATTATCTAGATGCCTCACAAAATACAGGTGCAGAAAAGGCCTCATTCCCTAGTCTACAGTGCTGCAATGCAACACCAATCCATTTCAGATCTAGGGAAAGGCCAAGGGAATGACAGGTCCCTGGCTCCAGCCCTTCAGGCTGTGGCCTGGTATGGTGAGACAGATGGAAGCCAAGGGCAGATGTGTCCTCCCATGGTATTTCCTTGTCCCTTCCCACCTGGCCCTAGGGCTAAGGTGGAGGGAGCCTCACAGGGATCTCCCTCAGCAGCTGCTGTGTACTTGTGAGGGAGAAATGACATTTTGGAGCTAGGCATTCAGCAGGCTGGGATTTAAAAACACCGAGGGGTTATAGCAGGAAGTCCACAGGCACATGTCATGTACAACATGGAAAAGATGTCACAAGGTTATCGATGAGGGTAGGTCATTAGCTGAGGGTGACATGCATTTTGGTGGGTGATTGCCAACTGAAATGACCATCTGTGTCAAATCAAATTAAACTGGCCGTCAATACACTTGTCAGTTGAAAAAGATAAGAAATCAGGGAAGAAAGGCTTTATTTTCTGAACTGTCAGTTCACTTCTACAGCCCTGAAAACTTGGGCTCACCACCAAATGGATGGTGAACAAATACTTAACTTGAGCATTCAGGCTGTCTCTACAAGGTTAGGAGAGTTCTTGGTGGGATAAAAATTGAGAATAAAGCTCAAATGCCTTTACTGGCAGCATGCTTGACTGCTGACAGGACCAAATCTTTCTGACTATTTTTAATAACTAATCCATGTCTACGGTTGAACCCAGTTAAAAATCAGTTTTTCAAGAAAGAGAAATTTTTTCTTCTACATTTTTTCATTAAAAAAAGGTATTACTCTCAATGCAACGTAGCCTACCTCATTTACAAAACTAACCAAACAAAAAAGCTAAGCATGATTTCAGGAAAAGAAAAATCATTTTGTGGGAGGTTTCTGATTTTCTTTAACAAAGAGAGACAACAATGTTTTATGACTGTCTTTAATGAACTAAAAACCATCTTCCACCTGCACCTTTTTTGGCTGAAGTTATTTCAGCCATATCTACCTGAAAATGCCTTTTCCTGTGAGGAATGAAGCTGAGGGATGAGGTGTGCCAGCCTAGTCCTTTTGCCTGTGCCATTCTAATCCCTCAGGCCTCAATCTGTTGTTTATTGATTTGGCTAAGAAGAGGTGCTATGGAAAGACTGCCTAGTTTGTTTTCCCACCTGAAAGACAGGATTTCCCTTTTTTCTCTTGGCCTGAGTAGCTGTGTTTGGTGCTCTCTCTCCTGTCTCACACAGTGAGAACTCCCCCTCCTATTTCAGCCTGCTGAAATCACCACCTTCTCCTAGAGTGCTGCAATTAAAGCAGCTTAACGAGTTTGCATACGTCAGCCAAATTTCCTTCAGTGGCATTTAGACTAATGTAATTTATCTCACAGTTGCTGTGGATTAATGCAGAGGATCAACTCCCGTTGCTCACCTTATGCCTGGGAATAGGCATTAAGTTGCTGCCATTGGATGCTGTGTCTGAGCCCTCAAGCCCTGGGGAAGCAGCCCCAGCTGCTGCACTGAAGCCAGTGTGTTGCCTGTATAATTGCCCAATATTATCTGGCCCAGAGTGGCCAGAATGAATCCCTCTGTGGAAAAAGGAAAAAACTTTATGTACAACACAGACTGCCTCTCCCGTGTACCGGAGTTTAAATCCTGAAACTTGCGATTATCTTCTTTTCAGTCTTCCTCTTTCATTTTTCAGGATTAAATTTTCTCAGTCCCGTTATTCTTTTTCATCCTGGAAACATCTCCTCGTTAAAACCTCCAACCAGAAGAGCATATATATGTGACACCACTGAGAAATGTGGATTGTCTGTCCTTGGCCACCAGCTAAGCCACTGTTTGGGTGCTGCTGGCTTTTCACAGGCTTTCCAGGCATTTACTGAAGTCTTAACTCAGAGTTTAGTCCAAAACAAACAAATTTTAAAAAAGCGATTAACACTTATGAGCAGAAACTCTGCCAGCCTGGGTCACACTGAAACCCTGATGTTTTCCTACTTATCTTGGGTGAAGACTTTTATTGACCCCTTTGATTATCTTAGCTTTGAAGGTCTATCATTTTGGTGGCCTGTGGGGGGAAATTCATGTCCTGATAACACAGATCCCATCAGTGGAAAGTTTGCTGGGGAAGAACTCACTGTAGCAAATCAAATCCTGAATAGCAACCAGCTTCTCACATCTGTAAGTATTTGCTTTAGGGCTAAACCATTTCACACTCGGTGCAAACCCACATGTAGTTAGAAAACTATAGGAATATTCCCAGAAATATCCAGTGTCAGTGTTCAATTTGTGCCAGCTCTGAGGATGAAAGCCTCTCTGCAGTGCAGTAGCAACATGCCTCTTAACCTAGGAAGGTTTAGGGAGTGTGAGCATTACATGATTCATTCTCTGAAAATATACAGAAATGTACTACTGGAGGAGTACAGTGAAGCATATTTTCACATAATGTCCATGACTATTTGCTGAAATCGGATTTTGAATTGACTGTCACAAAGAGCCAGACAAGACACCCAACTCCTGGTGCTGAACCCATACAGTTAGGCAACACAAATAATAGCATTCAATAGTCTTGGTCCAAGCAGTTTGAACCAGTAAATTCCTTAATGCTTGCAAGGCAATTAACAAAAAATACTCCTTGGCTAGGGGGAATTTCATTTGCAATAAGCTATTCATACGATAAATGATTCATTAAAAATTAGTCTGCATCATCCAATCACAAAGCATTTCTTGTTAGGGAGGCAAAAAAAGAAGAGAAAGGGAGTAATTTTCATTATAATTATGGCAAGAAGACTATGAATGATGATGCACTGAAAAACTTTACATGTTTCTGTACAGTAAAAATTAGTCTCACCTTTTCCCCCTGCTCTTTCACAATTTAAAACTCACTTGCTTTTAAAAGTTCAAGCCTGTCATGTAGTTAATCCTCACTGAGAGCCAGTGTAGATGACATGTTTGAAAATAATTGGTTTTAGGAATAAGAAAATTATCAGTGCTGAAATTTGCTGGCTTCTTTTAGAGAAGACATTCTCTAGAAAATGTTCCCTACAAGACAGGAAATTCTTTTGCTGATCCTGCTCTTGCAAGCAGATTTAGTAAAACACAGCTCAAAACACTTAAATTGTAATTTGACTTGAATACAAACTTTGTTTTTATTGTCTTTTTTTATTATCTACCACTATACAAGCTTCCTACTATCTTAATGGCACAGCACCACTGATGAAAATCTGTTTCAATTGACCATTCTTGCAGCCACCTCAGCATTACTACAGTCAAATACCTCTCTAAATTAAAACAATGATAAGATTGAATATCCAAGCACTCAAAAGTTGGAAAAGTTGAGAAAAACTTAGAAACTGTGTCTATATGTTAACAAATATGCTTCATTTATACAGTGGCATGCTGTATTTTCAAAAAAAGTGTTGTCCAAATACACCATTATCCAATATTTCTTTGACAAAAAATAAAATGTTCGGCACACATTACAAAACACCAAATGGAATCTTATTTAATTCTCTTGGATGTTTCTAACACATTCTGACTTTAATACTTGAGCAGAGATAGGGCAACGATACACTTATTTCCACATCACTGTGAGGCAAAAGTGATAGAGGCAGTAAAGTCTTTCTTGTGAACTAAGTGATCTCGAACACACTATCTACAACTTCAGTATTCACATAATTGCATTCCAGTTGTAGTTCCCAACTTAGAAATGCAGTCCTGGAAGGGATGTCCTAGGTGATGCAATCCAGGGTCCTGCACTGGCAGGCAGTGGCTTTGTAGGGTCCCTTTCATCAATTGCTCAAGCTGCACCTCAAAGCTAATAGAGTTATTTTGGCTTCACAGCATCCTGTGGAAGCCTCTGTGAGGACCCCACCACTCTGGTAGCAGAAGGAGCTTCGCATTTCCAGTCTAGACCGACTCCCAGACATTTTAAAACCATGTGCTATCATGCTAAACTGACTTTTTAAAGCAACCCTTTTTCCTCTCTGGGATATTTTCAGATGACAATTCTACGCTTTGTCAGGTTTTTTTGCTGCTAGGCTAAACAAGAGAAATTCAGCCTTCTCTCGGAAGACATCCAGTCATCTCCCTCTATCCCTGCCCTGCTCCTCCTCCAGTTGAAGTGCATTGCTCTGAAAATGAGGAAACTAGGTCTGGACCTAAGTCCATCATATGGTCATCTTCCAAAAAGTACTGTTCTCAGGCTAGGTTATAAAGAAATTAAAATAGAAGTTTAGCATGGAAAGGGTCAGGCAGCCTTGAGGTGGCAGGGCCAATTTAAGAGGTAACACCAGCACTTCCAGATAAAGGATAGAGACTGAGACTCTGCTTGTGGTGAGGCTGAGCCATTGTCTGTAGGTTCACAGAGACAGCCAGTAGCTCAAGGAGCCAACTGTGACCCTTGCTGAGGGGGAGGGGGGAAATCTCCACTTTATGGTCTTGGTTATTCTAAATAAAGTCAGTGGGTCTGGGGTGAGGGAGCTGCTGCATTTTTGGGTCTTTTTCTGCTACCTGCATAGGTTTCCTGACAGAGGAGATGTGCAGGATGACATAGATGGCATAGGACATGAAAAATTAATCTGGAGAGAAAGAACTGTTCTTAGATGCTACAGCCCTTTGGTCAGCCTTCTGTCTTTTTAGCACCATCCATATCTCGAGTCAATTCTCAAAGTAAGTAAATGCTTTATTCCCTCTGTGTTTCTTTCCCTTTCTACATTGCTTTTGTAATGTGAAGAAATGCAGTCAAGCTTTGGGGATGTTGGGAAAGCAGGTTAACACAGGTATGGATGCATCTGCTGTCACTACCTCTGTGAGGCCCCAGAAGCTTTTTCAGCTCAGATAATTATCACAAAATTGGCTGTTGCCAAAGCTTCTCTAGCTATCATTTACGGTATTTCAAATGAGAAATACATACAAGCAAACATAATATTCCCCAGGATACAGGTACACAACAATCAAAGATCAGCGACTTATAAGCAGCCAGGAAAGCAAACCTTCCTGGAGACACTGTTATGCAGAACAACACAAAACTCAATTGAAATGTCTGACACGTATAAAAGTTTGCAGGAAAGAGTCCCAGGCATAGATAGAATTGCTACAGCCAAATATCTTCTCTGAACACCTATTCATAAGAGTAGGTCCCCAGCTGCAAGAATCACTGCCCCAGGAAGTGAAAGATGCACTGCAGAGATTTTGATCTGGATAGGATGTTGCTCACTCCCTTGGTTTCATTCCGTGCTGTTAAAAATGCCCTACTGCATCCTGGAGGTAGTGGATGAAAGAAAATCTCTCCCTATCCTTTACACATTAGTTGTTTATAAGTTTGAAACACATACAGAGATTCTTCTGAGTGTATGCGTATGGGTGTATACATGTGTGTATATATATATATATATATGTATACATATACAGGTTTTTGTATGCGTGTGTGTATGTATACACACATAAACACACATAGTGTTTGTTATAGACATAGGCCAAGCTCGTTATAATAATTATATGCAACAATTAAAGAGAGTCATGAAACACTCTGCAGATGCAGCTGCAGCTGCAGATGGTCCACCCCTGGATGCCCATCCCAAGGCCAGGTTGGACCCCAATATGTAAAAGGACCAAAACTTATAAAAGTGTGAAAACTTGTGACTCATCATCCATCTTGGGTGGAGCCACAGAGGGGAACTTGTACTGCCCAACGTGTATCCTTTGAAGGCCTTTTAATAAATACCTACTTTATTCCTTTAATTCTGTCTAGCCTCTATTTTAGGTAGCCTCTCCAGGCATCAGATGGGGCTTTGAGCAACTAGGTCTAGTGGAAGGTGTTCCTGCCCATGGCAGGGGGGTAGAACTGGTTGATCTTTAAGATCCCTTCTAACCTGAACCATTCTATAACTCTATGATATGATTCTGTGAACTACAGGACTCTATCTGAGACTGTGTAATGCCAAGTAAATGTCAGTAATGACAGTGCTGACAGGTTGATGAAAATAAAGGTTTCTCTGTCACCAAGCTGGACATTCAAGTTTCTACCTCACTGCAGTCTAGCTGTCTATTTAGATATACAAAAATTAAATAGGTCAACAAGTTTCTTGCAAACCCTAATAGCTTTGACATAGCAAGCATGCACCAGACAAATGCTGATCAGGATAGTACTGGTGGAAACCAGGTGTTTTGTAGCCAGTTGATGAGAACACACTGCAATGGATCAGAAGGTGTGCTCATATGTATGTATCAAATGTAAGTATTCCACAGGGCATGACTCATGTTTGTGTTCTCCCTTCTGGACAGTTAGACCTCACTGGAAATATTTTATCTAGCAGAATAGCATTGTTCAAGAGTTTTAATGCTTGCTACATTGACATCTCTAATGGCGAGCTGAGCCTCTAGCCAGATGGGTCAGGATGTGAGGTAGAGTCTTGGAGGAAAGGGCAGACACCGCCCTGCTCCCTGCAGGTGGATGTTGGCAGGCCACTGCTCTAGCCCACACAGGAGTTCTGCTGCTGCTCCTTACCCCAGAGATGCAGGTTATGGGGGTGGGGGGAGGGACAGAAGGATTGCACCTCCTGTTCTTGGGAGTTTGTTATCCCTGTTATTCACTGAGTTCCCACAGAGGATAGCAAAAGGGAAAATGGTGATCTTCTGCAAGCAATGCAAGATGTGTAGAGTGCCTCAGAGTCCATCAGGATAGACGGTTCCTCAGACAACAGATCTTCTACCATAGCACCTCAAGGCAGCCCCTCTGATCAGTTCCACTTCCTCAAGATATTTTTCCTTTCTACCAGAGCAGCCACAATATTTGTAGTTGGTGAAAGACAGTGTAAAGGGCTGCTGACACCTGCAGATGGCTGCATGTGTTATGGCACAGAACAAACTAATCAGAGAGGTATGCAGAGAAGATTTTATTTTCCCATTTGTGAGATGCATATTGGGCTCCACATTCCTGTAAAAAAAAACATTCTAACATGCTATCTGGAAAACTATCTGCTGTCTCTGGAAAATTGCTGAATGACAACATGGGGAATAGGGTGTTTCTCCCTGACAGGGGTGTCTCCTGAAAAGAAACTCACTCCAGTCAGCTAACCTGTGCTAAACAGGAGTAGACAAGTTGACTACGCATGTGTTCACATCCCCACATCCCCATGGTGCAGCTCCTGGGCCCTGGTGCAAGGAAGGAAATGGGATTCCCCACTCCAGCTGTTCACTTACACCCTTCCACCTTCAGCCCAGCACCTGAGCCTCCTGTGTCCCGAGGCCATGTGCAGTTGCATATCTCACACCTGAGAGACAAGCTGCCACTATGGACTCATTATGGTAATCTGGTAAAAATCAAGTGTTTCGGAAAGTGGCTGTGGTTCTTGGGCTCCTTACCACCAGCTCTTTGTCAAGCACCACCACTATCTCGTGTGCTAGAGCTGCTCTTCAAGGGCTCCTCATTTCTCAGAAACTGCAGAGCAGAGAGTGCAAAGGCTTTGTTGTCTCAAAGAAGGTGAACTCGTCTTCAACAAATGAGCCCTCTGAAAAGGAACCAAAACAGACCATGTTATCTCAGATCCTCAGACTCAACTACTGTTTTGTAGAAGCCCTGATAACTTGAGTCATTTCATGAGGAGCAGCACCTACATGTGTGAGCACACACATGCCCAGCAGCCATTCTGCGTGGGACTGTGTGCTTACACACACACAGCTAGTGCTATTCCCATGCCATCTCCACACTCACATGCTATAGGTAGCTACCACATCTCCACATCTCCTCACAGCTAAAAGAACAAGTTCCAGCATGCAGACATTGGTGTGGGTAGCGTGCGTGTCTCCCTCCCACGGGCATTGGTGGCTGCGTGCCTCCCTTCGCACGCATGCACAGCCCAGATCTCCATAAAAAGGCTGGAAGCTGGCACTGGCAGAACTCAGCTCTTCCTGAAGGAAGAGCTGATGTGTGTAATAGCTCCAGCAGAAGCAGGGGTGGGCAGCTCGTCCCAGCAGTACACTGCAGTTTCCTAGGTAACTGAACTTGAAATAAGGTGATGTCTGGAACTGGGTCTTATCAAATCAATTTGCTGAAGGTGCATACATGGCGGGGGGGGAATCCCCTCGTGTAGGATCCTACTGACTGTAAAAACCAACAATATACCACTTACTAATTTTGGTATTGAGGAGTTTGTTGCCTTTTAATCATCAGCAATGACATTTTCCCATTGAAGCCATCTGTGCGGGTAGGGACGTGTAGAAAATATGACTGTGCATGTTATGCATTATTTACACAAGGCCACAGCTATGTGCTTTGCAGACAAATGAAGAAAAGACAGATCCTTGCCCTGAGGGGGCTGCATGAAGAACATGTTCCCACCTTATTTCTGATACCTCACCTTACCCATGTGAACAGCCCAAGTTCAGCAGCTAGACTGACTCCTGCCATAGAGTTCCCAGACTATGGTGGCCCACATGTTTGAGACAACGTCCACAAAAATATTTGAGTGGTTACCTGAAGTGTCTGGATGAATATGAAACCAGTGGGTGGGAGAGCAACATGTCTTGGAAAATGAGACTTAGTTTCCCTCGTTACACCTCTGCCCAAGAAACTTAAATGAGATCTAGGATCTGGGGCACATTTGCCTCCACTGTTGAACTACACCCATCATGTTCTTGGCTCGTGCCAGGCAGCACTCAATCAAGCAACTCCTAAGAACTGCCTGAGTGTGACATGAGCCAGGCAACCTAGGAAGTGATATAGAGTGTGTCACTTTGGTATGTCCTCCTGCACTGTCCTCCAGCAGAATTTCTTCTCCTGCAGTCCTCTTGCTCTCACATTAGTCCTCAAATCATCCTGAATTCAGCATCATCCAGGTAAAAGACTCCTCACTAGTAGGAGCTGGTTTTTGCCATTTTTTTACTAGAGAAGACCACTACAGTTTTTCAAAGCACCTTTAAGCCCCCACTCCAAGCTACCTGCTGATCCCATGCTGGATGGGTCAGAGACTCCTAGTCTCCAGAAGTGGCATCTCTCTTCTCCACTGGGATAGGATTAATCTGACATGTGCTTCTGCTGGCTCCAGCCCAAAGGAGGCAGCTGTCCCCTTCCTCTTGAGCCTGGGGAAACAGCAAAAGTATCAAAGACATCATCTTCTACAGGCTGCAAGAGCAAAATCAGCACCCACATATCCAGAAGCCACAAACATGGGGGTGAAGCCTATAGCCCCCAGTTTCAGAGCCTCGGCATGCCTGGATATCTCAAATATGGGACAGGGCAGAGGGGGACTGGGGGATGAGCAAGAGGCATGTGGCCTCCCCCACACTGTTCATGCCACAGCCTGTGCCTACTAAATTGTGGTCCCATTCAACAGTGACCCTGTAAGCCACCACAGCCCACACAGTACTTCTGGCCTGGGGGGCACCAGACAGCTCTGGGAATGTTTGTTACTATTATTAACACAGATGAGGTCTGTGCTCATCTGCAGCATTTCTTGTCCCACACTGGGGTGTTGTGAGGACAAGTACCTTGAAAGACTGAGTCAAATGGGACATCAGAGTAATGGAAGTCATAAAAGCACTGGTTATGACAGCAGAAGATGATAACACATCGGTGCCTGCCCTTCCATCACATTTTTTTTAGTCTGATGTTTCTAATACCCGTGACAGACCAATGTCTAGGACAAAGGCCCGCAAGGAGATTTGTACAGCCGGTCCAGGAACGTTTTGTGCAGTTGCTGCTGCTGCATTCAGAGGGGATTTCAGTAATACAAGCATCACACATTGTCTGAATGCACTCTGCATTTAGTTTCTGCCTTTTCTTAGTGTGTTTGGCAGTGGCATAGGGTGAAGAGCAGTGCTGCATTTTGAGCTTTGGCAACTGCAAGACAGAGAAGCCAACAGAGCACCCCAGAGCATGGCCTGCCTGTATCCCTTGTGCCATGTGTCCCACAATGGCACAGGGGATACTGGCAGGCAAATTGCTGGTGTGCTCTGATGTGGGATTCTCAGGTGCTCTGGGGCACTCAGCCACCATGCCTGTTTGGCATCCCTACAGCCCTCGAGCCCAGTATTAAGGACAGATGGCCTCAGAGTTTTCCTTAGCTTGCAGCATCCTGCAAAGCTGCTCAACACCCCAGGGTGTCAGAAGTCTTTAAAAGACAGGACTCCATCCTAGTTCATCCAGTGGCAAAGCAGGCTGGAGCAGCTCAGCAATCTGCAGTACCCATTAGCAAAGAGGCTATGTGATTTCCAAGGATGAATCTATGTTCCAACAGCTTCTTACAAACTAAATTAGCTTTGCAATACTTGATTGCAAAAGCAAAGCAATTAGCAGATGGCTCAGGATCAAGTCAGGGACCTGATGTGGTCACAGTCAAATGTGGAGGACCACTTCATCTTCCAGTTTGGTACTGTGTCATCTTAATGCAAGTGGGGGTTTGGGTTTGCTTTTAACTGATGCCTAAACAAAAAACAGGAGGGATCTATTTTTATTTAGCAAGATATGCAGAAGTGTTATCAGCAAAAATATTGCCTGCAGTGTAGAGATGTTACATTTCATTTCAGGCAAATGCTGTTAAGGCTGCCTGGGATGTGACAAAACATCTGACTGATTGTTCTCCAAGTGCTGCTCTGTAGCCCTTGGAAAATCAACACATTAAGTTTTCACTATAGGCAAGCAATTAGGAATAGAACCATTCGAATGAAATCAAAATCAAACCTGGAGAGAAATCTGCAGAACATTTGCTTGCTGTTTCACCTCAGAAAGTTTCATTACTGCTGTGCTCAGCACCAGCACGGCCAGACTTGGGATGGTGCACTTGAAGATGGGAGTCATGGGGGAGGGCTGAAATCCTAGAGAGGGTTCCATGGTGAGCCTGAAAAAATGTTCACAGGTTGGTTAGCATTTGTTAGGATGGAATATTCTGTGCATCCACCCAGCTGCCCCGGGTACACATCCTGCAGTACATCACAGGATCCTTGTCTCCTTCCCATCTTCCTTGGCAAGACAGATGGAGAGGCTTTCTGGCCAGTCAGTCCACCTGGGCTTTTCTGGTGCAGAAGCAGAGCACAAAGAGGGGTGGCAGGGGCAGGCAGTGTGCACCTCCATGCAAAAACAGGTCACAGCCCAGGCACTCACCCAGACTCAGGAGTCAGAGAGTGCTCATGGGTCTCCTGGCTAACCCATGGCTTCAGGGCTCAAGAGAATGAGTCAGCTTCATAAATGAAAAATCAGTGCAGTGAGCCTTTAGTGATGCTCAGAGTCCCATGCCCAGGCAACAGAGTTAGGAAGAGAGTGTGCCCCTCTAGCCAGCACACCAGCCTGAAAAGTCAGAATGTTACTAGCCATATACAAATAAATAAGAACAAGTAATGTATATTTAATAGAGAAGGAACAACTTACCAAGGGCAGTGATGAATTCTCCTATTCCCTTCTCCATCTAAGATCAAGTTGGCAAGTTTCTCTCAAAATATGTGCTCTACTTTAATCACAGCTCTTACACTGAAGCAGGAATTTAGTTCAGTGAAATCCTGAGGTCTGTGCTATGGGCAAAGTCTTACTGAACTGCCATAATGGTCTCTTCTGGCCTTTAAAAGTGGGTGGATCACTATGTTGTCCTTTCCCTTTCATCCAGTCTCATATTTCACATTTTTTTCTTTTCAAGCCATTTTATGGCACTCACATGAAGTATCTGAGTACTTCACAAGCTATGAATCACTTCTGATTCAGACTCCCTTGATGAAGTCTGCCATCCCTTTCTCTCACATGCAGAACCAAAGCTCTGAACACAGAAGTCCCAACTTGTACCAACAATGAACTAGAGCCAAGAAAACCTTATCCTGTGAGATCTGCTCCTGCACCACCACCTCACCAGTATCAAATCAGCACATCTGTGTTTTCCCTCCTAAAAAGAAGTTGCAAAGCAAACTGGGCAATGTCTTTAACTACAGTTTTTGATTGGGCAGTGTCTCCTACTGCCTCTTTTCACAACCTATTGGCCTGAGAGGCTGCCCAGATGCCCATTTACCTCAGACAGGAATCAGAGGGGGAAGGCAGATCTGCACTTTCTTTGCTTATCTTATTCCTGGATCCAGACAAAGGTTTAGAGGAAATAAGAGGGTGAGCCTGCAGGGAACATGCAGCTCAAGGGAAACCATTGCAAACTTAGCAGAGATGGGTGTGTGGAGCCCTCTTCCAGTGGGCTGGTGCAGAAACTGTGCCATATTCCCTGTCTGGGAAACACCTTAAGCCTGAAGAAAGGACCCTTGCCTTGCAAACGTGGGGAGGAGGCAAATGATGGGTATAGAGGTAGAGATGGAAGTCTGCTGGACTTGCACTGGAGTAAAGATGTGTTTGCCTTCATCACATACAGCTTGTACTCCATCTTTGTTTATATCCACTTCATCAGCTGCAGCAGTGCTCCCAGAGAGACAGGTTTTCTATTTATAGGCACCAGCAGTACCTCCCTTGACTGCAGGGCAGTCTGAACATTCCAGCTTCTATTGCTGCTGACAATCCCTTCTCCATCTGAACCAGAGACACGGGCACTCCTGTGTCCATGTGAGGGAATATCCCTCCCAGCCTCTATCCCCTCCACAGGGGGATAAGCACAGTGGGTATTTCTATGTTCCTCTCTTTTAAACTCATGTAATCTAGAAAATAAACAACTATTGATATGCTGAAATGCTCTAGGAGCTTATCAAGCTGCTTAAAGCATATGGGAATATCTCATGTCTGTACAAAAAAAATTTCCTGTAGAGCAAGGGGTCTAAGACCAAGCTTCAGGCACCCAAGTGATGTTGGTGTGGGCTGAGGTAATTCCCATCTCAGGGTGTACATCTGCATTGAACCCACACTGTCCTTCATTTCTTTACACCTCTCCCATTTCCTGAGGAGTACCTGGGAGCATTAATCTAATCAAGTTCAACTTTAGCTCATTCTGAGGGAGAAATACACACAGCTGATGTTTCCGAAAATGTTGTTCAGGGTGAAAGAAAAAAGTCTGGATATGACCTTAATGGACCATCTATTCCAGCTACAGTCTCCTCACAAAACCTATCCCAGTGTTTGGTAAAACTTTGAAAAAACTCTTTTATTTTGTCTAATATCAATGTCTCTTGCTGCAGTTTGACTGCATTTCCTATCCACTGCAGAGCTGACAGATTATATGAAGAACAACTGGTAAAGTATAGGCTGGAGAAGCAGGCAGTGAGATGAACTGAAAACTGGCTGAACTGCCAGGATGGAAGGATTGCAGTCAGTGGCATGGAGTGCAGCTGGGGACCAGTCAGCAGGGGTGAGCCCCAGGGGTGGTGCCAGGTTCAGTACTCTTTAACATCTTCATTAATCACCTCCATGCTAGGAGTACCCTCAGCAAGCCTGCAGGTGACACAAGGCTTAAGAAAGTAGCTGATGCACCAGAGAGCTGTGCAGGCATCCAGAGGGACTTTGACACTCTGGAGAAATGGGCTGGTGGGAATCTCACAGAGTTCAACAAAAGGAAGAGCAGAATCCTGCCACTGGTAAGTAGTAACTCCATGCCCCTGTAGAGGCTGGGGGATTTCTGGGTGGAAAACAGCTTTGCAGAAAAGGACCTGGGACTTCTGGTGAATACCAGTTTGACCTTGATTTTGTATTAGGGAAACTTATACAAGCCTTGTGGTCTGCATTCAGAAAAATAATGTCAGCTGTTTGAGGGAGGTGATCTTTCACCTCTGCCCAGACCTCATGAGTCATATCTGGAGTACGCCATCTACACCTGGGTTTCCCAGTAATAAAAGAGAGATGTGCACATCCTGGAGCAAGTCCAGGGATGGGCCACAAAGATGATTAAGTGATGAGAGCATCTGACGTATGAGGACAGGCTGAGTGAAATGGAACAATTCAACCTGGAGAAGCAAAAGCTCAGAGGGATCTTCTCCATGTGAATAAACACCTGATTGTTATTTATGCATGGGAGAGAATTGGAAGGACAGAACCAGACTCTTCTCTGTCATGCACAGTGATAGGACAAGAAGAAATGTGAGCAAACTGAGATACAAGAAATTCCATTTAAATATAAGAACAAAACATTTCCAAGGGGGATTGAAGACTGGTACAGGTTTCCCTGAGAGGTTGTGTTGTCTCTGTCCTTGGAGGTATTCAAAACACAACAGTATATGTCCCTGAACAACCTACTTTAGCTGACTGTACTCGCAATAGGTGCTTGGATTAGATGATCTCCAGAGGTCCCTGCCAATCTCATCAATTCTGTGGTTCTGTGACTGTATTTCCTTCCTCTCTCACAGTAGCTTTTACACATTCCTGAAGGTAATTTTCATATGCCCCCCTCATATCAAATTAGTTCAATATTTCTTCAGAAGAGTTATCTTGTTGCAAGCTTCTGGACCGTGTTCAGTCAGCCTGTGCTCTGCTCCAAGTGCAGTGTTCTGCACAGGATGCAGCACAGTAGCTGGACCTGAATGACAGCAGTAAGTTTTGGAGTTAAGAGGCCTCAGAGAGAATCAAGTGAGAAGACAGATCTGAAAAGAGAGAAAAGGAAAGAGGCCTGCAAGAAAACAAGAGCTGCTACCCACCCACTGAGTGCCAGTGCACAGTTAAAAAATTTCTGTTCTAGGTGTCATAGATGAGATATCTCCAGAAATTTTCCAGAACTTTATGCTACACCTGTTTGGGGAAGAATGTGTTTGTCTTGGCTTACACCCTGCTTCTCCCCCTTAATATTAAGTTCTTAAATTGTACCTTAAAGAAAAAAAAACAGATTTGGCATCAGCCTTGTTTTCTAAATCCATTTTGTGCCATCCCCTCCCTTGACCCCCAAGCCCCTGGGAATTGACAGCTCTCTCACCTCACTTGGGACCCAACTTCCCCTGTGTACCTGGCAGAGGACTAGATTTTCAGAGGGCAGACGATGCTGGTGAGCTCCCCTGCACTGTGCCCATGAGCTTGGCAGGAGGTGAACTCTTCCCAGTACTCCAGAAGCCAGGACAGGAGCCAAGAACCAGGAGCAAGAGCAGCAAAAACAATCAACTTCAATGTGCTGTACTCTAAAATATATGAGCATGTGTCAAAGTAGGAAGGCTCACAACAAGGGGTTGTCTTGAGCTGGCTTGTTTATGGCTCCATTCCTCACCCTGCCTCCTCCCTCCTCTCTCTTGCCAAATGCAGGTACATAGCCCTTTTCAAAATACAGTAGAAACCAAGGGAATAAAAATTCTTAAAGTCATTCAAATATGAATTCCTCCCTCATAAAGAAGGCTACCCTCTTAGTACCCTGTCAGCCTATGCACTGACAGTTGTCACCCCTGCAGAGCAGGCACCAGATGGGTAAAGGAGGGAAGTTGTTCTTTTTCCTTCTCTAATAGCTGCATTCTGAAAACCTAAGGAGGTTGTTTTGAGCTGCTTGATGGTTTCTGCTTGCTGTATTACTAAAGGAAGGCCAGTGAACAGCAAAAGAAGTGCTTCAAAATGAAGTAATACACTGGGTGAAAACAAGAGAGATTTCTCCTGGCACAAGATGACAATAACCAGTGACCCCCAATGACCCTAAGGTATTTACTTAGTGAATAAATCACTACATTTCAGTAAATCATACTGCCCAATTTAACCCAGAAAAGGTTTTCAAACCTTCTAGCCTGCTTGAGCAATATCCCTTCAAACCAAAGAGGCCATTCCCTGAGCCAAGATGCTGCAAAGTAATTATTTGGTTTTGGGGGGAATTTTTGTTTGTCGTTGTTGTTTGTTGTTTGTTTGCAGTTTTGTTGTTATTTCCCCTTCCCTCCCTCCTCATCTCTCCCTGATAACACCACCCTAATAGACAGAATCAGGGATCTTATTTTTTGGAAATGATCTAGCAATATGTTTGCAAAATTAGAAAGGGGGAAACCTTAAATAAAGTGTGATATGTCTACCCTGATATTGCATGTATCTTTTTTTCTTGGCTGGTCTTAGCTGCAATTTTTCTCTGTGTGCGTATTCGGAATGTAAATATCTTGGTGTAATACCAATGTGTACTTGTATAATGCAAGAACATAAGACCTAAACATAATGTAGATGTAGGAATCAAAAAATGAGTGAAGCACGATAACAAAATCAGAATTTAAACACTCTCAAATATGGAATGAAGGAGTCAGTTTAAAAGCTTTTTCTCCCCCATCCCTGATCTTGCAGGCCTGTTAGCTAGCAAGAAGACATCTGCTAATCTTTCAGTAGAAGGGCTTTTAGCTCTTTGTCTGCTTGTTTGGTGACAGTGACAGAACTTCAAGTGTTGTGGTGGGTTGGCAACACTCAGTGGGGATCTGAGGTGCTGGTGGGGACTTCTTGAGTTCTGCCCTGCAGAGCAGACCATCAGCTGTGTCAGCCTCATTCTTGGATGTGTAAACTTACAGACCTTTCTTTACTCTGTGGTTCAAGCTTCCATTGAAACTCCACCAGGAAGCACATCACAAGGAAAAACAAGGATTATCACTCTGCTCTGCCTGCTGCAGGAGACAGGACCTCCTTGGCTTCTCCTCTGGATAAGGTGCTCTCTGTAGAGGTGTAGGCGACACCTCGAGTCTTCAGCTTCCCTAAGAGCACTGGGAATGCTCACTGGGATGCTGCACTTTTTTTTCCCTACTAAACTTTCCAAGATTTACTGAGATCTGAACTCTTGAGAGATGGTGATAAATGTTAATTCTGTTCTCCTTGCTTTCCTTCCATTTATACAAATTGCAGGCTTCGTCCTCCTGAATTAGGATATCTATTTCCAGAAGAGCAACAGTGGATTTCAATCTCTGATGTATTTAATGAGAAATTATAAATTAATAGGCCTTCTTCATGGAAGATCTATGCTAAATCTGTGCAGGATCCTTAAGGACTGCATAGTCAAAATAATTGACTGTCTGTATGGCTGCAATAAACACAATTTAATCTAGGAACATCAGGGCAGTCTAAAATACATTTTAAAAATCCTCAACAAAACACTAAAATCACATGGCAAAATGGTTTAATGTGTCCTCTGCAGACCTGGCTATGCCAAATTTAATTAAGGAGTTCTATTTGTGTCAATAAATTATCATCCAAGGTAAAATAAAAGTCATTCAATTTTTTAAAATTTAATTTTATTTAGATACAATTAGTGGGTTTATTGTACTGCAAAATAATTCAGCCAAGGAATCAATGCTAGCACCGAGTACAAGTGAGTTTACAAACAGTCCAAACAGTCTTCTGACACTAACTGGCTACAGGTAAGGACAGAATGTTTTATATAAATGGCACATTTCTCTTTCACATACATACACACAGACAAATGGATATCTCTGTAACTATTTCCTAAAAATCATTAGCTGAATGCTACTGTAACACTACTAAAACTAATAACTGTTTTCTTACAGAAATTGCTGAAGGCAGCTTCAGAAATGAGACACAGCAAAACAGCAACAACAAAAAAACCCACAGCATTCATAATTTTGTCTGTCTGCATCTCTCCATTTTTTAAAAGGTGGTGCTTTAGCCCTGTGTTTGTTTTTTACCATTTTCCAGTAAAATATGAATGAAATCAGACCAAGAAAATGGTACCAAGAACAAGCCTAATGGACTCTTGCAAGTAAGCTCTCCACCATTACGTTGCTGCAGCAGGGATGCAAAACATTTCCAGTGCTGCCAGCTGTGCCAGGATGCCTGCTAACCTGTGGTAGAAGCCTGGGTGTGGAGGATGGGCAAGATGTGCTCATGCATATTTTATCCAAGAGGCCTTGACAAACCCACCAAAAAGTGAATCACAGCCCAGAAGGATAATTGCTATCCCTGGGAAATTGTCACATCATCTAACCTGAGACACCCAGTAGGTAATTAAGGCAGTAGCTGCCTAATGTGTATGCACCTGGCAAATCGGGTCACTCCTCCTTTTACCCAGCTCCAGTGATTACACATCCTGTATTCATGTTAGCTCCCTTTGGGAGTGAACACCCAAGAGGAAACTCAGAGTTGAAGGAGTGTCTCTTTTGGAAGCAGCAAGACTTTTTACTTTCCAAGTGCCCTCTCTTTGCAGACCGGGGAGATGCTGTTCCCTCAAGGGAACAAAAATCTAACTCAGCAGATTTTGCTCTCTAAACCTTTCTTTTTAGGGACAGGGAGTGGCATACCTTTTATTTTTCTTTTACAGAAAGAACCCAAACCACTTCTCTGAAGGGTGGAAAAAAAGCTGTGTCATTAATAGATGCATTTTGAACAGAGAAAAACCATGTATATGTACATATGCATGTACACATGTGTGAACATCTTTCTTTTTAATGTTGCAGCTGCTACGAAGGGATTCTGGGGTCAATCTAGAGCTTGATAGGTTTGAATGATCAGGAATTACCTGCTTGCCCCAGGATCTCTCCCTGGTGCCATCCACAAAGACAGCATACCTAGAAACAGCTTTATGAGGCCAATATACTGTGGAGAACATCAGAACCCACAGTTTAGGAAGGAGAACGATGTTTGTAGGTGTCACATTCTCTTTCACTGAGGTCATTAGCTCTTAGAGGTACAAGGAGGGACAGCAGTGGGATTTGCATTTATGGTAAAGATATATTCAAATATTTAGCTTCCTTCAGGATTCTGTAGAGCCCCTAAAAGCAGGCAGAGAGGTGGTACCAGGGACCAATTCCTTATTTTCATTTTTATAGTGGTGTTCTTGGGATTGGAATTAGGGCAAGGCCAGTTACACTTTCAAAGGGCCAGTTCAATTCTAGAGGAGACAAAGTCCCCGGAAAAGAACTGGTGGTGCTGTGATCAGGGCCATAGGTTCTCTTTTCTCTTAGGGAATGATACCCTGGCTATTGGCAGGCATAGAGGATGGGGTAGGCTCGGCTTCTGTAGTTTACTTTAATGAAGCATCCATCATTGTAGGGCTTTCAATAACATAAGGACAGCTGGTGTTAGCAGAGGTAAAATTACGTGCTCCTTTAGGGAGGGAGGTTTCCTCCTCCATGTGAATAGCATTAGGGTTTGTGTTGGGATTATAGTTACAGTTTGGAGAGTATAAAATACCAGAAGCATAACTTCTTCTTGCATTATGCAAGGCCTAAAGACGTAGTGACAGGATTTGTGTTGAGAAGAGAAAATTCTCTTCAAGCTCTTTTCCAACACAGATCGGTTCCCTGACTTAGAGCTGTGATCAGGGTTTGAAGGTCTGGGAAACCTTCATGAGCCCAGCATTCTGCTGAATGCTACAGCAGTTATAAAACTTCAGAGAAGACAAAGTCTGGCAACGGCCCTTCCTCATCTACATTCTCTTTTACTGCAAGGATTAGTGGCCTGATATCAGACTTCAAATGTCAGCCCCCATGCCCCATATTACCCCAGCCTCCACAGTCCAGAGGCAGAATGCAGCAGATTTCTGCAATGATCCATACCCACCCCTTCAGAGCAGGAAAAAGAGCAAGGCCTAAAGCATCAATAGACAAGCCTGTTCCCACCTGTGGTGAGATGAGGGAAAGAAACACTTTGGTATTGGCATGACTGGATGGGACCCTTAGTCTTGGCTCTCTCCTTCTGCAGGGACCCATCACTTGGGGTAGCAATCAGAGGAGACAATTTATATTTTTAAGAGCCATCTCTGTGTCCAGAGTCAGAGGAAGTGTAGAGACGAATGCTCTGTTTTATCGTGGGGATTGCTGCACAGGATACAATTAAAGTAAAGATTTGAGCTGGGATTATCTTTACTCTCTCCTCAGCTTGTTTCCCTTGCATTCTGCAGCGCCTGTGTGGTAGTTCATTCCTTCTGGAGTAAATCAATCATCTCCCTCCCAGAGGAAATCTGAGCACGAGTGATGGGGGAACAGCACAGACAGACTTTGTGGCCACAGATGTCATCATATTCAGCTCTTCTCTCCCAGGACAAGCCAGGCAGTGTCCTCAGCAGGCCCTGAAGCCTCCTGCCTTGTCCTGGGGGACCAATCTCACGCCCATCACACAGGCACCACTGCGGCGTCTGTGACACAACCATCCCTGGCACTTAAAGCACTTTGGATTAAACCCCCCAACCCATACATAATAGTGATCTTTATGTCTCAGAGTCATTGGGGTTGCCTAATGAGAAGACTTAGGCCTGGAGAAGACTCCATGATAGGGCACAGCCCTGAGGTCTGTAGGCATGAGCTGTGTTGTACCAAGCAGTGACACGTCTGTCCTGTGCACCTTGCAGAGACAACAGTGAGAAAGGAATTTGAACTGCTTGGAAAAGAAGCTCCAGAGATCTTCCTCCTTGCCTCGACCACTGAGATGACATTTGATGCTCAGTTAGGTATTATAGATCTCTTTCTTCCCACAACACTTCCTTCCTTCACACACTTCTGATTTTATTTTCTGGTCCATGGTTGGTTTTGCTGCACCATGACACAAAACCATAGCGAAGTCTATGTAATAGCAGGATAACTTGCTTCAGAAAAGAGGGTAACAATATTATTATCCCAAACAAAAAGAAGTAAAAGAAAGTGACTAAAATTGTGACTTTATAATTGTAATCGATTTCAAATTAAAACAACTCAGTTTCTGAAAAAAAAAGAAATCTCCATTGTTGCGGTAATTTTCTGCCTCAAGTCTTCTGCAGGCTTAACACATACGAAGCAAATAACTCTTAACAGCACTTAATCTCTAACATTGCATGACTACTACTGTTACTACTACTACAATCAGGCATTTGTATGCTTTTCCTCAGGTGAGCAGCATCTTCTAACTCTTTAGAAACAATCACACGTGGGCGAGAAAGTAAAGATGGCTTGGGGCAAAATTCCAGCCATGGGTCAGAATCTCCTACTAACTGTAGCTGCTTCAGGATTTTGCCACATACCACAGACACAAAGCAATTCGGAGTCCAGCAGATACAGAGGAGTTTAGGGTGTGTTTAGACAAAGAAATAAGGTTACTTACCAAAGCTCAGGAAGGAAGCTTGTAGCTCAGCTGGTGATGCTCTGGCATTTGTGTTTTGTGCTTCTAGCCCCCAAGCTGTATTTCCTTTTGCTTCTAGGCATCTGCCTTCACCCACATGGAAAAAGAATGCAGGAGGTAAGATTTATTCTGGTTGTAAGCCAGTTCAGTCACCTGTGGTATTGGTGACACTGGTGGAGAAGTTGTCTTTGAACACTAAAGGTAGGTTTGTGCATACAAATATTCTTGATTGTGAGCATCAATTGAAGAAGAGAAAAAGCTTACATTCCTCATTAAAAGAGCTATCTTTCCACGCTACAAAATAAATCAACATTCCTGCTAAACCAACTATCTTTCCAGTCTGTGATATAAACCATCATTCAGGAAAGGACAGAATGTTTTCGACGTTTTTCATTCAACCAACCCTTGTGTTATGGGTAACTCCAGTCTTTTAGATTGTACACAGCTTTCTTGAGTACTGTTGGGCAGGAGGGCTCAGTGTAAAAGTCCAGCAATGGTGTGGCTGAAGCAAGAACCTTTTATCTCTTCACCTTCAGGAGCAACTGTTGGTTGGATATGCAGTTATGTATCTCTCACATCCAGTTGCATTCAAAATCCTTTAAAAAGAACAATGGCATCTAAGGCTGGAGTCAGTTGGGAGGAAGCTTTCTGATCACAAATTCAAAGAGTACAGATATATTTTTATTTATCTTTTAAAAACTGATTACCAGGAAGCAGACGTGTTTTTAAACATTTTTGTTCCAGTGTCCTGAGGTTTTTAATGGAAAGGGAAAATGATGAAGGTCATGTATTAATATTTCATTGACCACGAGTCAAAACTGGTTGGCTGGCAAATGTTTTATGCCTTCCCACCTGTGCAGAATCGCCATTGTCCTCCATTAAGGACGTGATTCCCATTAGCTTCTTCGATGGATGGGGGGAAGGGGAACATGTTGTGTGTGCAGTGCTGGAATAGGGAATGAGATTTTTGCAACCTTTCATTTAAAAAAGAAATCCTTGGGGGTCTGTGAATGGCAGGCTGTACTAGAGATCTCTCAGAGGCGTTCAGACCTAATGGCACAATGACACCAGAGCTAACCTTTCTTCACCACCCTCCTTTGTGTCAAGGGCTGACATGGCTGATTTCAGAAAGCAATGATTGCTTCTCCCCTTGCTTTAGTCTGTTGTGGAAAGGGCTGGTTGGAAATCACTGTTTGCTGTTTTGATTGAATGCATCAAGACTCTGGGTATTTCTTCTTTCTTTAAAGGCATACATTAGTATGCTGGCTATCTGGAGCTCACTATGGAAAATATTCTAGTTGGGGTAGACTGCCTGCCAGGAAAGACTGATGGTTTGGTTCAGTAAAGAAAATTAAACTAAAATAAGATCTGAGTCTGAAGCTCTGGCCCCAGCCTGGGTTGAGATGTATTTCTGTTTCTAAAGGAGTCCTAAAAAAACTTAATTTAATCCTAAAACCAAAAGAAAATATTTCGTATTTGAGCTTATTTTTTTCTGATGCTGGTAGAGGTCAAAACAAGCAATATCCACAGAATGACAGTCAAAGATTTTTGCCTTAAAGAAAACTCTGGAGAAAATCCTATCTCTTTCAAAAACAATTGCTCCTATGAGGCTGTTGGGCTAATTTTGCAGACATGAGAGCTACAACTAATCACACTAAAATCAGGCTGCCTGATGCTACCTCAGACACATGTTGAGTCCTTGAATCCATAAGGGCTCTTATCCAGCTAGCAGTGTTGTCAGGAAGAGTCAAGCACCCATGTGAAAATCGCACATTTTTCTGGATCTGAGCTGCTGAAGTTTGCCCAAGGCTTGCTGCACTCAACCTTTTCACAGCACTCTCTGTGTACTTCCCCTGTCCTTGCAGCCTTGCTCGTGTTCTTGCAACCTTTCAGTAATTTCCTGGAGTCCATCATTTTGCTGTGACTCCATTTCCTTTGTCCAGCTTTGTCCATATGGAGTACTTAGCAGCTTTTCCTCCTGTGAACATCTCTGGGCAGAGATCAGCATGGATGGAAATTCTGCTTTCTGCAACAATAATTTCTAGGGATCATCTGCACCATAAAGGGATGGATGATGGCAAATGACAGACAGGAAGCTGCCTTTCCATGGCTCCTGGAGAGGCTGGGACAGAGAGAAAAGACATGCTCCCGAGAGATACATTTTCCTAAGGATGTCCCCAAAATCAACTCATTCTGTGTTATGAATCTCCACAGCTGGATGTCCCTACCACCTCCACATTGTAAACAAACAGTATTTGAAGTGAATGCAGGCAGAGGATAGTATGCCTTTACATTGTCCCACAGGTTTTCTAGAAAATACACATAAGCAGTAGCACGAGGGTTAGGACAAGAAACAGAGAACATCTCTCACTTGAAACACAAAAACATACATAGATCAAAAAAGTAAATCAGAAAAGTACGTGTATTCCAGCACGTATTAATATCAAAACTGATTGTATTATTAATTTTAAAAATGGATTAATAATTGGGTAGAAGAGAGAAAAAAATGACAGCTTCTCAAGCATCTTTTACAGTAGAAAATGAGGAAGGCAGCAAGGGATACATCCATCTAACTGCTACAAAAAGAGAAATGGTGAAAAGAAATCTATAAAAGCTTCCCTTTTATTGTTTTTCTAACCTCATTTCCAGTAGTTTTCCCATTACCTGCTCTGCTCAGGGAATCATTCTGCTTTTCTTTAAGGTGTTTTTCCCCATGTTATTTGGTATAATATATTTTTATTAAATCAATTGCCATGAAATTTACATCATATAACTTAATTAAAGGAAAATTATTTTGCTGAGGAGCCTGATCGTGGAAGAATGGAATCATGCAACTTCACTATAAGACTAGCTTCTTCATAAAGCCATTCATTTCCAAGTTTAGTCCTTGGGAAACAATAAATGGAATACTATTATACTGCCTAGAAAATATGATTCTTTGGCACATCTTAAACGTTTATGACAAGTCCACCGTACAATGCTGAAATTATCCTTTTTTTATAACTCGGGTAAAAAAAACAAACAAACAAAAAAAAAGGCCTATTTTAACTAGGGCTGGGATGCTAATAGGTGGCAATTAATTGTCCACAGATGATTAGGGGAAAAATGAGGCAGAAGAAAAATTTTCTAGGCCATCACTTCTGCTGAGAACATCAGAATTTCAAATACTAGTAGGAGTTAAAAAAATGTACTGATGAAATAAAAAGATATTTTACTCATTTGCCTCTGCTAAGATGTCAACTCTGCCATGCTTACTGCATACAGCAGTTGTGCTGGAAAACTGATAATTCCACTTCTACCACTTCTCATCATTTTATGAATACTGGGTATAATTAGTTTCTGTGGCACCATGCCATGCTAGGCCCTTGTGTATAAATGCATAGAGTGCTGCAGTCCTATCGTGCTTCTTATCTGCATTCCAGGGGATATCCCGATGACAACTGCTTCCAGAAGATGCATCATGCCTAATACTGATAATTTTCAAAGTGATGCAATTGCAACTCTAAACCTGTCTTGGAAAGGAAGCTCCAAGAATGTTTGCATATTCCTCCCTTGCTTCTTCCAAAATTCCTATTCCTCCTCTCTCCCCCTCTCTACCGTGTACTGTATAACAAAATCCTCAACGAGACCATTCCTTCTTACATTTAAAGACATGGGCAGTAAAAAGGATGTTTCTCTATTACCTGCTTCCGGCCTCTACTCTGAAAGCTTAAGAGAGAAAACAGTTTTGATGTCTACTTTGGCTCCACTCCATTCCTGTGTATGAATTTTCTTGGTGCTTCTGGAAATGAAATTCATGATAAAACAGCACAATACCACGGCCCTCTATTGTTCTTGAGGTGAAGGAGAGTGACACCACACATGGTTAAAGGAAGCTGTGGTGCCACTTTTGGTGTGGGCAGGTGTCCAGGTCAGTGCACAGGTGTTGGGCCTGGGACACTGACTCAGGAACAGCCTTTCTCACCATCCTTCACACCCCTCTTTTCTGTTAGTGGTTTCACTTTCCCTGTAAAACCTTTCCTATAGGTTGATTTCCTTCTTATGTTCTATTTTTTGTTTTTTACTCTCTCACCTTCAAGACAATTATATGCTGGGGTAGTGAGAGAATTTGCTTAATGTCATAGAAAACAATATTTTTTTTTTGCCTGTTGACAAATAGCAATTGGTCTTTTTTATGCAGTCAATAAAAAGAAAGAAAGGGAAAGTGAGTGAAGCTGCAGTAGCTGCTAATATCTCATAACCATTTTTTTACTGTGATGAATTAGCTTCAACAGACACTTGACTTAAACAGCCTGCAATCTGATTTTGTAACTTCAGCCTGGTACTTTGAGTAGGCACTGACAGCAGAACAAAGTACAGGCTACACAGAAACCAGGCACACCTGAATTAATCTCAGCTTTCTATTGATAGAAACAGTGCATTATAAGTAATGTGGAGCTTGGTTTTACTTCCAGTTTGCTTGATAACATTAATTATCTAGGCTTTTATTGTTGAAAAGGAGACATTCCTGATTTTCTGTCATTTATATTTCAGTTTTTTGTTGTTTTATTTCCCAAAACAAAACGGGAGTAGACAGAATTTTCCTTGTCTTAACTAAACATCTTTATTTCAGTATCGTGATCAGTTCTGGACACATCTTACTTTTTATTAATCATAAATAACTATTTTCATGGGATGAGGTTCACCCGTGGATCTCTTTGCCTTTAGTGCCAGCAGGATAAGTGGATTGAGATAAGGACTAGACAAAGCCACATGAAAACACATGAAACAGGGTCACCACTCCATTATGAGTGAGACATAGAATACAGGAAGTTGGGCAGATGCTGTAAATTCTGCGTTAGCTCTGAGGTTCTGGGTTTCCCAGCTTAGGGGGATTGGATTGAGCTGACCTGTGCCTGTAGATGACACTTTCTCAAGCCAGTGCTTCAGCTGGGAAGTGCAGCCAGTTCCCCAGCTGACCTGTCAGGTGTTGTCTGACAAGATATATAGGATGGTGAAATGCTGTCTTTTAAACCCTTATAATGATCCTGCAGCGATGCCAGATTCCACATCTTTGATGAGTGTGCTCTGCCTGGTGATGGATGAATTCAGAGGGAAAGCAAAGGCTTTCCCCTCTGGGGAAATATCTGAGTGAGCTGTTGGAACACACCATAATACCAGAGCGAGTCTGCCCTAATCTAACACTGCACTGAGTCAGGGGCAGCAGCCCCTCCCTGCTCCCTCAGTAAGGGTGTCTCTTTCTAATGCCTCCTTTTCTTTCCAACAGGTCTTTAGGCAGGGAAGAGGAAGAGAAAGAAAGGGAAGAAAAGGAGGAAAAACCCCCAATGCTGAGGGACTCTGGAGTCACTTGTGTAAAATCGGTAAAATGTCAGTGAGAATGTCAAGTCTCTTGCAGGTAGAAAAATTTGAGGAAGCATCTATCCAATGCTTCCAGTCAAAACGGGCAAATATTGAGGAGATTTTAATTTGCTCATGGGTGAGAGAAGAGAAGGTGAAAACAGGAAGGGCTTTTGCATCACTCAGTGAAAAGGACAGCAGAAATGGAATTATTCAGGACTTTCCCAATTTTCACCACCAGGCATGTGAATTCCTTCCCCTTGCCATTACCATTCCAGAGTTTTTCTAAAGGGCCTGAGTTCCCAAATTCCTTTAAACTGCACATGATAAGCAAGGCATAAATTTAGACACCTGTCCTAATCCTGAAAATCTAGGTGAAGAAAATTTTGGGTCAGCTACAATTATTTCCTAGGGTCAGTAAGTGCTGGGAAGCTGTGTGTTAGTGAGCCAGCAGTTGTTTAGATATTGGTCCCGTGAAACTGCTGCTCAAAGCAGAGTAGGCTTTACAAAGGCTGAATCCGCTGCTAAAGACATAACACCTTCCTCTCATCAAGGCAATTGGATTAGGCTCCAAATTTACAGAGGCTGAGGTTCACAGCAGCAGAATGGTAGGGTAACTCAGGTAGGAAGGGATCTCTGGGTATCCTCTGCCCCAGCCTCCCTGCTCACAGCTCAGACAGCTTTAAAGTCAGGTCAGGCTACCCAGAGCTTCAGCAAGCTGAATTTTTAACATCTTTGAGGATGGAGAGCCTGCAGGATCCCTGGGCACCTGTTCCAGTGTTTGACCAACCTTGTTGTGAAGTTTGTTCCCTTAAGATCTGTCTGGAGTTTTCCAAGTCCCAGATAGTGTCTTGTGACCTCTTGTCCTGTCACTTTGTGCCTCTGGGAAGAGCCTGGCTCCATCTTCTCTACACCTTCTCCTCAGATAGCTGCAAACAGCAGTGAAGTTCTCCTTCTGCCTTTTCTGAATAAGGCTGGATAAATCCCATCCCCTCAGAGCTACAGCTGGAAGGGGCTGAAAAGGATCTGCCAAAGGAAAGGCAGAAGCTTCAACCAGCAGTAGGCAGGGCTGCATTAGGGGAAGTGTTTCCATCGGGTCAAGGGGCCCTTCTTTGCTCAGCCCTGGTGAGGCCACACCTGGAATGCTGTTTCCAGGAATGTGGAGATGCTCCTTAAAGGACAGGAGAAGTGGAAGCCCAGAGCTATGGTTAGATGGGGCTAGGAGGAGCGCACTAAAAGAGAATGGAAGCTTCAAAAAGCACCTTCTGCTGGGGAATGCTTAGTCTATGGGAGGGCTGGATGCTTTTAGGGGTCAAACTAGGGTAAGGGCTGAGGTAAAGGAAAAGCTGAAACCTCCAGCCCACTGGACATGTGTCAGTAGGGCTGAAAGAAACTGGCAAGGAAACTGAAAGCTAATAGCAGAATCCATCTCTGAGGAATACTGAGCATCTGGGCAGTGGGGATGCTGTATTAGGAGTAAGTCACTGGCCAGGATTGAGAAGTCAGTGGTTAGGGTTGAGGGAGAGAAGGAAAAAGCTCAGAGCTAGCTTTGGTGTGGGGATGGACAGGGACTGCCACAGCATCCTGAGAGTGGCAAAAATAGCCATGCACAGCCAGCCTTTTATTGTTGAGAGGTTGAGTTGCTTACTTGGAGGCTCAGAATAGGGTTAGCATAATTGTTGAAGGGTTGAGAAAAGGGAAAAATTTACTCTGAGTGGGGCTGGAAAATTAATCCCCAAGTAAAGCATGGGGCTGATGCCTATTTTCATTGAGATTTACCACTGATGTTTTTGCTGTATGCATCAGGCCCTTGTCAGTGCAGTCTTGCTTGAGACTTCTTGCTGAAAAAATAGAGTATTCCTGCCTCTCTCCACACAAAATTCATCTTCTCAGCCACCTGCTGCTGCAGGGAGAACTGTGCCATGGTGATGCTGGGACCATTCCATCTTTCTAGCATCTGCATTAGGCTCTCAGCTGCTCAGTTTGACATACAGAATAAAAAGAAAACAACATGAAGGAATCAAAACACTCTAAAACATCCCCTTAGGGCAGTGGTAGAGCATTTATGCAACAATGTCTTAAGTCGGAACAAAAATAAAATTTATATTAGGGGTGAGAACTGGAGGCTCAAACCAAGTTTTTCTCCTATCACTTAGAGTGGCTGCTGCTGTCACCAGGTGTGTTCCTGGGGGAACACAGGTCCCTGACATCCCAAAACAGGCAGGCCTCAGCATCAAGGGACTGAAGCATCAGTGCCCTGCAGGTGAAAGATAATTTTGAAGAGATTCCATAGAGTTATACGGCAAAATTTTATAATGTTCATCCCTCTATCCAGCACCTGAATTCAAACTGGGTGCTAGATCCTGCAAATTGTTTGCACACAAGAGTAGCTTTGGGTTCACCAAACTCATCAGGAAGGCACTGAAGGATCTGGCACCAGATAACTCACAGAATAGGGCTGGAAGGGACCCATCAAGTCCAACTGTTTAGTGAGTGGCCCGTACAGGGATCAAACCCACAACCAGCATCATGCTCCAATCAGCTGACCTCACCCCGGGCTCTGGACTCAGAGATGTGGTGGCATGAGATGTTAGTGGCCCTTGGATGTTTGTAAGCACTCCAAGGACTCTCTGCTGCTGCAGTGCCATCTGTGGCACTGCAGGTTTGTAGCTTTTTGTGTTTTCTTGTCATGCAGATCATTCAGGGGCTGGGTTTCCAGCCTGGCTGGAGAGAAGTGCTGGGGCACTGGGAAATGCAGGACAGGTGTCAGCAGGAAGGAAATATCCTGAACTGCTTTTCCCAAAGGGAAAACCTATCCTGTCACTGCCACCTGAGCTCTCACCTCTTCCACTGGAGGCTATTTTTCCTTATCATACCTTCTTCTGCCTCTTGTTTAAGTTCTTTGGATGCCATCTGGCAACAAGGGATATTCCAGTGACTTCTTCTGGAATTTAATGACTACTAGCCCACCCAGATAGGTCAAATCCACACGTAGTATTAATATTTAGTACACAATAGCTCTATGCTTGTCACACTGACTGAGATATTCCATACTGTCAGTTGATGTACCTTACAGACTAGCCTGTGGTCCCCGGGATGGAAACAAGAGTGATGTCTAGGCAGAGAACAGCCTTTCAATGTGGGAGATCCTGTAGCTGTAAGTGCTCCCCCCTGTACTGCAGAGGGGCTGCACTGGTCTGTCCCTGCTCCCAGCCACAACAGCGAAGAGCAGCTCCTAGCTCAGATAACAAGACTCCGCTAGGAAGCTCCTTCCTATCTGGGATGACCTTGGGGAAAGCTGGCTCCAGATGAAGACTTTCCTAAGTGTGTAAATCAGAGGAGAGCAAGTGTCCAACTAGTGTTCAGTAGGACCAGCAGCACTTTGTGGGCTGTTTTAGAGTCCCACTCTTTCCCTTGTGTTTCTTCCATCTCCTTGTGTTGGACTCAGAGACTGTGCAATTGCATGGAGATAACACCACTGGAAAATTGATCTTGTCAGGGGCATGGGGGTGTGTTTGCAATCACTCCATCTCATTAGGGTTTGCATCATGGATCGATCAATGCAACGGAGCTGGCAGAAAAGCAGCAGTGGGCCCAAGGGGAAGGGGCAGGATACAGCTGTCCTTTCCACAGCAATGAGGCACTTGGCCAGATGAAGGATGCCAGCAAACAGGAGATCCTAATTCTCCTGGGAGTTTCTGCTATTCCTTCACAGCCACTGAGGTTTCATGCACCTGGTCTTCAAAGGAGAAGGCACTGTGGTAGAATGAAAGCCAGGGCTGGGGAGATTTCTTGGTCTCCCAGATGTGAAGAAACAATGTCTGGCTGAGATTTCCTGTGACAGGTTAGGGGTTGAGTGCACTGGGCTGGGACCAGGGGTTCCATCAGGGCTAAGCCTCGAGCTGCTGGTTAAGCTGCACTGCTGAAGGAGGACAGGGAGCACAGGGACCAAATGGGCTTTCCCAGAATTGCCCCAGGGATATAGCATAGCCCTGGGCCACACACCTTCTCAAGGACATCTAGTACAACTTATCTGGGGCCAAGTACCAGGGCATACAGGTAAAGTGGATTATCTGAACTGGCAAAGTCATGCCATGCAGAATTTCCCTTCAAAAGTGGCTTCAGGAGAATAAAAGGTAGTTTCATTTTCTCTGCGCTACAGAGTATTAAGCTCTAAGTTTGCCGAATACATCTGAGCTAAGAAAACAGGAAGTTTCTTGAGAGACAGAACTTCCTCAGAGCCCCAGAGACAGAACCAAAATGACTGATATTTTCTCATATTCTCTGTCATGTGTTAGACAAAAGCAGCATAAAGTAATCCCCTTTACCTGCTATCAGGAGAGAAGAATGGCCTGTATAATGAGAAGATAAAAAAAAATTGAAGGACTTGTAAAGGACATTGGTGAATCCTGAAAGCCAGGGGGTGTTCATTATCAGTGCATCAAGACACTCTTGAGACATGCATCTTCAGAGGGAGCCCATTATGAACGCTGTTGGGAACGATGGAATTTAGAGCTCTAACTCTTCCCGATTTAAAAATACCTTGAAGGGTTTGAGAACGTTGTGTCTTTTATTTCATTTTGATTTGCAAGAAGAGACCAATGAAGTTCTGAATCGAAAGCTGCAAGCTTACCTTGATGAAGTGATATCGAGTAGTTGTGTGTTCTGATACACTCAACTGATGCTTTTAGCTCTCTCAGCCGTGACAGCTCCAAAGTCCCAGAAAATTCACATCTCTACAGGACTGTGTGAATTCATCTGAAGGAACATAGCAATGACTACATAAGTCTCTTCCAGCTATGAACAAAAAAAGATGCTACGTGCTCTCTGTACCTTTATGGATGGATCATGGTACCTAAAGGTACCTCTTGCAAACTAATTTTGCCATCCAGGTCTTGCTTTTGTCCCTTGTGTGATACTGCCTGAATGAAATACAGGAAAAAAAACCAACCTATTTCAATGTGAGTTAGCCACCTGCTTGCTTTCCAAGGAAAATTCCAGCATTCCTTATAAGTAACCATTTCATACTGTCAAAAATTAAATGAAACAAAAATAAAATTATTCATCCAGGCTGCAGACTGGTACAGATTGATGAACAAAAATACCAGATTAGGAAATTTTACCTACCAGAACAAAATTATTTTTATTTGATAACTAAGGAAATCCTACTGGACCTACTTCCTAAACCTGTCCTGGCTGAGGTCAGTGGGGACTTTTCTGCGTCATTTTAAAAGCCTTTAATTACTCTTCCCGTCCATAGGACTTCCCTGTAAGCATAAGGAGGTTAATTACTTCCTGAGTAGTATCTGCTTCTTCTCATTATTAATTATTTAGCAATTAATTATGATCCCTTGCCTCTCAGGGATGTGTGTGAGCTATAATAGGCACCAATACAGACAGACTCTGCACTGAGGAGTTTCCAATCTCCTCTTTTTAGTTATATGACCAAAGAGATGTAGCTTCCTTTATGCAATAGCTTGACCAAAACAAATGGAAAATACACCCATCTCTCTAAGGCTGAGGGACCAGAGGTTTATGGGGAGGGTGACACAGGCACTTTGTACATGTGTGTGACATGTTCACATCCCAGAGACCAGGAGCAACTACAACCTCCGATGGCTATTTTGTGAGAAATACACACCTGGCACTTGTTCACAAAATCTGCCTCCCCAGGTGGCTGCCCTTAAGGGAATGCCCAGACTGCACAAGTGGGGCTGGACACAAACCAGCCCTGTCCAGACTGAGACCACAAGATGCTAGAGGAGAAAATTGCTGTCGATCCTACATCCCTGCTCCAGCTCTGGATGTGAGCTCTGACTGCTGAAAAGCTGTTTAATACACGCCTCACTCTGAGGAGATATAACAGAAATAGCATCCAACTATTCCTCAGCCCCTGCCAGTCTGTGCTGCAGTCACACGGGGAGCCTCTGAGCGGGAGCCCTGCTCCACTGCCCACACCCTGATAAATGCAGAGGGTGAGCAGGGCTCCTGCTGCCAGGCCACACCCTGAATTACAGAGAAGAGGCATCCCAAGGGCTATTCTTCTGCCCCTGGGGCTTGTAGCGAGGGGAGTTCAGATGTATCAGAGCAAGACAGTGTGCAGCAGGCTGTCAGATTTGACACCAGCTAGGGATTTCACTGTTTAAATCCTGACTTGAGATTCAATCTGTGCAGCAACAGGCAGAGAAGGAAGCAGCAGGCAGTTTTTTTGCAGGACTTCCTAAGTCCAGGTACCCAGCTGTTACACCCACTTGCTGGTGCTTCCTATTTTTTTATTCAGACAAGAAACTGAAAACAGTTTCACAGCTTAGCAGCTTCTGTGTAAAAACAAATCTGCTCTTCTACACAATTAGGAATTCACTAAATCAAAGTCACACCATCATGAGTCTGGTGCCCTTTCGGAGGGTCTAGGGATGCTGCTCTATGGTTCAATGCTTCTGTGAAGCAGAGACTTTTCCTTGGCATCCTGAGGTATGCAAAGCAGAAAGCAGCCTCCTGTGCAAGCGAGGCTGCCCTACTTTCTGCAAATGACTGCCCCTCAACCATCCTCACCAGACAGTCTGATTATATTTCTCATATTGCAACACAGATGTTCATAACTTGTCGTCTGCACCAGGAACACCAGCCAAGTATTCCAGCTGTATAATAGCATTTTATTGCTATTGAAGAGTCTCAGTATAAATTACTTCCCCTCATTTCCCTGGAAATCACACAAACATCGTGCAAGGCAGAGAGTGATGCATTTAGAACCACCTCTGCAAAGTGCCACAGCAATATTTTAACAAGAGTTGTCTTAGTGCAAGCGCTGAGCAACTCCAGTTTGCAGAGCTCCTTCTGCTGAGAAGATACACGAGAGAAGTATCATTGCTGGGCACACTTGGATTTGGAGGATCCTGCTCTGCTGTTTGGGAATCCATGATAAAAGGCAAGTTATCTTGTGATGACTTGTTGCCTTTAATTCTAAAATCAGCAATGCTGATTTTTGAATGCAAGGAGATTGGTAGGAAAACAGAATGACCTGGAAGACCAACGAGGGAACAAACAAGGAGTAGGGGTTGATTAGTTCCTACCAGGATAAGAGGCAAAGGCCATAAAGCAAAGCTTGCAGGTTCAAAACAAACACATAGAAATAGTTTTCACCACATGCCTAAGGAGGTGTGGATGTTAATTTTTACATGGCTCAAAAAGGACTGGATGGCTACTTGAAAGCAAAATCCATTGAAGGCTGTTAAATATGCAGACAACACATCTGAGCTAGGAAATATCCGACCTGTAATTTTTTGTTGCACCCCTGTTCATTTTCTCTGTTCATCCACTATTTTCACATTATCCTCTGTAGGCCCTCTCAGGAATGGGATACCAGACTATATGTACCTTTCTTTTAATCCTGGAAGGCAGTAGTTTTTGTTCTTTATGTTGGGTACATCCTATGAACATAAGGAAAAAAACCAAAACCCAACACTCTCAGCTGTCTTAGTTTGAAAGACAGGTGTTTGTTAAGGAAGGCAGGAGTCTCTTTTGAAATGGAAAATGTAAATCGTCTCCCTTTAAATTATTATAATTCTGAAATTAAGGAGCTTTCAGGTAAAGATATGGGAATAGGAATAACAGTTCTTTACGAGGAAAATTAAAATAAAAATACAGTAATACAAAAAACTGAAACACTGACAGAGTCAGAATACAACCTGTCACGCTGTCAGTCAGGGTGGTGGTAGCAGTCCCATTAAATGGTGGCTGCAGTCCTCCTGCAGTGACAGATGTTGTTCTGTTGAAGCAGTGATCCTGGAGAAGGGTGCAGTTTTCCTCTGAAGGTCCAGTGATTATATAGAGGGGTCGAGTTTTACTCAGGAATCCAGTGGAAAAAGGCTGCCTTGGTGTTCCAAGTCTCAGTTTTTATCTAGGTAGGAAATGCTCGGCTCCTCCCCCTGGCTGGAACATCTCCCGATGGGATGGTGTAATTTTATCAGTCATGTAATGGGACCCAATTGCCCCTTAACAGAATATATCTCCCTGGAGGAAGGATGGGCTGTGGAAAAGATAAAGAACACTGGCCCACCTGGTTTTAACAGATGGTGATAGAATACATAGTCTGGTTACATCCTGCATTGCAACCCAAGACACCGCTCATCCAAGTCTATGGTGCTTACCATGGTAAGAGGATCCAAAGAGCTATTTCTTCTTGCAAACTATACCAACAAGAGATAAAGTCCAGTTCTTGGGGCTGGTGCTGATGCTCCTGGCAGATCACACTACCAGAAATGTGATTATGTCACTGGGGACTCAAGAGTTTGCTTTGCAATCCTGCTCTGTGAAAGTGATACCTGTGAAAATACAGGAGCTTGGCCAGAAATATCTGCAATGCAAGTAGTCCCAATTTTTCACCAAAATCTCTTTGGGATTGGAACACTTCCTAGGAACATGCCAGATAGCCTCTTGGCCACAGGCATTTATGATATTTTGCTAATGATATTTGATACAGTTCACAAGGATTCTGCAAAATGCGTTGCTGTCCCTTTTTAAATTTATTTATTTATTGGTAGGCCAAAGTGAGATGGAGGAAAGCAAGATTTGTCTCACTTTGCTCTTCTTCAGTAGCTTTACCACCTGGAAAAGCTGTCTCAAGCCAGGATGAGACAAGAGTATAAACTGTTACCCAGTGCATTAATAATTAGCACCTTGTGTGTCTTGCCACCTACCCTGTTTGAGCAAGCCAAAAAGCACACTTTTACTGCAAATTACTAGACTTATTTCCTAAGGGAACTAGGGTCACTACTAAGCTTTCTAATAGTATGTCTGTATTTCTGCCACAACTAGTCACTTCAACAATCACACTTGAGGCTGATGTCCAGTTGTAACAGCGGGAAAGATTTGGGAAATCTGAAGCTCCTGTATAATTAACAGATAAAAGTCACTGAGTAATGAAAACAAGCATTATTGATCACCTCACAGTGGGGACAACAGCAGTGCCAATATAGCCTTTACCAAACAGCAGAGTTTAATTTCTAGACAAGTCCTTAGGAAACTACATCTTATTGCATCTGCTGCTTACGGACATATTTTAGAAGACTTAAAGACAGTGTATTTCATCACCTGCATTCCAAATGGTTACAGGCCTTGATAAATATTCCCCACTGGTTGTATGATGAAATGAGAAAGTGGCAGCAAGGCTAGACCAGGAAACAAGCATGGAGACTGGTTTTCACTGCTGTACAGAAAGCAGAAAAAGACTTTTCCCTGAAAACTAGAAAAACATCTTGGGTGAAACACTGGAGCGGCATCTCATAAGAAAGGAGTCTGACAAAGTAGGACTGGTTGAAAAAGTCCTTTTCACTTGGGAAGAGGAGGACAACTGAGGTAAGATAAGACTTAAAATACATCCTGGTTTATCTGCAGTTTAAAGAAAGGTAGTTCAACTAGTAGGTTTAGGTGTTACTCACTTCACTTCTGAGAGACTAAGAAGTTTTTCTCCAATAAAGTTTCTTCTTCCTCAGGCCAGTACTACTGGGATAAGGACTCAACAAAACTATTCAGCAATCTCTCACCCACCAGCTAGTACATGCTCTCCACTTGAAGTGTACGGTTTTAAGTTGTTTGAACTCCCTCACGGGTATAAAAAATAAACTTCACCATGATGAAAGTAGACACATATGGCTGCACCATAGTTAGTTTTACAGGGATGACCAAATTCTAATTATATTGCTGGAAGACCATCCTGAAAACACCCTGAGTTGGATGTGATCCACAAAGATCATCAAGTCCAACTCCTGGTCCTGCACAGCACCACCCTCAAGACTCGCACCCTGTGCCTGAGGGCATTGTCCAAATACTTCTTGAAGTCTGTCAGGCTTGAGGCTGTCATCACTTCCCTGGGGAGCCTATTCCAGTGCCCTCTGAGGGGGAAGAAACTTCTAATACCCAGCCTAATCCTCTCCTGACACAGCTTCATGCAAAGAACCAGTCTTTTATCCTGTGTACTTCAATGCAAAAAATCAGAACACCTTAACCTCCTCATTTGTGCAGTAAGGTGCAGTCCAGAGATTCCTTTACCAACATCCTTTGGAGCCAGCCTCAATCCCAAGCCTCAGCTGATAAGACTTGCCTCTCAGATGAGCTAGTTTGGTCTTGGCTGCCACAAACACAAATTTTTCTTGGGGTGCCTTGAAGGGTTTTTCCCCTCACTCTGCTGGCTCTAGGGATTTTATTGGCTGTATAAGAAGACTCTGACAATTCTAGGGACACCATATATTTATGGTTGGATGTTTCAATGATTAAGTCACCCAGTTGTGAGAGAGGAAAATGAAACTGAAACTTGAAAGAATTCCTGGGGCAGACAAAACAGACAGATGGGAGGAGAAAAAGGGTACATCCAGGGCCATTTACCACAGGGAACAGAATTGATGATCAGGGCTGAAATAATGGAAAAAATATTTGTAAGTCAGCCAATTGAGTCTTTTCAAAAGATGTTGCTGTCAGAGGAAAACAGAGGACTTCAGGTGCAGGTGAACCTATTTGCACGGAATTCATGAGTCCTAAAGCTCAGTCAAGCTTAGAAGGGGTGTCATGAAGCCATCAGGGAGTCTTCTCAAACAAAAATCCATCTCTCTGCTTTCCCTAGCTCCGTGTGTTCTGGACACACATTTATTACCTTATACTGACAAGTATTTTCTCTTAATCTCCTGTCACGTTTGTATTTGCAATCCTCTCCTGAATTCAATGTTTAGTCCACAGCCCCCATCTGCCTCATGAAAACCTTCACTTACATGGTCCCTGGCAGTACCTCTTTTATGATCAAATCAGATCCTTTGCACAGAAGATGGTGTGTGGCTACCTTTGTGCAGCTGCATTTGTAGTCCCAAGCTTTGACTGGTTAGCATAAAGTCATTTGTTAAAGGACAATAACAAGCATGATGAATTCTAATGTTCTGTGTGTCATGGTACTTAAGTATCTCATAGATAACTACATCACCATTATTTCACAGTGCTGCAGGAACTCAACTCTCTTAAAAAAAAAAACAATCTCACAAAACCAACACTTTATCACAATATTCATGGACAGGTACCAAAAGAAATCAGTGGTTGAGGATCTACATCTATCACAGCTTGCAGAAAACCCTTTGCTAATATTGGGTCAAGGGAAACTGCTCTAATTTTCTGGTTTCCTGTGTCAGCTCATATTCACCTGACACCACTCACTGGCATTAAAATAGATTTTCAGCCCCCTGATCCATGCATCATATACAACACAGAAAATAAATCAGCACTTCCAGAGATAATGTTCATGACAATAAAGCTGGTGCCACCGAGAGGTTCCCTCATTAGCTGTGTCTCTTGCCCCCATTGCATTTCAAGTCTTTCAGAGATCACTGAAATCCCAGAAGACCTGAGGCACTCTGGGGGTTGGGCAGGACTTGGTATCACATCCTGGTATTGCTGACACCTGGATATTCACTCATTCATTCCAGTCCAGCCCAGGAAGGAAGCGTGTCCTATGAGGTTTTGAGGTATTGAACTGTGCTGTAACTTTGTTCATAGATGTCAGTCAACCTCAGTGCAGGAAAGTCATGGAGCATCACAGAAAACCAAGACTTAAACAAGAAAATCTATAAACATTGTTGTAACTAAAGTTTAAGAGCAATATATTCATGGAACAGATCCTCCTAGAAGCTCTGCTGAGGCACATGGAGGACAGGGAGGTGATTCAGGATAGCCAGCATGGCCTCACCAAGGGCAAGTTCTGCCTGACCAACCTCTCAGACTCCTGTGATGAGGTAACTACATCAGTGGACAAGGGAAGGGATACAGATGTCATTTACCTTGACTTCTGTAAAGAAGTTTTTATTAAGACACAGTCCCCCACAACATCCTTCTCTCTGAAGTGGGGAGAGATGGATTCAATGGATGGACTGTTAGAAGGACAAGGAAGTAGTTAGATGGTGTCATCCACAGGGGAGTGATCAACAGCTCAGGGTCCCGAGGGACATCAATGACAAGTTGTGTCAGTCAGAGGTCTGTACTGGGACCACTGTTATTTGATATCTTCGTCAATGATGAAGGGATTGAGTGTCCCATCAGCAAGTTTGCAGATGACACCAAGCTGAGTGGTATGATTGACACACCTGAAGGATGGGATGCCATCCAGAGGAAGCTGGAAGGGAGCTGGAGAAGCTTGAAAAGCGGGACCACAGGAACTCCATGTGGTTTAACCAGACCAGGTGCAAGGTGCTGCACCTGGGTTGGGGCAACCCCTAGTATCAACACAGGATAATGAACAAATTGGGAGCACCCTGCTGAGAAGGATTTGAAGGTGCTAGTGGAGGAGAGGCTGGACATGACCCAGCCATGTGCACTCACAGCCCAGAAAGCCAATTGTGTGCTGGGATGGATCCAAAGCAGCATGGCCAGCAGACGGAGGGAGGGGATTCTGCCCTCCTGCTCTGCTCTGCTGAGACCTCCCCTGGAGTTCTGCATCCAGCTCTGGGGTCCCCAGTACAGGGGACATCAACCTGTTGAGGTCAGTCCAGAGGAGTAGCCTGCAGTCCACCTGCAGGTCAGGGACCACTTGAACCCAAGGCAAAGCCTTTGTATGCAATAACTATCAATGGATTTATCTTCTCTGAACATGCTTCATGATCCCTTGATCCCACAGAAACTTTCAGCACCTGTACTTTCCTGTGGCAAGGATTTCCCACAGCCTGATTCTGTGTGAGGGCTAGAAGCCCCCCACGTGCTGGTTTATGTGTACTGTCTGTAATGTAAAGGAGCAAGTGGGGAACTGTCTGAAATGGTTGCAACTTTTCCCTCCACTCAGGCTCCAATCACTCAAACCTCCATCTCCTCCCAGCGTCAGAGGCTGAGGACCACCAGTCTATTTATTTGCTCATATTGATAAAGCTGGTTCATATCTCTGATATTTGTTTGCTTGCCATTTGTTCTCAGTGTCTGGAGCCAGGACATGTCCTCTGGGAAGGAAAATGGAGAGGAAAATGAGCTAGGGCACACTCTGATAAAGGACTGGTGCACAGTCAGAGACAAGCTCACACTGAAGGCAAAAACAGAACAAAGACCATGGCAAATACAGCCTTCATCCACTGGGATGGACATGGGGGAAAAATCCACATCTGAATTTGAAAGAACGTGCAGGAGACTGATGGAGGAGAATTAAAAAGTGCATTAAGACTCCCAAACATGACACCACAAGTGCTCCATTGACAAGTGCTGACATGCTCTGCTCAAACAATGCTTCAGGGAAGCCAGGGCACACTTCTGATGGAGGGCATGAGAGCCCTATGGAGATCCCTCAGTTTAATACATTATAATGAACAATTAATGACAGGGCACTTGCAATAAATGGCAATACCCACTCCATTGTGAAGCATCCCACAGAGCAGAGGGAATCCATTGTCTGCTCAGCAACCTCACCTGGCTCCCTGCTTTGTTCCTCCTGTGGAGAGAGACAACTGATGCTGCCTGAAGAAGCTGCTGCTGGAAGACACACTCATTTCAGTCATGCAAAGAAAATTCCTCATGAAACATCTCATTTGCCTATTGAAGAGCAGCAAGGCTCCAACCTCAGGTGGTTTCAATCCTGCAACCTGAAAACTAATTTTAACCAAAAAAGATTTTTATTTTTCCTCCCAGAAAATCTAAGCCCTTGCTTCTGTCTCAAGGCTCTCTGTGCTTAATAAATAGCTCTTTGAAGAAAATGCTTAACATCTCAGCACATACTCTGGGTAAAGACTGTTTTAGCAGTGGATTGAAGGATGATGTACTAGCAGCACCAAACTCTGCTGCTCCCCTATGTAGTTGGTCTGGCTAATCTTTCCCTAAAAGATACAACACGAAGCATGAGCGACTTCTACTAGGGCATAGAAAAGGGAGAAAGGATTGAAATTCCAAAACTTTCTAACTGATAAGATGCTCACAAACAAATATGTGCAGAGCTAATGGTATTTGATAGTTCAATAAAGTCCCTACCATTTTTTAACCCTCCAGGTGCTGCAGCTTCCAGCTCTGCTGTTGGTGAATCACAAGATAATTTTTTGCCCACTTTTGTGTCAAACCATTCAGGTTTTTTTAAATGATCATCAGACACACCTCACAAAATTGCTGGCACATTAGGAGTGCTCACAGTCTGCTACTGGACTGGAGCTGCTGGTTTAAGATCTAGCTGGGTACACTCAGCCTCTGGTATGGGGTGCTACTGCCACTGGTACACCCAAGTCTGCAGTGAAATAGCCCAAAGGTCCAGGCTTTTCCAGCTGACTTGCCAGTAATTACAGGGGCCTTATCTGATCCTCCTCTAATTACCAGACACTGAATAGGCCACCCTCACTCATTTTACCTCACCAGCATCTGACAGTCAAGAGCAGCAGGTAGGTAAGGCTCTGACTGACCCTTACACTGGCAGCAACAGTAGCAAACCGTGAGTAGATTTAGAGGTAAAGTCATCCTACATAGTAATATCCTTCTTCTCCCTTCTCTTATCTGCTGCTCAGTGTTGATTACACTTCTGCCACCATGAATTTTCCTAGGCAGGAAAACCCCTCACAGCTCCTCTTCTCCTTGTAGCAGTGTGTTAACTAGTGAGAAGTGCAAAGAGCTGAGCCAAGCTCTTGTTCAGCTGGCCCTGAGTTAGAGAGTTGCCTAGAGTTGCCTGGAGTCAGTCCTGAAGTTGCTGGAGTGAAACTTTGAAGGATGGCACCACAGGGCTTTGTAAGTGTCCCTGAGTTATGTGATGCTTCTTGCACATGAATCAGATGATCATAAAGGACATTGCTCCAAAGTACTCAGATGATGACTTGTAGCCTCTCTCACTCAGCAGGCTATGCTCCAGGTACCAGCAGCTCCCATCACTCATCCAAGCAGACTTCTCTCAGCACATGTGAATTGGCTCAGCCTGGATGCTGAGTCTTAAATTAAGCTCATGCTCTTTAAGAAAAGTCTGTTATCACTCATATCAATGTTTGCTTAGCAATGCAGAGTCCTCTCAGCTTAGCAAGTGCTTCTCTCTCTGTAATGCTCATCCACAAGCACACACTCCACTGGCAGCTGTAGGAAGCAGCAAAAGTGCAAGAGGGCCAAGGATGAGCCAAGGGAAAAACAAACTGGCTTTCCTTCCTTCCTTAATGGTGAAAGCCACCTTATGAATTGTTTTACAGTACTTTTTGACAGAGGGGTACAGTAGTCTCTGATATATTGCCTCTGGTTGTCACCTGTAGAACTACACCAAAACCCATGCCTTGGCTCCATCCTCACTTTGCATTCAGATGTCAGGTCTTACCTGCTTCTGGAAGAAGGATAAAAGTGAACTTTCAGAGGCAGAACTGCAGCCTTAGCTTTATACCTTCTCCCACAGGAGTTGATATAAAATTATTCCAGGTTTGCTGAAAGCAGGGCACAGAGTGCCTGGCTGGCTTGGGGCTGCAGAGGGAGGGTGTCACAGCTTCCCTGCTCATTTGGAAGCAGGGGAAATGCTGGTAGCACCAGCACCTCTGCCCTCTTCTCACCCACAGGCATTGGGTGGGAAGGACTTATCAGAAAGGATTTGCAATGAAGTGGATGTAAACCGTTCGTGTAAATCCCCCTGCAGCCTGGTGAGAATAAATCCTTCCCTCCTCCCCTCCTCTTTCACAGCCAGGAATGATATTAAGACTGTGGGACTGAGGATTTCCAGATTTCAAACATTAAAGTATTTTAATTGCACTTCAGGGTAATTCAGAATGGAGCAAATGAAACATTGCAGGCAGAGAAAATAGCTGCTCTGGAAAATGTCTATAATTTTCAGGGATTCCTTTCATTGTTGACTGCATCCAAGTATTTCTGCCCTTGACTAAGTGCTCTCTGTTCCCCTGTGTCTCTTAGCAGTCCCTGCAGCGACCAAACAGAATAGCACTAGAAAGAATAAACAGCCAAAGCCGGAACATAAAACCTGTCAGGTGATGAAGGGGGCTTCTCCTTGGGCTGGTTTGGTACAAACCAGATGCAGGCTTGGGCAGGGCTGGCCCCTGTGTGTGCTGAATGTGCAACAAGGACCTCGTGTTTGGGAGAGAAAGGCCACCAAGGCAACTTAGGGCATCCCACTCTGGAATTCCTCCCTTATGGCTTTCACACCTCTGAGGGAAGCTCCTGCTCCGTCTGACTGCTGATGTTCATTATTTATGGAGTGATGCAAACATGTCTAATGCAAGGATTTTTTTTTTTTTCTCCCTAGCACCTTAGGGGCTGTCAGAAGCAGAAGCAACCAGAAACTAATCCCCCTTCTGATTTCCCTCCCTCCTCCTACACACTGGGCAGGCACAGGCACAGTTCCTTCACTTGCTGAGGCTCAGATCCTGCTTTTCCTAATACTGTTTAGAGGTTGCTTTCCCAAGTTTGGTAACAGGGCTCTCACTTCAACAGGATAAAATGTCCATAAACACTGGTCTGTGCTCTTTCTAAGTGTTTGTGTTATAGACATCTGACATTTATTTTAGACTGACCCCAAGGTTTAGTGCAAATCTTTGTAGCATGGTAGCTTTCAACTCTGTCCTCTTTGAGACAACAAGGATGGCTTTTGACACAGATTGACTCATGGGTTAATCCTTGTGTAGATGGGGTAATTTATACTGTAGCTGGCAGCAGCTGGATAAAGCAAACCCAGAGGGCCAGGCGAGATTTACCTCAGATAGCTGATGCATCTTAGGGACAGACTTTGTCTTTTCCACACAGAGATGTACAAGTCTGCTAATGATACCTTCCATCCCAGAGAAGACAGAGTTTATGAGGCCACCAGATTACTCCTGCAAATGCCCTGGTGACTTGATGACCTGAGTAACATGTGACAATTAATGAACTAAAGTCTACACACATGTGCAAGCACACACATGCATGTGCATACTCTCAAGATTGACAACCAATAACCATTTAGAAGAGGAAAAGGGAACACATCAGCTCAGCCTTTTACCACTGTGGTCCCAAAGGCATTAACAAATGCACAAAGGCAGAGGTAGTGCCCTCTAGGTAGCAGTGGGAATTATTTGTGGCATTATTTCCTCTACACTAGAATTAGTCCTGGGACTAATGATTTTCCCACAGCATGTGAGGCCCTCCCCATCCTCTGTCCCAAAAGATATGGTTCTGAATGCTGGCACTGGGTGTCTCTGAAGGCCATCCATGTCTCTTTCCAACAGTCATCCTTCTACAATGCATCTAAACACAGAGCTCATGATGTGGAGGAGAGCTACGGGGAATGTCCAGCCATTCCTACGTGCTGGGGCAGGATTAATACATCAGACCTGTCTCTGGCAGATATTGTGTTGGAGGAATATTATTACATTTCCCATGCCCAGGGCTACTCCTTGCCTTTTCCACACTAAGCAAAGAGTTACTGGAACCTTTTCTTATCTGTCAAGTTTCTGAAACTGTTAAACCAATATGACCTGCTTTCCTTTCCCATACCTAACAGGCTTGTCCTTCCCCACATTGTTTGTAAGTAAGTGAGTTGTAGTCTGAGCTATTTATTGGATTTCTCTAGCCTTGGAGCCAAGGAGAGGAAAGCTTGCATCCATATTGGTCCTCTGGGGCAGTTCTCATCACAGTGAAAATGGAGCCCTTGCTGTCCCTGCTGGCTTCCCGAAGCCGCTCATTGCCTGGATTACGTTACTCCATTGTTTATGGCACACAGTGTGCACATCATTCTCACAGTGCTGTGTTTTGGTTTGTGGGTTTGAGGTTTTTTTTTTAAAAAAAGGGAATACAGGCTACTAAAGGGCATGGAGTATTCCCAGCTCATGTCTTGAGCCATGTCAAGGCAGGTGATTTCTGCAAGCAGAAATCAGGATGGCAATAAAGCACCCAAGCAAAGAGGAGCTGAGGGCTCTGAACTGCAAGGAGGGGAAGACAGGGATGGTTGCAGTAATAAACAAATAATAAATGGATTTCTCCTCCATATTCATACAACAAGCTTAACATGAACAAAAGCAGGCAAAATCCTTTCTCCCTGAGCCAGTATTTCACACAGTGCACAGTCCATTGCACTCTATGTGTATAAAACCTATGTTTATGGATGTATGAGCGCATGCACACATATGTGCATGTGCATGCACCCCCACATAAGAAATTACAACCTTCATGGCACGTCCTGTTAAGTGGTGATACAGAAATCCTCTTGCTGCAACCACATTTGACTTGCTGCTCATCCAGTCACGTTTGCACCCGACCAGATGCATAGGCTAAGGTTCCTGCGTCCAGCTTGTTTCATCATGTCAGACTAGGAAATGTGCACCAGGAAATGTGCACCAGCTAATACTGCACCTACACTTGCAAGACAGCAGTCATGCTGCAAGTTTCCAACCATTTTCCCTTCCTGCCTTTGCAACACTTTCCCTCCTAGAAGAGCTGAATATCGTGAGTTTCTTCCATGCTCTGAAAGGTCCTGAAAAAAAGAGAGATTTGGCTTGTGTTCTTCCCTCTGCTACTGGTAACCTAAATCATTTTGGGCCAGGTATTTAATGGATCTGAAGCACTCTTTACCCACTGGAAAGGAGCTGCACTAAGATCATCTGTAGAGCCCTTTGATAACATTGATGAAATGCACTGCAAAGCCTAAAACGAGAAGACAGAAATGTAAGCAATGCCTGACTGACCCGGAGCAATGCTCCATGCAGGAGTGCTCTGCCTCTTACAGCCACAGCAGCAAGTGCTGCCTAGTGAGAGCCAGCCAGCCTGGCCACCGTCTGTGGCCCATTATCCCCATCCATCCCCAGCACCCAGAGCCATCAGAGCAGAGGTGTTGGAGGGCACTCCTTTGCCTATTCCATTTAGCAACAGTTTACAGATATATTGTTCACAAATGTGCTGCCTTAATGGGGCACGCTGACAGGGACCTCAGATATGTTTCAGCCGAGGTCCTTCTTCCTCATCATGGTCTATACCTTGCTTTCCTCCCACCTGGTAGAGGTAGGGGAAGGAAAAACCCTTGTTGTGCTGAGGATAAGTGGAAATCTCAAAGACAGTCATGGGTTTAAGAAATCAAATAAGTAGTAATTAAAAATAAGTGGGCAGAGGTCATACATTCCCTTGCCCCATCTGGAAATGCAGTGGTGGATTTAGTATGCCAATATTGACACTTTAATTAATCACTGCTTCTAAAATCTCTGTGAGTGGGAGCCAAACACAGTCAAAATTATTATTAATAATCATACTTCTAGTATCATTTAGCTTTTTATTATTTCATTACCATGCATTAATATTATATAAGAATATTAATAATTACGATAGTATGTCCCTTAATATGGAAAGAGGAAAAAAAACAGTACCATTTATTAAAGACTTTCCCTGTATTTTAGCCAATAGTCACTTTAAAATTTTATCATTGAAATTAACTGCACAGTCACAGGCTGGGCTAGTCCTAATTAACAAAAACAACAACAGAAAAAGAAATACAATGCACTCCAGTAAATAGAAGCAGCCCCCTCTTTCTCCCACCTCCCCCCTCCCGCCTGCCCAATAATGCAAAATACATAGGGGACCCTGTTGTCATAGTAACTGGCATTACAGCTTGCTTTCGATAATTAATGGAGGGCTTTGCTATTACAGTATTCTTGAAATTTCACTTTCCCCTGTGCTGCACTGCAGAATGCAGTATCATTTCCCCATTCATAAATATTTCATTACCACAGTCTGCTGTGTTTCATCATCACTGATAACACTCAGACTAATCCACCCATTGCTGAATTCATGTCGCCCTGTCGGTAGAGCAACTTTCATTTCCTCCTTCCACTTCTGCAGTCTTCATTTTTCTTGTTCAGTGTTCTCCTGCTGCAAAACTGTCATCGTAGGCTAAGTACAGAGACCTTTATTTTTTTACTCTGAAAAATAAGCCAGGGAAAAAGCTCTGCCTGAGTAAATCGCGTACAGACGCGCGCAGGCGCAATGTTTGCCTCACAGATGTAATTTGTGTGCTTCAGAAAAGGGAGATATTTAGGTCAGCAAGGGAGAGGAGAATTGTAAAATGTTGCTGTAGCAGGAAACTCAGAATCTGATTCAGCAGATTTCAGGAGTACCTTCAGGCACAAGAATTGTCCCTCTGATGACAGCTGTGAGGAACTGAAGTGATATTCCCATCCAGAGGACCTGTTGGAACATAATGCGTTTGGTAACTAACATACTAGGTAGAGAACATCCAAAGCCAGTGGGGCAAACAGCTTGGTAATATACATAGCAAAAAGGAAGTAATAGAGAAATGGTTTAATTTTTTTTCCTTAGTATCAAAAGCCTCAAACAAATTAACTCCAACGTGCTTACATACATAGCTTTTACTGATATCCATGCAGGAGGAACTGGATTTTCCTTGTTGAGCCTCACTTGACTTCTTTGTCTTCTCTTTTCAAATGCTTTTCTCTTTTATGTTGCTATTCTTTTGAAACAAGCTGGTGGTGAAAGACTGAGAGACCTGAAAGAGTCAATTGCAAGGTGTCTCTCCTGTAACTCTGTGATAGACCTGCCTTAGATTGCCTTTCCAGAGGAAACTAGGGAGGCCAAAAGGAAGAAAATTCTGTTTGTAACCTGTTAGACAGAACACTGCATAGAATCTGGCTTGTTTTGTAATAGGTATCACAGATGGGATGCAGTTTTCCTATGGGAGGGGTTAAATCCTGGATAAGGAATCATGGTACAAATGAGCATTAGTGGAAACCACAGCATGCAGCGCTTGACAGGCACTATATAAATGTATAAATGTATATATAAATGTGCGAGGAAAATTTGTTTCATCTATTCTGCATGTGGCAGAAATAGCTAGGTAAAAAATTGCACAGCCCATGCAATAAATAGCAGTTATTTGCCTATGCCAGGCAATCTGCAAGACCTGCTAGGATGTCATTTATGTTGACACATTTAAAGAGAGAAGCTCTGCAAATCCATTTTCTTCCAAGCATCATAAAAAAGCCCTACATTTTTTTTGCATATTTCCAATTCAGATTTGGCAGTTTCATGTAGCAAGAAAAGAACACCGGAAGCGGGTTGAGGGATTCTTGGATATTATTTACCTTTTGCAAAATAAAATAAAATAAAACAATTAAAAAAAAAAACCTTTAAAATATTTTAAAAATTAAATCTGCTTTTACAAATTCCATTCCTTGCCAGGAGCCATAATAATCATCTCTTCCATATTATAATTTCCCAACCATCAGCCACAAATGACTATATAGAACAGAGGAATTCACATCAGCCCAGGGATTTTTTTCCTCCCAGCATGGGACATGACTCTGTGAACAAACCTAATTTCTAAATGAGCTGGTGGAATCTTTCACTCCATGTGTGCTGGGATGAAGAGTCTCAAGGAGTCAGACAAACACCAATGAAAGCCAAGAGGGCCTATGCCAATACTCAGAAGAGAAGTTTACAGTGTCAGTTAAGTACAGGACAAAGATCCAAACTGCTTTCAGTCCTCTGTATGAATCTCCAAGTGCCTCCTCTGTGTGAATCCCTGTTAAAAGATCATCTCTGGAAAGGGAGAGTTGGAGCACACTTAGGATGGGCTCAAACTTTTGTTCCTGTAACGCAGGCAGATGATGCCGAGCTTGTCTGAGCACATGATGGCCCTGTCTCCCCAGAGACATCCAGAGTTCAACCCTTCTGAGCAGCCTAGAGGGGTGGCACAAGTTTAAACCCAGCTGGCAGCCACCCATCTTCATCCTGCTGTGTAAAACCCCTGTGCAACCAAAAGGCTTCATCTTGAGGGGCATCCTACTCCCAAGCAAGGGCAGCCAGCTGGTGATTTTTCAGGAAAGCTGGACATGAGGGGTGGGAAACCCCCCAGTTTGCCAAGCATTTTGGGAGTGAAAGCTCAGAGGAGCTGCAGCCATATTCCCTGACAAAAGCCCCAAATGCAAAGCTATTCCTGTGAGGAAAAGTGAGCACTGGGAGTTCCCCAAGCAATCACCCAGCTGCCTCCCGTGGTATTACTGGCATACAAATACTTGCATTTGGCCTTCAGCCATCCAAGAGCTGTCAACATGTAGCTCTTCGACTCCACAGTTCACAGGGGCTTTCTTCCTTGTTTTTTTCAGGTTTAGAAAGGAAAAAAAGGAGGCAGATGAGTTTTGTGAAGTATCTATCTCCTTGCTCTGAGAATTTGTTGTTAGTGACCTGTGAAGAGAAATTACTCTGGACAATAAAGGACATGATATCTTTTCCCTGCTATTTTGGACATAAAGATGTCTTTGACAGTGTGGGTGTAGGAGAGAAAGCAGGAGAGTAAGTGCCTGTGTGGGCTTACATGCAATTGCCATTTTATCTTGTTTAAGTTTCTCTATGCTTTTCCTAGCTTTTAAAGATATTTCCTAGGCCTCTGCTTCCTCTCACCTTCAGAAACTCAGTCACATTTTCACCAGTAAGTGTGGCTCACAAGGCACTTTTCACGATTTCCTTTATAAAACCTATGATCTCCACCCTGCAATCATGTCCATTTGTATGTTGCTTCATCAGCAGGAAAGTTCTTGCCAGTTTTTCCTCCAAACTCTAAAATTCTAGCAGGAGAGAGCAAGGAAGTTCATGTCACTTAATGTGTCACCCTCTAACCCCTTGGCCCTTTCCCCATTTCCAAACTGACCTTTCTGACACCTTCCAATTTCCCCTGAAGCAATTTTCAGCATCTGCCTCCCACCAGCTCTCTTGCTGCCAGCAGACCATTCAGTGCACTCAAGATCCCAGTCACACACCCTGAATGATGAGGATATCCTTCCCTGTTCCTGTTCTGGTGCCTCTGGGGCTGGCTGGAGGAAAAGTCCTTGCACTAGGAATGTCGCTGACCCAGGGACTAAAGGAGTACCAGGCAGCAGCACATATGAAATGATGAGTAGAAAGCAGGCTAGCAGATGGTATTCACCAGCTTTCAACACCAAGTCCTTGCAGAAGGGCTTCAGAGATGCAGATTCCTCTCCCACCCAACCCATCACCAAAAGGTCAAGGGAAAGCTACCCTGAAGTTCTCTCTCCACTGTGGCTCTCCACATTTTGGCCCATATTGTTTATTGTAGGTGAGCTGGAGAAGAGGAAATCCCAGAGTTCAACAATGTCTCCTGGAAGCCCAGACCCAGAAAACCAGAGATAGTTCCAAGTGCAGCCTTGATGCTGTAAGTTATCCCTAACAGAATGGATCACTCTCCCCTTGCCTTGCCTTGCTAAGTGGTTCTGTCACCATGGCAACCGCTTGAAGTTTGGGGATGGTTTCGGAGTAGCCCTTCTCACTGTGCCACATCAGGTACTATGGATGGGCCCTGCATGCCTGGGATGTGCCATGATGTCAGCACAAACACTGCCTTATTACATATCCATGCTAATGAAGTGGACTATCCAGCGTTACCTCTGGAAGTCTAAAACACACAGCAAAGGAAAACTGGCATTCTCATTCCCACTTTACAGGCTGGAAAACTGATGGGATGTGAATTCTTCATGGTCTCTCTGGTCAGTGTCACTGCAGGAAATAAAAATGAGTTTCCCAACTCCCTTTTCAGTCAATCACACAGTTTATTATGGTATTTACATCTTCCTGACCAGTCAACATCTGTCCTCTGTTCTGTGCCTGGATTTTGGAATTACATCCCTTCTGTATCTGATAGGAATTTAGCATTTAAGTAGGAAGCAATGTTCTCTGATTCATTCATGCCATAGTTTTTCTGTGAGATCCCAGATGATGTCCCTTTCCATCCTTTTCCAGCCTCCTCACACCAGCAGCCAACAAGCAAACAGAGGGACAGGATTGACAGCCTCCTGCCAGAAGCCATCCTTTTCCTAAAGCAAGACAGTGTACCCAGACTGAGGGTTGCATCAGGTAACAGCAGCAAACCACCCACAGCTTGAGAGATTTTCTGTGGCATTACTAAGAAAGGTAGGATTTCTAAGGTGCCTAAACAGAAAAGGAATATAAGTCATTCTTTCATAAACTAAAGAAGTCGAGAAACAAATGTCCTACTGAAAGTCAAATACTAATCTACATTCTAAGACCTGGGACTAGCTGAAAGGTTTTATACAGAAAAAAATTATGTAAGAAGGTTCAGGAAAAAAAAAAAAAGAGCCACTTCAGAGGAATGTTGCAATTTTGGCAGCTCAACTGGTGGAAGCTGCTGGTATAATCATTTTTTCAGCTGCCATAACACTAAGAACCTGCAAGCCCTGGGAAACCCAGAACATGAAAGTTTACAGTAGCTGTAAAGCTGAAGACTGTGACATCAGTTGTTTATAAATAAATATTTTTTTGGCTCTGTTGTTTCGGAAGCTGGAGAGTGGCAGGATTTTGTCTCAGGCCTGAATTTATGCAGTTTTTTGATGAAACACTAAAATTTCTGATGGATAAAGTGAGAACTATAGCTCCAAATGACCCCTACGAATAAGATAAACATTAAAATTTTTACTGATTTTTGCATGACTAGCTAACAGCCAAAAGAACTAACTTGGTAGTTACTATTGAGTAAAAATCTTAAATATTGGTAAATCTGTCTAAAATATAGAGGTAGCCAAACTGTACAGTACCTGAGCTACTTGGTAGTCAATGGCATTTTATACAGGAATGTTTTCCACCTTCATTAACAAATGGATAGCATTTGATTAATTGTGCAGCTAACAAATATTACATTAAACACAGTCTTGCAGATGGTTTAAATGAGAACAAACAATTTTTAATGCCATGTGAGTCAGTTCCATGGTGAGCATGTGGCTCCAGAAGGATGACACGTTCAACATGCAAGTTCTTGCCTGGCTCATTTCCTTCCTCTTTCAACTGAGATGACTCCTCAAGGCTGTTGTCTAAGAAAGTCTAATTTCTTGAATGATAAATAATGCAGAACAGCTGTATTTTGGCCACTTTCTTTTGGATTTGTGACTGCTTATTAAAAAAAAGAAAAGAAAAATAGTTCTCTATGTGAATGACAACCAACACATTTCAGTTTAAAATTACAATATTAATTCCAGTTAATAATATATATTCAACTTTTCCAATCTGCCTGTTCTGGTTCCATACAAAACCGTACTACTTCGCATTTTCATATTTTTCCAAAAGGGCTCCCTTCTTGTCTTTGCTAAAAGAAACTAGATTGCCCCTGTTCTCCAGGAATTCAGAGGCTGAAGTCAAGACTCTCAAGAGGGAGATAAAAACTACACAAGGAGGCCAGTCCAATATGTCTCAGCTTAGGGTCATGCTAGTTCAGCAGACTTCTCCCTGCCTACCCAAAAGGAGCCAGGGAAGCCTGGTCAATATTTCCAGATCCTACTTTAAAAGCAAAGACATGGGGAAAGGCAGTTGCAAAAGAAACTCCTGCCTAGATAATGAATCAATTAATGAAATTCTGCCAAACCAAGACAATTCTTCTACAGTTTCAGTTACAGAAGTTATACTTTATACCCCACGTTAAACTGCTGCCATTAAAAGAGGTTGTTTCAGTGGAATGGCTGCTGCATTTCAGTGTCAGCCACAGCAATTTCCCATTACATGAATCACCCCCAAATCTGAGATGTGCTCTCTCTAGGTACTTGGGACTACCAGGATTCTTTAAAAATATGTCATTGCCATCATCATTACCTATGTAACAATTTTCACTTTCCCATTTGCAATGCTGTTTTTGAATAGTGACATTGGTCTAAGGAACTCTAAATCTGGCACTTTCCATGACTATTAGACAAACTCCACTCTACTCTCAAATTTGGGGCTTTTGTTTTCATTGTTAATTCTTTTGCTTAGTTTTATCTGCCTGTTACCTTCTAAGCTTAATACCAGTCAAAAATTCATTACAGAGAGCATTATATCCTAGAAGCTAGAAATGGAAAGGATCTATTAGATCACCATGCCGTCCTCCAGCCAATTTACACTTGCTCCCTGAATTACCTTTCCTAATGCTTTGTCCAGTTTGGCTTTAAAAAAGACAAAGCAGTTGGGCTCCTGCCCTTTCCCTTGGGAGGCTGTTTCACAGCAAAATACATCTCACTGTCAGGAAATTTTACCTTACTTTCAGTTTGACTGTCACACTATTAGCCCTTGTTATATCCCTGCATGTCACACCAAGAATTCTGCTCTCACGCTCGGGAGAGTGGGAGGGTGTTCGTGCTCATCAGAGCGCTACATGTCTCACAAACCACACATTTGTTAGTCATTCCTGAGCTGGGCTCTGCATCACTTCATATTTGAACTCATCTACCTGTGCTTCCATCTCTCCTGATCAGCTCTGTCACCCTCCTCCAAAAACTTCCCAGATTTGTCAGAACCTCTCTGATTATGGAGGGTCTGGTGTTGACTGTGCTGGATATTTTGGGATGTGGGACACCAGGCAAAGCTAGATGGCAGGGTCAAAGCATACCAAAGCATACATTCTTTTTAACACAGCCTAGCTAAACTCAGCTTCTTACCACAGGACATGAATGACGGAATTTCACATGGGCACAACGGGAAATAGAACAAGTTAATGCAAGAAAAATAATGCATTGAGAGCTCCTGCATCTATAATCTTGTATGTAAGAGTCTGGATTGCCAAGCTATGCTCATAATATGGAGACAAGAACAAAATGTTATTTGATAACTTGATGAAATGCTTTCACATACACTTGCCAGCCTTTCACAAGAGGAAATGTGTTTCAGCACCACCATGTGAATCTCAGCCCTCGTGGCACCCCAATGCAGCACTGGGGGCGTGCCCTGGCCTTGGTGCAGGCAGGACCAGAGGATGCAGGAGCACTGCTGTTCTCTGCTCTCTCATGTCCAGAGAGATGCCCTGCAGGGCTAAGCCTTTCCACTAAGCATTTCATCCCCTTCCTTACAGCAGATCCAAGGTGCCCAAGAGCTCTTGATAGGGAAAATTAAATCTTCTGGCAGACCAGGCATGCTGAAGCCCCAGGCAGAAACTGTGTAGCTCCAGACACAATTTCAGTACACACACCAGACAGAGATCCTTGCAGAAGACACATACACAGAGGACCAAGGTGGTGTGAATGTGCTGCCAATTGCTTCCTCAGCCTCACTCAACATGTGCTTTGAAAAGAAAAGAGTGGAATTATTGGGAAAATTAGATGCCTGGTGACCCTAGTTGCCTCACAGTTTCCTTCTTTTATCCTTTGTCCCTCAGTCACTGTAACACTTCTGGTTGGATTTTGGTGGAAAAAGCTTCCAGTGTAATGCATTAAATGCCATTGCAATGCAGAGAAGCTGAGAAGTGGGGGCTAATCCTAAACCAGTGCTGTAAGAATCAGGTAAAGCACCAAGGTCCTCCCTTCCCTCATTCCTGAGGACATATGCCACCTGCAAAACAGGACTCAGGTACTGCATCAGAAATCTGTGAGACAAGGCAAACCCTTCAGTCTCTTCAGCCTTCAGTTCACATGTCTGATAAAGGCATACAGTTTGATCTTCATTGGAAAAATGTTTCAAGATCCGTAAGATCTTGTAGGAAAGCTCAGGGTTACAGTCACTATTAAGAAAAACACCCTCATTTATGGAGAGATTTGTCCCTCCTTTTTAGGTCTGCCACTGAGCAGGAGGGTTTAACAACAAGCCTACACTACCCCATTTACAGGGTGTGCTTTTCCAGAGAGCTTTCTGGACAGAGTACATACATGATGCTCTGGTTTTATGTACAAAATAACTCAGTGGCCATTTAGGAAAGCCACTGGGATCATCATGGCCTACCACAGTGATCCCAGTGTTTAGCTCAATATGTGGACTTTAGAGGTGGTTTCCAGGTGGAGATGGCCATGTATGATGCCACCTGCATCCACACTGAAAAAATTACTTTTTCCCTGGCAGCATGAACAGTTGCTGTCTGAATGCAAGGCCACCTGTTCCACATGGATCATCTTACATCTACTTCCCACTGGGAAATGCCACAACTTTTTTTCCTGTTAGCCATGTCTCCACTGGAACATCAGTGCTGGCAGAAGCAATCTTCCAGCTGACTTGCTTCAAAGCCCAGAGAAAGTGATTGCAACCAATAGACCCTGTAAGAACCACCCATCTTCGCCCCTTCCTATGTAGAGCCAGAGCACCAGACACAGAGTTAGGGAACAAGCAGAGAAGGCACAGCCAGTAGCCCCAGATGTGTGACCAACCAGAAAGGAAGCCATAAAATTACCAAGCAATTTTTCAAACATTAATGAAAGAGCCTTCAGTGGAAAAGCTGTTCTCTGTTGGAGCCTCACAAGCTGCACTGATGTGGAAATGCTACCACTGCACAAACCTGCTCTCTAGTAAAGACCAAAACAGACTTCCTTGCATGATTTTTAAGAGGTTAGATTATTTTTTGTCTTTATGGCAGGACATTTAAGCAATTCAAATGTCTTTTATAAAGTTGGCCTTTCTATTAAGTCACCTTTCTTCCCTGGAGGCAGAAAAAGACCTGCATTGTCACCAGCAGCAGGTGTTGCACAGGAGCCTAAAACAGATGCCAGAAAGTCTTTCAGGCTGAAAAAAAAAGTCCCAAGTGGGAAAGGGAGTTCTCTGCCCAAAATTTGATTGATCTTTGAAGGGAGAGTGCTCAGGAGAGTGTTGGCTCTCTGACAGCAAGAAGCACCAGAAAGTATTGAATTTTTCTAGGAAAATGGTGATTTCTGTGTATCAGGGCAAAGCAGCAGAGAGAAAAATTTCTAATCAGACAGAATATAGGGAAAAACAACCCTGCTTGTGTGTCCACAGCACAGAAATGAGACGCATAACCCACTTAGATTTCATATGTGTGTGACACACAAAAAACATAATTTGGTAAGGTACTGAAAATCTTCTTAGCAAAGCTGGGCTGACCTTGTTCAAATGTAAGAAGTAATGCTGCAAGACCAGGAACATCAGGAAGTAATTTAATTCTTCATCAAATTCAAATTTTTCTAACAAGTGGAAAGGAAAATGACGCAGGCTATACAGTACAATAACAGCAGCTTGTAAACACACAGAGAGGGCTGCTGTTGTTATTGATCAAAATATATTTGTAATAATTTTTTGGAAGTACATGCAAGGGACCATGCTGGGCATCATGTTCTTACTAATACACCTGAGCTTCCAGTTAGGATACGCTACATTATGCCTTTCTTGCAAACCTGCTATTTCTCTGTCTCCTTGCTTAAGGAAGCAAGGCTGTGTGCAATGGAGATGGGTGCTCAGGCTTCCACTGCCAGTGACCTTCACTGACCTTTGAATCCAAACACATCCATGCTGAACTTCAAGCAAGGGTCTCTGAGGCACGATGTTCTGGCAAACTTTGGGAAAAACAGCAGCTGAGAGGCGACACCCAAGCATTAACACACATAGTTGGGGAGCACTGATCTCTTTTTCCTGGCCCCAGTGTGAAAACCTTCTGAGCAAGCTTCTGGCAAGGCAGTAGGCACCAACTGGGGCATTGTGGTAGAAAGTGGGAGAAGAGCTGAGGTCTGGAGTAATTAACTAGAATTTAGGAGATTGCCAAAGAAAGGAAGTGCTTTAGGGCAGGGCAGGGCAAGGGGTGGGGTCAGCCTGTGTGTGCTGTGAACATAGGACAGGAGTTTCAAGGCAATCAGGCTCCAACTGTGTTGGTGTGGAAGGCACAGTGTGTGCTCAGAGTCTCTAGTGTCCAGGCAAGAGCTTCCTGTGGACACTGAGCAGACATCTCTGGAGAGCTGTCTGGTGATCTCAGATGGCCCTGCTCCTCCTGATAGCACCACCAAGTATTGTGAACACCCAACAAGAGGGGCCTTGGTGTGGCTACAAGCTAGACTTTTGACTTGAGCTTGTCAATCACTCCCCTCATGATCTGGAAGGCACAAACAAACCTACAGAGCTACACTTCCATTCCCACACGTTTTATTCACTTCCTATACTGAGATCTGTCAATGATGACCCTGTGAACGATTATTAGTTTCTCTACCACCCATGAGTAAAGATTTGGCATTAGAATCAATAATTCCTTGAATTAATAATCAGTTACAGCAATAACTGATGACCAAAAAGCCTGGCTATGCATGTTAATTATTTACTATGTGCTTATGCAAAGGCAGACAGCCAAAATCACATCCGTGCCTCCCTGGAGCATGGTGGTGGGGAGGATAGTTCAGCATTTTGAGCCCAGGACATGAGCACCTTGCTTCTCAGCTACCCTATGGCCACTCCCTAAACCTGCTCCCCTCTCCCAGAGTGACACTGGTGTCACCACAGCCACTGAGTGTTGGGTTACAAAATCTTTACAAAAAGTGACTAAACATTTAGACAGATACCTCAGGTTTGGACTTTCCATCCTGTACAGACATTGTTGAAATCCCACAAGCAGTTAATTGTACCTGTTGGGATCTAGTAAGTCTTTAGTCCTGACTTCTGGCCTTGATGTGCCTCCCATCTGTGGATGGAGATGGGAACAACCATTTACATGGGTGCATGGATTCTGCTGAAAATTGGCTGCACAGGCAGCATATTGTGAGATGCAGCTAATTGATGCTTTGCTGCAGCAAACACCAACACAGTGCATCTGGCTGTGGCACACGGTGAAGCTGCAGGCACTAAAATAAAAAGAGAACAATCTACTGCCCATTTAAGCAGCAGCTGCTCTGGACGACTGCAGTGCTGCCCAGCAAATTACTGAGCAGGCAGAGGCACAATTCCCTGAACCACATGCTAATCACCTGCATCCAGAGGGTGAGCACAGAGAGACCCTGCAGTAATATGCAGGAGCACAGGCTTTACACTGTGGTATAATAAATCTCCCTGCCTGCAGCCTGGCACTGTTCCCTCACCAAAGTTATACCAAATTTCAACAGCAGGAACTGTATGAGAAAGTAAGCAAAACTGAAATGAGAATGCAAGGTCATGTCAGAAGTCCAAGTAGAAAAGGCAGACTAAACCAGACTCCACTTAGTTAACAGTGGGCATAAATAGAATAACAGAGGCATCTGACAAAAGCACAAAAGCACAAAAGCACGAAAACTGCCAAACATTTGAGCGCATCAGATGTTAATATGATCAAACCTTATACAACACATTCTGGAGAAGTCAGTGCCTTCACCCAGCATATGCCCATGCTCTTGTGTTGAACTGCAGTTGTCTCCTCTGAGACACTCAGCTTCAAATTCTGATGTGATTGTACCAACATCTGAAAGCAGGTGGGAAGCACCAATGACTGGTTTCTTGTGTCCCCTATAAATTTGTTCAAGGTCATCACAAGACTGCTTCAGTTTTGGTGGCCCTTCAGAGACAATGCTCACATATCTTAAAATTTGATCAGGATGTGTGTAATTAGCCAATATGGCCTATTCTACACAGAAAGCAAATCTGTTTTACAGAAACAGTCATCTCTGAGCAAAGACACAGCAGACAGCAGCAGAAGAGAGCTCTGAGCTTTAAAAATATGGCTACTTATTTCAGAGATGAAGTACAAACCCAAAATTTTTCTATTCCAGATGATAACAACTCAGATGGACATAGTTCACCAACTAGCAAGCCTGAAATACCCAGCACAATCATTTTATATGCTCACACTGAATCTGACAGAATGTCCTTGTGCATAAAACTACTTCCGTGTATGTTTGGGGTGGTGGTGGCAACACAGGGTGCTTTCTGACCCTGGCTTAAGTAATGAGCACCAGTCAACCTTCAGTCAACCCACAGTAAAGACAAGGTTCTTTAGTTTTGCCCAAATATGAACTCAATGAGATGGGACATAATTCTGCTTTTCAGGGCAAGACTCCCTGTGTTTACTTCAATGAACCACCAGAATCCAGCCTTGACTGAGTTTTCCTGGGACAGCTGAAATGCACCAATCACTGCAGATAAAAACTACCAAACACACAAAAAGCCCACAACTTTGGCTTTTTTTTTAATCTAATCCCTACATGAAATTATTCAAGGGCTGAGACCAGTATGTCAGTAGCTGAAGAATTCAATACAGGTGCAGAGTAAGAAGACAGTAAATTCAGTGCTGCAGTACAGCCAGAGCTGCAGAAGGGACAGCAATAACATTCTCAATGGAAGGGCAATAATGACCGCCAGGGGTTTACTAATGTATTTTGGATTCCCAGTAGAAAACTGATTTCAGATTTGTGCAACTGTTTGATCATGCCTGGCAATACCATGGCAGAGGTGACTGCAGTGTCAAGGGTAAAAACACAGAGCCATTTCCTGCCTACCTAGATCACACCACCTTTCCATTGCAGCATCTTCAACAAGAACATCAGAACCAGGTAAGACTCAGTGCACTGTAAATCTGCTGCCATTTACTGGGAAGATCCCAAACTGGGTGCTAAAACTAAACTTTTAGTCTTTTAGGAATCACAGCTTGAAAACCAATGGTAACTAGGAACAAAACCAGCACTCAGAACATTCAAACAGTACAGTCAGTTCAGTCACTCAGATCCCCAACCAGTACTCCTGTAGCTGCTTTTGCTACAATTTACTTTTTCCTCTTTTATTAAAGGATACTGATGTAAAACCCAGAAACACACAAAAGCATACACAAGGAACTGATAAAAAAAGGAAGCAGTGTATTGTGCCTGTCACTAGTCAGCCAGCATGCTCATTAATTAATCAAATGCTGCTCCCCTTAGTATTTCCACACTAATATTTGGGAACTCATTCCCCTTTACTAGGCCTGTAGCTCATCCAAGGTTGGGGGATATTCATGAGACAGATTATAGGGATCTTACTTTGGCAGTGATGCTGTTCTTGGTTTTCAAGCCAGTTCACCTACCTTTGTGCTAAATAAGTCTTGAGAAAAGCCAAGTGACAGCAGAGGGCAAAGAGCCCTTTCTTTGACAGAGTTGGCCAGTGACTGTCCCAACGACCTTCCTCAGTTGTACTCCCACAGGATATCAGTCCAGTCTCTGAGGTCCTGTTGGCATGCTGTGTCTCTGACCAGCAGTAAAATAAATCATGGCTTTTACAACCTTGGGGTTCTTATGGGCTCCCTGTTGGCACCCACAAGGGATCACATGGTTTGAGATTTTACTACTATCCATAGCAAATTTCCCAGTAAAATTAAGTCAACTTTTGAAGGGAAAATCATATTTTCCAGAGGACAGAAGCATAAAAGTGCAACACTGATGCCTTTTGATCTGATGTCTGCTTTGCTACTTGTGGTGAACTCTTGCCAGAACAATAGGTCTTCCAAGTAGATTAACTCTAAACATATATGGCAAAGGCTTACCTAAACTAAACATATCCAAGTATTTAGATTATGCTCACAGCCAGCCCATATGATTTTACAGGCCTTCATATGATTGTATCACGCTTGCTCCTGAAAGAGGCTGTTTGGTTTTTTAATCTTAATGGTTCATGTCTTTGCTTGAAATTTGCTCCCATGAAAACATGTACTCCAGAAGATGATCCCATGGTGTCAGGTCACCTTCAGGGAAAGCTTTCTACTTCCCCCTTATCCTATTAGCTTGTGAAATTAACCTTTCAGGTTTCAAAGGATAACACTACTCCACCAAGACCTGGCTGTTGCAGAAAGCCTATGCTCACTGGAGTGCAATCCAGACACAGAGAATCATAGAATTTTTTAGCTTGGAAAAGAGGTCTAAAATCATTGAGTCAAATGCAGATGATGTTAGTGACTGGATATGGACTGATCCTAGAAAACTCAAACTGCCTTGCAAAGCCAGACATGATATCCTGTGGCTGCAGTGAAAAAGGCTCAATGTCCAATTTTCTCCTCCTTGTTTCCCCCAGATTTCTATGCCCTCAAAATGGACTGATCAAAATCAAAGAAGAACTTAAAAGATTTGGGGAGTAGAAAAGGGAAACCTCATTAATTAATAAATTAAAAGAGAATTCTTGTGACCTACTACACCACGTATGTTCTCCTGTTATACCAAGAAACTTAGTTCTTTCATACAGCACACAGGTTAAGGTACTCTCTCCACAGGCAATTTCATCAATTAAGACCCACATTATCTGCTGCCCTTGTGGCAGCATCAATCAGGCCCTGTCTTGGAACAAGTATTACTCAGTGCAGTTCAGGGAACTCCTCCTCCTCCTCCTCCTCCTCCCATCATCACTGAGAATTCTGAAAAGGTGAAGGATGAAGGAGACTGAGAAACATCAAATGGGCTAGGCTGTATTTATGGATCTTAGTAGATGGTTTAAAAATAACCACATAGGTTTTTCTGGTGCCTAAATGCCACCCATTCTTTTTGCCTTGTAAAAAGTCTAGCATATTGTTTTCATAATCAAGTTATCTGGATAACACAACAGCGATTTAGATTAGGATTTGTTTACAAAGCTAAGTATGTTGAGTAATGAAATTAAAACGAGCTCTCTGCCTCTGTCACATCTGCAATAGTAACAGGCTTCTTATGGTTGAGTACAAGCCTTCTGCACAGATGTTTCTTGATAAGGTATAAATCAGTGTTAGATGCTGTTTATTGCAGCATTTTACCACCTTCTTCCCTGAAGGAGGGAATGCTGCCTGCACAGCAACCAGATGTGACCTGCAAGACTGTATGAAATACCATCACAAGCCAAAACAGGTCCCATATTCCTTATCAGCATCTGCAATGGCTCATCAAGTATTTATCAGATCATCTGAACATTTCTACAGGCCCTAGCATCTATACCACTGCCAGAATTTACTTATTATAACCTGCAATGAAAAAGGCAAGCATCCTGCAAAGCAACTGGAGCCTCAAACAGTGGAAGATCCCATTTTAGTTTGGTTTTCTGCCTTAAAGATAGAATTTTTGACACTGCTGCTAGAAACCAAGATCCTGTGAGAGATCAAGGGAGTTGCTTTTCAGGGCATTGTAGGGAAGAGTTTCTATTTACTGCCATCTGCCACGGTTGATGTCAATACTTTGATGGTGACAGGAGAGGAGACTTATCTTGCACTGGTGTCTATGCAAAGAGAAGTGAGACAAGGGACCTTCTCCCATGGTGAAGGCAGTACAGCTTGGAGCACCTCACTAAGCTCTGCTCAGCTCTTTGGGAGCAAGAGGATCCAACAGGAAAAACTTGCCAATGACCCAGCATTTGTAGACAGCCATGCCCAGCCCAAGCCACACTGGCTCCTCTGTAGCTGACAAAAGCAACACCCATGGGCTCTGAAGGTAAGAGAGACAAACTTCACAAGATGCACTTCTTGGAAGGTTTCTTGAAGCAAAATCTGACATCTCCTATTTAAAAAATAAAAATAAAAAACAAAAAAAAAGTTGGGGATGGGGGTGCAGTGGGGCAGGGCAGGATGGGTTTTTCTTCCCTGAACTAATCTGTATCTCTGATTTGCTTCACTTGTTACATGGACAGAAGATCCTGTCAACACAGAAATAATGCCAAGTATTTACAGTTTAATGGAACCCAGGGACCAATTAACAACACAGAAAACCACCAGGCAGTGTACTTCTTATCGTAACAGGAGGGAAATCTTACATTACTGCTGTTCCCCCATTTCTTAAAATAAAGCACCAGCACTTTGTCAATGATTTCTCAGTACTAATGTTTATTACCTGCCAGTTTTACCATTACCCATTTATCAATTGCTTTCTGTGTTCAGTTGCAAAACCCCTCTCTCTACTTGTGACCTAAAACTACCCCCAAAAAAAAGAAGAAAAAAGTAAAAAAAAAGAAAATAAAAGAACAAAAAAAGCAGCTGTCCTTGGGGCTCCAGAGCAGCACTGCTAGAACCTGCCCTCCACCCCCAGCTCCCGAACTGCTGACTCCTCAATAGCCTGATGGATGCGATGCACCTCGTCCTGCGTTAGCGTCCGCTCCGGATGCCGGTAAGTGATTCGGTAGCAGTGGCTGACCTTCTTTGTCCTGCAGAACACAAACCAAAAGAGGACTCATAAATACACGTGCCTGCAAATGCAAATACATGGGGCCAAACACTTACCCTCTGGATCATTTTTATTTGCGGTCTAATTTCGCCCCTGTAGCTTGAAAATCACCTTAATGCTAAGATACACAGTTCAGAGAGGCGGGACTGAGCTGAATTTTAATTTTGGCAAAGGACTTTGCTGAAGTCCACCTTATACCTCAACTTGTACTGTGGTGTGGTAGCTTCTTACCAGAGCAAACAACCCCAGGAGGAGGGCTTCTTACCCTGTGCTATGGAAAGTAAGAGACAAAGGAGAACAGGGAACAGGAACAGAAAAGGGGGAATGATGGGGGAAAGAAAAGTATTTAAAAGTTGCTGGTTAGGCAAAGACAAGCTAATGAAAAATCAGGACAAACCATTAAGTTGAGTAAGAGCGAAAAAAATCTTCTTGCTCTCCATCAAAAGCAGGCAGGAGCACCTAGTTTTGCAAGTGCATCTCTGTAATTGCAGCGCCTGTGTTACTGAATTTAAATGGCAGTTTTGGCATCCTTTTTAGTTTCAAATGGAGCCCACACAGGTTCTTCTTTCAAAGGTGAACACTCACTTCAATGAAAGAGAGAAAATCTGAGGGGAAAAATAATGGGAAACCAGACAGTACCAGGCAGAAGCTTCCAGAGTGGCAGAACTCTGCATTTAATGGCACACAAAGGCAGTCAGCAAGCTTTGGGTCATCTCTCTCCTGAAAGTTGCTTCATGTTAGAACCACATTTATGCTTATGACTATTTGATTAAATCTCAGATTAGATGTGTTCATCCACAAAGACAACTCTCAAGATACTCATTTCAACCTGAAATCCTACTAGAAACAGGCACAGGCAATTTTTACCTCAGAATAGTTGTTTGATATGAATTTTGTCCCACCCAACAAGGGTGGGAAGTTTGTCCTGCTCCCACTGGCGGTTTACAATAAAAAAGCTACTTCTAATTAAAGCATTCCTCCTTTTTTGTGTGCTCTGAAGATAAAGCAAGTTAAATCTGGCTAGCACCTGAAAGGGCAAACTGCATTTCATAAAATGTTAAGCTGACTACAGTTAACTGCTATAAGCCAGTCAAGAGCTTTCTCTGTGTACAGGTTAAATGCTGCAGAAAAGTTATCTTCGAGAAAAGAGGGGGAGGTGTAACTGTGGGGAAGGTGTTGCTCTGCTCTGCTCCACCTCTTCAAAGCAGCCAAGAGGACAAACCTGGGGAAAGTGACTAAATGGAATAATAAGGATTTGGTCAGATGCTATACTGCCAGTGAGAAATTTGAGTAAGAGAGAGGGACAATTCATCAGCACTCAACAGAAATTATTTTCAAAACCAGGCTGGCAAATATCCTTAGAGCTGGTAGTATTTCAGTTTTTAAAGGTGCTACAGGAACACACCTGATCAAAAACATTTGCAAATTGCTTTGGCTGAAAATCTATTTAGAAGGTGTATAGTCACAGGCTTAATCCTGAAGTTTTGCAAATATTGGGAATATATCCCATGACTGAAAATTCATTATCATTATTTAATGTGATGTAAACACAAGTTTGCTTAATGTAGATGTAAGCTGTGGTAGATGTAGCTATAGCACTGCTTCTTCACTGGCTTTGGTTAAATGAAAGTGACAATTACTTCTGACTTAGGTGTTTCTGTGTCCCCCTCCCTCCATGCTAGAGAGCGGTTCATCCACAACAAATTATATAAGGCAGAGTAGGACACAGTAGTTTCTTGTGGGTGTTGTGGAAAAATAGTAGCTTTAGGAGGCATTTAAATCAGCAAAGGGTAGAGGCTGTAGAGAACAGCACTGGACTAGAGTTCTGCTAGCTGCAGCTGAAGTTAAGCATTGGTGTGAGAGAACTAGAATGGGGATTGCATTAAATGTAATTAATCTAGATTTAATTATAGGCAAAAAATGAAGTCGTAACTACTAATATACACACCTCCACATAACACGGGTGCTACATTGTATGCTACCACCTTTTAGCTAGGTTTATTGGCATCTCTGTTGCTAATTAGAAAGAAGTATAAGGATTCAAAGCTATTTCAATAAAAGACACACTGCAAGTTTCAAAACCTTAAGCATTGTTTCCAGAGTACTATTACTAACTTTTCAAGGAAGATTTGGAAGAGCACTTCTCAGCTCTTCCCGCCCCTAATATTTCCCCTGCTCCCAAATAAAGTATTAAGACACTGTGATTAATCCCTGCCATCAGCTGCAACTGGAAACAATTATTGTCAGCAAATACTACCTTTGCTCATTCAGTTTCTCACTTCTCTTTTGTTCTGCACAGCCACAGAGTGTTTGCCTACCTTAGAGACGGCTCTGCTTATGCATAATGAAGTCTCTGCTGCACGTCATGCTGCAGCCCGACAATACAGAAGCAGTGGCTCTCTATCCTGAGAAACAAAATTTTGAGGCCAAAACCTGCAACAGCAGCTTCAGAGGGTGAAAAAAAAAAGCAGAAGCTTAACAGTGAGCAGACGGGGCTTTATTCACCTAAAGTGCCCCTCCAGACGAGTCTGTGCGGTTGCAGTCACGCGGACTCCTCTCCCATTAGGCTTCAGCTGAGCTCAGTGTCACAAGTCTCCTCTGCACCAGCCTGCGGCTTGCAGGTAATGAAGCACAGTGAGTACAGTGAAGCACTGCTCAAAGGGAGAAGGAAGGCAGGGATTTATTCTGATGCCACAGGAGGAAACAGGACACAGGCTGTGGACAAACACTGGAGCGAAATAATGCTTAATGCTCTTTCATATGATTTTTTGGAGAAAAGAGCTTTGCCTCATGATTTTCAGGAATTGGCACTCAGTTGCCTTCATGCGCTAGGGAGCTGGTCCCTGCCAGGTCAGAGTCACTGTGTGGGTTCCATCTGAAGGTCAGTGTATATCTTTGGGTATTTCAGCCTGATACCTAAGCGGAACAAGAAATTAAGGAGTCTTAGTCTGCCACTAGTCTAATAAAATCAACATGAAAGCAACCTCACCCAGGCACCTGGGCTGGAATGAAAGGGTGTGTTAGGCAACAAAAATTAATACATGTGTGTTAGCTTTCCCTGCATGGAAAACCACTGAAGAATTATTTAAATGCAACTTGGCTGGAAAGCTGATCCCAGAACCAACAGCAAAACACTTTAGCCTTCTAGGGAACCTGTCTCAGGCATTACACAAGACTAGCCACACGGTCATTTGGTAACCAAAATGTTGCATAAGGAATAAATGCCTGGCATTGGCACTGATCTCTTCCACATGCAATACCATAACAAGAATGAAAATTCCTGCATCCTGTACTGGAAGAGGGAGATAAAAGGGGCATCACTGAGTGGGAAATCCCTTACCTTTTACCTGTGTTCTACTTTCCATCTGCCTTAAATAAAGCACAGAAGCACAGAGACTTCTGTATGGAGGTTACCCCTGCTCTTAAGTGGTGAGGACAACACAGAACCAGACATTTTTCCTGAGAGCTGGATTCACTTTGAGGAACAGAAAACTAGAGATGACAATCAGCCACAGCATGAAAGAGCAAAAGAGTACCATCCCTTTTGTATCCTGAGCAGTTCACTAAGCAGTACTACTCACCACGATATCTATACTGCACCTTTTCCTACAGAATACCATTTAAAACGAAAGATCTACACACATGGTAGTGCAAGCATTTGAGATATTTTTTTCTCTGTTAAGTGAGTCATGTTAATGAGGTTCCTTGAGGGTATCCCTGCCACTGACAAGTGTATCTTATATGCCCTCAAAAGATTCTTATATGCCCCAAAAAGATACTTCCCTTACATAAGCCTTCACACAGTACTCATTGGCTGCTACACCCTACACAAGAGATCATATGCATGGAATGACCTCAGGGAAGAGAAAGGCTTGCTTTGTTTGCAACAAGGTCCCAAAAGCAGTGATGATGGGAAGAAACGATTAAACTATTTCATGTTACCAGCATCCTAATCGACAAAGCCATGCAAAGAGGACAGCTTTGGTTTTGCTTTGTGGCTCCAGCAGTTCCAGATGGTTCACATTTTAAGTGGAAATGGGGAAGAATATTAAACTGCAAGAAGATGTAATTACCTGTTCCTTTTTGTTTCATGCTTTCAAACCACATCCATCTCTATGATAGTGGGCACAACTGCTAAACATCCTACCATAAATTTTAAATTGACAAATAGCACTCTTTGCTAGAAACCACATCATGGAAAATGGCAAAAGGCTTGTGCTGTACACCTTCTCATCAGTGGCAAATATTTCAATTACCATGATGATATGCACATAGAATATAGCAGTAATTCTCTGAACCAAGGTCTTTCCAAAATATGCCTTCTCATCCGTCCTTTCAAATGCTAATACTTCATCTCTCTGGAAGAGCACATTGTACACACAGCATATTCTTAAAAAGGGACATATTTTTGTTTAAGGTGATTTTGATGCCAGTGAAAGGCAATCACCTTCAGATGAAAAAATTGTTTTAAACCCACAGAAAGCAGGAAATGGTCATTTATCTTGCATACCTTCTCCAGCTGACACCTAGAAGAAAGGTGGTTCAGCTTCAAAAACAGTTAGGCCAAGATATGCATATTGAGAGTGTCAACTTTATTGGATTTTTTGGTGGTCACTTCAGAAGACATGCATGTTCACTGACTGATGATTGCACTGAAATATTGTTCTTCTATCTAAAAAAACTGAGACAGTAATGGACTTTTTGCTCTTTTCTAATTGGACTTAGTGAAATCTGTATCTGAATACCAAACCTGAAACCTGCTTGACCTTTTCATTCTTTCTTTAGTATTAATTCCATTTTAAGCTTCTCTCTCCATGTAGAAAAAAAAAAGTCAAAATTCTGTTAATAGCCAGATTATTGAGAGATAAAGAGCACAGTATGGAATACAATGGCAAAGGACATAAATAACATGTTCTAGTTAAGAGAGTGAAAAGTGGATGAAAAATGAAAGCACTTTCAGCTTCTCTGTCACTGGACACTGTTAGAGCTGTAAGTACAGTCTTAGTCACTGTCCAATATTCAAAAACGTTGGATTAATTCAAAAGCGTTGATCATTATTTTCCTTTTCTGCCTCAATCTATCAACGAATTTCTTGCATGCAGGAACAGATACAAACAGATAAATACTGAAAAAAATCTTTCACAGGCTCCACTTGAAAGTTTCCTGGCTGTTAAGGTACTCACTAAATGTTTAATGGAACAGGTCAAGCAATTAGTTGTTCTTTGGCTGAGCACTTTGACCCATAAAGACCTTTCCTTATTTCAACAGATCACCTCGGTTTGTTGACAGAGGCCAACAAAAGAACTACCATGAGCAGTGCAGGGCTCTCTTCTGCCAGCTCTTAAGCAGAGGGAACTCTTGTAAACAGACTGAGTTATACAAGACACTGAGAGAGTATTTCCCTTGTGCACTGTTACAGTCCTCTCAGTAACCAGCCAAGGATACAGACAACCCATCTCAGATCCAAGCACTTCCTATTAAAAAGCTCTTAAGTCTCATAGTACCAGAAGTAATGGAACCCATTACATGCAGACAGCAATGAAATATCACTAGGGTGAAGAAGAAAAGTACCATTCTCCATTATACTAAAAAAAAATCTAGAGTACCCACAGGATCATAAGCTAACTGTGACACAGACTTTTGCTGCCACCAAAGGGCAGAAAAACTTACCAAGCCTTGGGATTTGGGATTGGGTTTTTTCTTTTCATTTTAAAGACAGTGACTCATTGATTCCTTGAAGAAGGCAATGATCAATGGTTGTAAAGCAGGTATGAAACCATTCTTCGGGGGATGGATTCCAACATTGGTGATGACTGCCTGTCCTCCAATCTCTGTCTCTGGGAAAATCATCTGTCAGACTCAGGGGACAGAATTCCCATCATATTTGATCAATGCAATACTGACAAATCCATTTCATGTGGATTTAAACTGGATGTGACTGAGAGTTGTCCCTCTTGCAAGGTGAACTTTGTGCCTTCACTTCACACTGGGCATCTTCTGTTTTTAGGGTGTCATTGAGTGATACAGTTCAAAATCCTGCTCTAAATCCAGGAAGATTCAAGAGTAGGCTAGAGGCTGAATACCTTCAGGACTTGCTTAACTTTGAGCAGAGTAACCGCAGAGCACTCACCATGCCACATATATTCATCACCATGCATGGAATGAGTCTCTCAACTTCCCAAGGCTGAGCCTTTGAGCTATGAAAGAAAGGCATGCACACAAAGATCAGAACATGTGCAAACCTGTGAGACCCAGAACAGGGTACAAACCCCTATTTTTTTCTTCAGGGTTATCACCATAATAGGATACACAGACTGCACAGGTGAAATAAAGATGGGAGAAACAAAACTTTCTGATACATACATACAAAATCCAGTGAAATAGCTTCTACCCATTGTGGTGGCAAATAAGAGAAGGTTGATTGGTAAAGTACTTGAGACTTATTTTTATGTACTAAACACAGAAAAATACTTGGATGCTGAAAGTAAGAGAGAAAAAATGATAGTCTCAGCACGAGACAGGACAGAATACCTGTTCTGTGAACAGCACAGGGTTTTATTTTGCTTTACTTTCCGTAGGTTTGATTGAAAAAGGTTCATGTCAAAAGCTTTTCAAAGCCTAATCTTGTTTTCACCAAAATAAAATGCAAGGAGTAATACTTTTAATTATTTGTTTAAAAAATGACCACTGGAGACTTAAACACTCTCTAACTGAGCAAACAAAAGAACAAAATAACTCAATTTGGATATTGTGTCTTGGGGGAATTGCCATCTAAGCTTCTTGACTTTCTCCTCTGCTGTTTAGTTCAGAAACCATGACAGGACTGCAATTCCCATGAGAGGCCAAGGCAAAAAGTTACTATGATGCATCAACCCCTCTCTCTGGAAAAGAAACTTGGCTGGCACAGCTGATACTGACATACTGAGGAGAACAGAAGAACACATTACCTGGAAGTCCTGGTAGTGCTGGCAGCTGAAGCATTCTGGCTACCAACCAGGAAATTAATAGAAAAAATCACATTTTCAGTGAGTAAACCCATAATAAATCAACATATTTTCTGCCAGTGCTGGCTCTCCTGCTTTCTCCACATTTTTCTTGACCCCCTAAATCCCTGGTAATTTAGTGGTGGGAGAAGGTATCTCTGGCAGCAACAGGCTCTGTGGTTCTGGCAGAACTTTGTGACTTGGGTATCTCATTCACAGCTCTGTTGTGCCCTTCCAGGGCAACTGGCTGTACTGGAGAGGATGAGGGACACAACCTGTTTGCAAAGAGCAGCTCTGGAAGACACACTTTGTAGAGTGGTGCTTCTTGTGTAAAGACATTGTATTCATCTTCCTCCAAGCCACAGCGTGCAAGTAAGAGGATGCAAGAAGCTTTGGTCCTCCTCCTATCAAACTAGGATGTTAATAATTCCATTCCTGGTCCTTAGCCACAGCAGAATCACCCTAAACTTTCCAACCATTGGCAACTACCTGTACTTAAGAGACACAAGCCATCCCAACATTCTGAACAAATCCAACATGAGAGGTGAATTTGGACTCTTTAAAATGCTTTCTAAAATATTTATAATAAAAATGGTAAGTGCAATACCTTTTCAGTTCTTCTGAGTGAAAGATCAAAGATGAGAAGTATAAATATTTAGCAGTTTTTCCTTCCAACTAGCTGTTAATACTAAAGGCTACAGAAAGTATTACTAAAAATAACACTGCTGTCAAATTAAAACATATTTCATAATCAAGTAGAAATGGAATTTATATGAGAATTTACAACAATTCATTCTCCTAAGAAATGAAGATGGATGGCAGTGACAGCTGGTTTGGATGTATCTCCACTGAGCACTGGCAGAAATCAAGGTCTAGATGACAGACAAGTACATGAGAAGGCCTGAATGCTGCTTTAGACTCTTGTATAGATTTTATCACTGGGATGAGTGGTTTTGTCCTCAGAAGGTCCAGGAGGTAGGTATTGAGGTACCTTTACACTTGTGAGTTAAAGTAAAGATGGATGTGGCTCTGGACTCAGATAAGGACCTAAATGATTTGTCCAAGGTCCCACAGAAAACTGATGAGAGAGAAGGGGCTTGGACAAATGTAGGCACAGACCCCTTGAATTACCCTTCTTTCAGGTTACCCTTCCCATTCACCCACACTTCCAGTCACCCTTCTTTACTGCAAATCGTATAGCAGTCCTGAAAACCAAAACAAGCCAGGGTAGCAAAAAGCAACTCAACCAATACAGAGTGGACAGGGCAGGGAAGAGTGGAGAGACAACATCAGGATAACCAAATATGCTGTTTCTTAACTGATAAACTAAGACCAAACCAGGAGAAAACAGGATGGGGACAAGAAGTCAGCAGGAACAGCTGAGTTAACCTGAGACTAGAAGACAAGAGGGACTTTAAAACAGAAAGCAGAGGTTAAAAGAAATCACTTGCCCCTGTTTTTTGGAGGAAAAGCAATACATTAAAAGCACCTGCCCCACAGGTCAGCCTGCAGCACCAGAAGGCAACTTAAAAACATTTGTAGCTATGTGTGTGTGCAAATAGAGGGGGTTTCTCAATAGGGCTGCTTACAGTATCTGTCAAAGCCAGTGAAAACCCTGCAGGCACTTGCACAATTAACTGTTTCTTGCTATGTCCTTCCAGTTCATAAGTTATTTTTCCTCTCAGAATTGTCAGGTTTTACGAGCCTTAATCTGGCTAACTGGATTTGTTTTGGAGATGCAGAAATCCACCACTTTCCCTCCCTGAGGATAAAACAGTTCCACACAGCCACAAGAAACCTGTTCTCATCGTTTTTCTGACAGCTGCTGCCTTGGAAAGACAACTCAGAGGAAGTCCTCAGAGTAAGAAGAACTACTGGCCAGCAGATTAAACTACTTTTAACACACTGGAAAACTGTCAGGCTGTTAAACTTTTCTTTTGCCAGATCCCATTTGTACAGGTATTACATTTGGACCATGATGAGAGACAAAGAGTCTGGATCTTGTAGGTGAGGTTTTCCTGGTTATTTTGAATGGAACAATGGGGAAAATATTGCAGCACTATTGAAATTAGCCAAAAGATGACAACATATGCCAATGAGGTGCACTGGCCAGAACTTTCACAGCTGTCAAAATGAGCATTCATTTGGAAAACCCTAGCTGCCATGTTTGGCATGCTGCCCCCTCAATATTATGGTTGCTCTTTATGAAAATAAAAAATGTGTATATGATAGGAAGTATGCATAGTGCACACCTCCTACAGTGAGATAATATGAGCATCATGCAATAAAACACCCTGTGGGCATGAAGATTAAAAGGTGAGGGCACAAAATGAAAGGCATCATTCTGTGAGTAAAACAAAATTATTGGTCTGCCACTCAAGAAAGGAAAGCAAGCCATTGAGGCATTACACTAGGAAGATCAAAATACCATTTTTGCTATGACTTTACTAAAAAAGGCCAAGCAATCCTCCCACTAGCAGGAATTAGTATCAACAAAGAAGGAATCAGATCTCAGCCCAGAAAAGGGAATTCACAGGGAGCATCAGAGAAAACCAAATGTTCTCAAATTGTCCAACACATGAACTTTGCCCTAAAGCACTCCAGGAATGAGCAGAAGAAATCAGCTGTCTTTGAGAGTTCATGAAGGACAAGTAAGGTACCAAATGTTTCAAAAAGGTCAGAGTGCTTATTTTTGGAAATGGAGAAAAAAACCCAAAGCTAGGAAGCCATAGAAACTATGAACCATTTGCTTTTACTTTAATTTCCCAGAAAAACTCTGATGTAGCTAATTAGCTCACTTTGTTGGAGCATGGTGTTAATAATGCCAAGGTTCTGGGTTTGATCCCTGTATGGGCCATTCACTTAAGAGTTGAGCTTGATGCTCCTTGTGGGCCCCTTCCAACTCAGATTATTCTGTGAATCTGTGAAATTATTTGTAAGCACACAACAGAAATTTAAAAAAAAAAAAAGTAAAAAAAAAATAGAAAACATGGATGTATTGATTAAATCTAGTCCAAACAACCTAATTTCCAACTATAAAGGGATAACAGGCTAATAACTCAATAATCAACAAGTGAAATTATAAATTGCAGGAAGTAGTATGAAGAGTAGATGCATGTGTAGGTATGTGCATCTTCACAGTGAGTTAAACCAGGTAAGAAAAAATGGTCTAAGATCAACATGTCACAAAACATGATTCTACTGGCAGCTGCAACTAGTTTCAGACAAAGCTGCAAAATTTTAGGAAAAAAATTTAAGCATTATAATGAAAAGGAAAAAAAAAACAAGAAAAAATACTAAATCCAGTTCATAAAATTAGGTATTAAAAATCTGTATTCCTAAACATTTTGCCATAGAGGGAACTGCATATAGATGGATGCGAAAACTGGTGATCAATACCGATGATTACTACAAAAAGGTAATCTTGTAAGTAGTTGTAATACTTGTCAATAATTTGTTGTTTCTGGGAGCAGTTATCCTCAGTTCAGCCAAATCTGAAGGATCATTCTTGTAGGGCTCTTCAGTCTGGCTCCTGGATGATGGAGTACTTTCACTAATGGAAGAGGTGACACAGCAGAAGTGTTTGTTAACTGGCATATTACATTAAGTTGGGTAAAATACTAAGTGTAACTGAAGACAAGGTTAGAATAATCCTGACAAACTGATAAAGCTGGAGGATACAGTTCAGTCAGACCAAGTGAAAGCTGGGTGAAAAGCAGCACTGCACAAAGCAACTAAGGACCACACAGAGCCATAAGCTGAAGGTGAATGAACCTGTGACTTTGCTGGACAACACAAGCTACAAGGCGAGACTGAGAGAATATAGGTGGCTCAGCCTAAATAACAGAAAGCATGAAAACATGCTTTCAATACCTAAAATGCTGCTGCACAGTATGAGGTACTAATCTTTTATCAACATTCACAAGCAGCTGGAGACAAAAGTAATGAGCTCATATTGCAGAAATGTTCAGCTTGAAAATTCACTTGGAAAGGCAGTTGGACCTCCCTTCGCTGGAAGTCTTAAAGGACTGGTTATACAAGTGTCTGTCAGGAATGCTATAAGTAGAGCTGATCCTGTCTTGGAGTAGGAGGATGAACTAGGTGGCAGTACTCTTCAACTCTTTAGCATAACATAATGTAACAGTCTTTAAAATGCAGAAAGTTACTTGAGTAGCAAAGATAGCTCCCTATAGCTCCAACTTAACACACATCCTGCATTTGTTTACCCCCTGAAAGTGATGTAACCTCTTTAAACCAGCAACCCTATCATTAGCCTTATAGGCCAATGTCGAAATAGAGCACATAGGAAAGCAAAGTGTTGCTCAGTTACCTTTCACTGCCTGAGTCAAACAAACAAACAAACAAGCAACCCAGAAAAGTCCACTCTATAAGACAGCATCCTGAATGGAGAATGTCACTCAACTGCTTGCTTCAGGGATGAGAGATGAGAGATGCCTTAGGAAAGCTCTAAGGAACAGCCACACAAGATGCTGCATATCTTTGATAGGCTGAACTGCATTCTTTCTTTTAAACATTTCTGAGTTTATATCAAGAGGTTAACCAGCTTTCCAAGTTCACATTAAACCATAGACAACCTTAAAATAAGGGCAAAGTCTTTCTTCTAACAAAACAATGTTGCAAACAAGCCTGTCGAGATTCTTCATCCTAAAGCAATTTTGGGAAGTCCAGGGACTAGGAGACATCTGAGCCACCAATCCTTATATCAAGATTGCCTGGTTGGCCCCACTCTGGGCCCATGTCTTCTGACATAGAAACTGATCAACTTTATTCCCTGTTGCAGGTGGTGAGACTGAAAATATACAGAGGAAATGGTTTGTCCTAGGATATACTGTAGATCAGCTAATCTCATAATAGAAAAACACAGAAACCTCAACTTGTGGAGCCCCAATACAGTGCTCTGAATAAACAGCCACATTTCCCTCGTATTCCTACATGTTATCCTGGCCTCCCCATTCTCACTCATTCACTGTTTTGTATTCACTTACTGAGCCTGTTCCTTATATAGACAATGGCTGTGAGGAAGGAACCACCTCTTATTTTACCTACCTACGCTGCCTTGCACAGCACAAAATAAGAAGCCACTGTAATAACCCCATCTACCTGTATAAGACTATGTGTATGTGTGTATATCCAACTCAGAATATTTTGTGATTTTGTGATACATTCCTAGCCATTGCTGGAAAGGCTAGGTTTTTTATTAAGCTTCACAAGTTTGCTTGGACTGATAAGACCTCTAGTTTTTGGGAATCCTTGATGTTTACTAAATTGTTTTCAGGGATTAAACAATCTCATAAAAGTGCCATTGCATATGTGTTCTTCTGTTCTTACATGAAATATGAAGTCACCAAGGAACAAATAAACTATTTATGACTTATCCTGTACAGTAACAAAAAATGGCTTAATGGGGGCACATACTACTTTTGAACATGCTGAGCTTGTTCTTCCCTGGAGAGTCTCTTAACCAAGTTTAAGATGCATACTCTCCTTCTCCCTCAAAAAGAGATCACATTATTGACACAACTGTCTAAATTACAGCAGAAAGACTCACATGCCACAGGTTCCTGCACCACAGTCTCACAAACCTGCCTGACTTGTAGATGATTCAGTGTAGGTCACACACAACAAAGATTAACTAAGATTGCTGACTGAAATAAACTCACGTTATTCTTACATTACTGACTTTAAGTACAGAAGACATGACTGGTATTATACATTAGAAGAAACAATTTGGTGGCGTGACCTTAAACACCATCACCTCTGCTTGTAGACCTTCATTTGAACTACAGTAACACACAAGGAAGGAGACATTCCTCCTGAGATTATAGGGAGTTACACCTGAACAGCTGCCTTGCCAAGTGTCCCCTGGGGGTTCACTCCATTAAGATCATCAAAGTTTGTTCTCTACTTAGCCTAATTTGATACACCTAGCCAAGAGGGTTGGTGTTCTAATATTATGTTTGAAGCCAAAGAATATGAAAATCATTGGACATTCAGTGCTGAGAGGGTTGCAGAGCTATTCATGCTCCCTTCTGCATCCACTGTGCCTCTCCACTGTACTCACATGGACAAACTCCGCAGCCAGTGACACCTTCTCTTTGCAGAGATGGCTGAGCCAACACAGGTGCCATGTGTGTTCATTCAGTGAGAGAATATACTTCCCCAAAATGGAAGAGACGTCAGAAATTACGCTGTAGCTCTTATTGAGAAGAAGATGGAGACTAAAATAACCCCGTGACATTTTGCACTGTAGTCTCTACCAAAAGGTGAAGATACACAGACAGTTTGGACAACTCAGTAAAATCAGATTGCTGAGCAGCATGAAGTACAGAAAGAGAGAGAGACATCTGCAGAACTTGTTCCTGAAACCCACACACTTTTCATCCACAGTATATCATGATACTTGATGCTATTGTGATTTTAATTTAACATCCACTGGGGAAAAGGTTAAAAGGATCTCACCCCTGACAGCAATAAACCCATCATAGAAGTTGAAGCACCATTCCAAAGCACAGGTTGCATGGGCTTGGACAGTCAAAACATTTATAAGCACTTCTAAGCTGGATGAAAGCTTTCTTATATTACTGGCACATCTGCACTGGCAGAGACAAACTTAGTCTCCTGTATCTCAACAGATCTCAGTTCTGATTCTGTGTATCTCACAACACATCACAGAAACTCCACAGGGAAGCATGGAAAGAATCTGGATGAGGCTCAGCATCCACCTACAAAGCCTATGGTTAGATCCATACTGTGTTGGATCAATCTTTCAGTTTTGTTGTTGTTTTTGTTTTTTAAAGGCTGAGTCTATATCTACTTTCTTTTCCACAAACTGGGTAAGCATTTCAGTAGCAGCTGGATGAGGCAGCAAAACTGAGCAGCAGTGCTGTTTGCACAAATCCTTCTCCAATCCCTTCACCTGGTGCTTCTCAGATTTACCCTACTGCACCTAAACCAGCACATCTGCCTGAGTGGCTGCACATGTGATGAACCACAATAGCAAGCTGATGGGGTTGAAAAATGACAAAATTCCCAATCTGAGTCACTGAATGACCTCCCCAGACACTCTGCCACAGTGTTCTCACTCTGTGAGAACAGCACAAAGCAAGACTTAGGCTGCCAGGAAAAACACATGTGGAAACACAGGCTAAAATAACAAGCTGGTAATTCACTGGATCCACAAAAACAGTAATGCACATCCTCCTTTTCTTCCCCAAGTTCATGTAAAACTGTGCTATACAACAAAATGAGACTCAGATATAAGGGAGAGGAAAAAATCCCTGTCTGGCTGTCCCCAAAAGCTGCTGAGTCAAAGCTCCTGACCTATTCCCACTGAAGGCAACAGGATGACATCTCTTTCTGCCAACTGAGGATTCAGCTGACGTTTCACAAAACAAAAGGGACAGGTCCCTTGGTAGCAATGTTTTTAAAATTGATGAGCAGAAGCAGCCAGTCAGATCCTCTTCTTAAAAATGATGATACACCAGTTTAGTTAGGAAATGAATGAATGTGTCCAGGACAGCATGAGAAAAGGTAAGCAAAAACTGTTATGACAGCTGAACTTTGCAACACTGCAAAGTCTTTTGCCATCAGATAAGCCTGAGGTCAGTGGTCTGAGCTGATCTTGTAGCTATGTAGGCTCCTTCACAGGGCCTCTGTTCTAGCACAGATTTAATTCTGTGCAAGTGAAATCGTCCCTTCCAACAAACAATAATGCATATCCTCAGAAAGGAGGACTGTGTAAGCTCATTCTCAGTACTTCATCAAACATAGCAAAAATACTTAAGAAGTTACTGCCATTAAAGACTAATCTGTTCAAAATCATTGCCTTTAACTACTGCCCTGTATGGTGGGACATCAGTCCGAGCTGACTGGTGGCTTTTGGACACTGAAAAGCAAGGTTGGAAAAAAGTAGGGTTTGGGGATCAAGACTTAGATATATTAATGGTGAATCACTCCTTTGCTGAGAGAAGGCATGAGTGCCTTTAATGAACAGTTACACAGAGGATGTGAGATAATCTAAGTGGGACTGTTACAAAATTTAACTATGAGATACTTTGAGTCATGATCTATAAAGCTGCTAACTGGGTTCAGTAAGTTGTTGAGTCATTACCATGCAAGACCAGGCTGCTCTGAAATCCATCTGGCTAAAGCCGTTGAGTGGTTTGCTTTTGGTTAGAGAAGATGGAAATGAGTACACTTGCACATGAATTTTCAAGAATAAAAAATTAATAATAAAAAACATTTAGCCAGAATTACGCACCATTCACACTAAAAATATTGTGTCATTTATATTTTAATTCAAGCTGTCCTGAGACTGAGAATTAACAGGAATGAATTACCATGGATTTTTAATGTTCTGAGAAAAAAATACAGTACATTCTCTGATACATAAGCATCTCTTATGACATCAACTCAAAAAAAATCAGGACCGGGCAGAAGGATTCTGGGTACTAGACATGAATCATTGATCCTCCACCTTTCAGAATATTTTCACAGTCAAACTGAGACGATAAATCAGCTTAAAACTTAACAGGAAAGAAAAGAAAAAGAATTTTAAAAACCATCACTATAGATCTAATTCATCCTGGAGTAACTACTCCAGTAAAGACCCAGAGTTGAGCTCGTCAGACAACTCTATTATCTTACATCTGACAAAAGTGTGATTAGTGGAGGAAATGTCACATTTACACTTAAAAATTGTTTCAAAGGCAACTTGTATCTTTTGGCACAACTCAAGCCATTTAAAATACAGTGCAAGAGAAAGAGGCAGATATAGCAAAGAGCACTCCTTTCTGTGATTTTTCACCCTTGTATTAAGCCACGGGGTCAGTTTGAATATTCAGTGTCTCAGTACTTGGCATTTCCCAGGCAGCAGGGCAGAACTGCTCTCTGTTGGACCTCAGAGATGCAGAGCCAGGGCTCTCGGAGATGAAGACTCCCTGCACAGAGTCTTCGGTGCAGCACAGACCAGCAGGACATGGAGCAAAGGGAACTGCACCTTCTTCACCCCCTTTGGCTGTGAAAGGGGAGAGCTGGTCTCTGCAGCTGCTCTACAGCATGTGGGAAGGGGACTAACGTGATCAAACTGGATGGAAGAGAAACATTTGCTAACAAATACACGTCTTCAGAAACTTTCCTCAAAGGTCACATTGATATATTATATATATATAGTATTATATATATAAATTGAGTTTCTTCTTAAGATGTCCATGCACACCCACCACCAAAATATCCTCAGTGTTACTCCCAACTGCAGTGCTGTATTGAGCAGTTCAACATTCATGACCATTACACATGAACACTCTACAACCCTTACGGGTTTTGTGGTTGTGTTTAGTTTGGGTTTTGGATTTTTTTCCTTTAAATGGCAACTACTCTCAGTCTTCTTTTTCTGGCTCTTCACTTTTTTTCCCCTTCTACTTTCATTTTGGCTTGGCATTTGCTGGAATTTAGCTGTGAAGAATATACGTGGAGCCAAATAAAGTTTTGTGGGAAATTCAAAGGAAATGAGATATAGAACTAACCAAGAAGTATTTTCAGCACAAAGGTACCAAATTTATGGTCACCCTCACTTGTAAACCCCTGGAAACATCACACAAACCACGAAGCACTGGAGCTTGGAGAGGATTCACAATTCCATCTCTTTTGGAGAGTTAGTACTTGGCACCTCTCTTTCAGCTTCATGTTGCTAGGACCTTTGACATCCTTTTTTTTGTTTTTTACTTTTCAACCTATTTAACGACCTTTGATAAATGGAGTACTCTCCACCATTACATATTTCAAACAGAATACTACAAAAGATCAAGTTGATCTAGATTAATTTGACCCACACATACTGAAATTCTGATAGTAAATGACCACAGCAGCTAAATCTTGGCTCATGGCTTGGCCACCCCCTATGCCTTCCATGTACTGGGCTGCAGACATTGCAGGCATTGTGTGGCTTGCAAAGGTTACACTGTAAGAGTGAATGGACTGGGATGGAATTGTAGAGACTTGTTCCATCAGGAAATGAACCAAACCCATACTTTGCTGAAAATTTACCCTCTCTTGTGTTACAAACATACCAATGCACACACAGTAACCATGATGTTCACTGGGTTTGCCACTCCATTCGAGACAAGCACACCTGCCTTCTCTCTGCCTTCTCAAGTGAGCAGAAACCAGGCACTCTTGGTTTCAAGAGATAGAAAGCAGCACTGACAGCAGCTTCAAGGAAGCGAAGGACCAACAGAAAGAACCAGCTGATCTTTTGCTAGGAACCAAGATGAGTCTCTCAAGAATTGCAGACAAAGCCAAAAAAAGAAATTTTATTGTATTCACATACTGTGATGCTTGAGCTAAAGAGAATTGTTGAGTTACCATTCATCAGCTGAACTGCTGAAAGCAACTGTGTTCATGTTTCTACCCATTCCCCCAATACAATAAAATACATTAGCATTAAATGGCTCTTGGTGAAAACTTCCAGGCTATGCAGATGAGTGGAGAGGTGGCAATTCATTCAGCTATAAAAATGGGATCAATTCCAATTACAACTTCATACCTTATTTATAGCAGCATCGCCTGCCTAAACTAACATATTCATCTCTGATAAATATCAGATATCTCTGACCATGGCAGGATATCAGAAGGGGAAGTGAAGCTGAGTAGGACAGTGAGTGACAAGGACTTGCTGGATGTCATTCAATGAATCATTTAACCTCTTTGCAAGTGAAGAGAAATGCAGGCACCTCACTCAGCCTTCCTAAGAAGCTCAATTCAACAGAAACTCCTACCCAAATAAAGGGCTCTGAAACCCCTGAAGAATGAAATACAAGTATTTGACATACCTGGATTCCATGTGCAGGACCATCTCCGTCAAGACCTGTAGTCCTGCTGCAGGACTGCTCAACTCTTACATGTTAGTGTGGCTTCTGAAAGGTAATGACAGTGTGGCAACACAGGCTGAGACAAAACTCCAACTATGAACCTCAGAAAATAAAAAGGGTAAAACTTTGTGCAAATATGCTTTTCAATATATTTACCGAAGTAATATATTGTGTGTTTAAATGTCTTCTTTATCAGATGTTTCAATACAGAAAAAAGCTGTCTATTGTGAAACAACAGGGCAGACTGGATGTGTGGTTTATCAGACTTGAGAGCAGTGACTACGAGTTGATCTGTCACCCTCAAGCTTAATAGGAAAAAAAAAAGTCTGTCTCCACTCATCCATCATGGTGTAAAGAGTGATAAGTCTAAACACAGATATGATTAATCTAAACTATGATCTTTGATATAGCAATGCCTGCAAAGGTTACCTGCAAAACTGAAAGGCAGCAGCCAATTTTTTTTGCATGAAAAGAACAATCTCCAATAGGAGGCAAAGAGTATCTGTTTGACTTTCCTGCTAGACATCCTCCAAAGCCACAGATTATTTTTCTTCCCACAGCAAATACCACAGCATTTTCATCTGGAAATAACAGGTAGCAAGCTCTGCAAGAGCAGCAGCCCTTGCCCTGCTCACTCCTGTGGCAGCATCATGCCTGCTTTGCTGGTTGTGAAGGCAAACAATACCCACTCAGCTGAAGCACAACCCTCCCACCCTACTGGTTTTTTGGAGGACAGGTTCTCAGCTAAATCAGCCCCCTAATTTGGATGCCATAATGCAGCGGATGGCAGAAACGAAGGAGTGAAGACTGAGGATAGTTAATCAAAACATAAGTTTTTAGCATGGTCTAAGATCGTGGTTCCAGGGCCAATCCCAGAGAATCTGCCATCTCAGCTCCTACCTGCCTTGGGCTCTCCAAAGCAACACAAGATGTGATGTCTTCAGTGGGTACCACCTGGGACCGGTGCTTGAACATCTCAACCCGACTTTTCTTAAGTTTGACTGAAAACTTCTGTGTGAGTTACTGCAATGTGAATGACACTGCTAGCCTATAACCCATAAGAGAACCAAGAGAATACTGAGCTGGATTCACCTTGCAATACATTTATTTTATAAGCAATTCTTTCTCTGTTCCTCATAGTTACAGAGACTTGTGGGAGACCAAGTAGAAGTTTCTGTGATTTGGGATGTTTGTCTGGCTGGAAGCATATGAGAATCTGATTCATTTGTGCTTTTTTTCCAAAATGCAACAGCCATCAAGCAATCACAAAATAGTGTCATGATTAAACAACTGATCACAGGCGAGCATGGGGATGCCCACACACAGTAAATCCACCCTGCTGCTTCCTGGGAAAGTTTGCAGCCTGTGCCAAGTTCTGTACTGCTGTGTTAGACTGCTCCCTGTTCTCAAACTAGCTCATGCACAGGCTTTCCAAAAGCAAGGCGATCCCTTTATTTAGATCTTCCACTTGCATTTACATTTTTAAAGAGACAATTGGGATTTTTGAAATAAGTAACAAAGAACATATACAAATATTGAAATTGAATTTGGTGGAAACATCTATATATCTTGGTTTAACTTTCACATTGGTAGAATTCAGAAAGAAAAACCCCAAGTACTTCCAATGCTTTTGTGTTTGTTGAAAATTGCCAATAAATTTTGTTGCAAAAACATTTTCCTTCCACTTTCAACATTCCTCTGAGACTAGAGCAAAAATAGTTTAACTGTGAAAATGATCCATTTTACAGGCATCAAACTATTTTTAAATCCTACTCCTCAGTCTGCTCCTCTATGCCTAGATCACCAGTAATTTATTTATGAAATTCCCTGAGGAAGGCAGTGTGCAAAGGAAAGGTAGGTGGGAAGCAAAAATAGCCCTACATATACATACATACATACATACATACATACATATATATATATCTCTCTCTATATATATATCTGTGTGTGTGTATGTATATGTGTATATGTATGTATGTTCACTCCCCAGAGGGGAAGTTACCAGGTACCAAATTCTGACCTCTGACACAACACAAGCACCACCTAACTACTAGCATGGTTTTGTTGAAGTCAATGAGATGCCCAGTACCACCATGACAAGCAGAACCCAACCGTAATGCTGAACATGCAGATTAAGGAGGAAGCAGCAGACCTAAGTGTCACATCTGTCTATTCCATGACATAAACCATTGTAAAGTCACAGAAAAATCTGACAAGGGATAAGTAGGAGGGCACACTCACTGACTATACTTGAGAGGAAAAGGAGTAACACCACAAAGTTGCAGGTGGAAGTGGGTAATCTGAAGTTAAACTGGTACGGGACAAGTGTGATGGCACTGAGGACGTCTTGAAGCACTCCCTGAAGCTTGTAACCATAACCAATATGCACTTAAATCTTAAAATGGGAGCAAATCCCAGAGGGATATGATTGGAGGACTGGACTGGGATCCTCCTCTGTTCAACAGAGGAGAATCAGGTGATTTTGAGATTAGCTCACCACCAGACTTTGGTCATTCTGTGAGCCTCTCTCTCTTTCTGGTACCCTAGGAGAGTGGGCGGATGTACAGCTTTCCTCCTGCTCCTTTGCAGGGACAGTGCTGCAGGAAGTATTCTTTGTGAGAGGACTTACACATCTACTCCTTCAAAAAGCACAGAACTATTATGGGATCGGCATCTTAAAGACAGCTAATAAATCTTTAACTTCAATACTTTCCTTTAGTAGGAGCCTTGTGAAGCTATGATTCTATATCCAGGTGCAAAAGAAGCAAACTTCACTCCTGAACATCTGAATGACTCCAGGCACACTTGTCAAATGTGGGTGTTGCAAGACTTGTTAAGAATTCCTGCCTGCATAAGGTGTTTCCCGAAACCCAGAATGAAAGTATTCTGTTAGTGGAATACAAGTCCAAGCTCATATTTAAAGCAGGAACTGTTGATCTCAAATCAACAAAACAGAAGATTTTCATTAAATGGAGCACATAAGAAAATGCTTGTCAGACATGTCTCTGGAAAATTTCCTTGCAGGAACATGTCAGTGGGCACATATAGGAAGGGTCTATTTTTGGGAAAAGAGCCTGAAGATTTCATACATTTGTTTTGATGAACTGCCCTGGAAATTTTCTGTATTGGTTTTCCAGAGCAGGAGGTTGTACAAAGAACTGTTCTGAAAAGGGTGCTACCTCTACTAGAAAAAGACAAGCACTGAATGCACATTTTAATGTCACACAGGACACAGTTTAGACTATGGCAGCTGAAAGACAGAGACAGAGGCATTTCAGAGCCTGTACACCCTTTTAAAAAGGCAAAAACCAGACAAAAAGAATTGAATTGAAATTCCTGCAATGTGAATTTTTTCTCTGCTCTCAGTTCTAACAGAACGAGGTGTGAAAGCACAAAACCAAAGCAAATAGACCTGTTGAGAAAAGACAGGGAGAAAAGCACGGCAACTTAGCCAGGTCTCCAACTCCAAAGAGAGGCATAATCATCTTCCTTCCACCTGTGAAATTCTCAAAATCCCAGTCCAGGGTTTAAAATCTGGCGTTTGGGGAAGGCTAAGCCCAGAGTCCTGCACCCACATGGTATCTAGAGAGCCCTAATCTCAAAATGTGAGAAAAACCAACCTCCAGTCATTCCCTCTTCACATGAAATTCACTCAGGCAACAGCCACCCCCATTACAGTGCTGGCAGTACGAGCCCTTTCACAGGTGTTTGCTTCCCTCCTGCAAGCAGCTCTCTAACAGGCTCCAGACTTAAAATGCTCTCTTTGTCATGACAGCAATTTTTTCTTTTAGAAGACCACCAGAAAGACTTTTGCACAGTTTATTATGGAGACAGAAGGGAAATGGACCGTTAATGTGGGAATATCATCTGCTGTTTGGATGAGTTTAGTGTGTGTGCATCGGGATAAAAAGTCTCAACACAAAGTTGTGTAGGCTGCTTCCTGCACTTCAGCCCCTGGATGTAAGAATATATTTTACATGGATGTTCAACACGCTTTTCTCACTGCCTGCCATCTATCCCAAAGCTGTTTTATTGGCTCTAATGACATAACCTCCCTACTTAGCTATGCAAGGAAGCACATAGGCTATGAAATTGACTTCCACTGCTGGTTTGGATTCTTTTGCTAATTCATATGGGTTTTAATTCCATGCCCTTTAGGCTTATAATAAATATCACCCTTGATAAGCCAGAGCAGGAATTAAGCTAATATTGAAAGAATCTGTCAGACCACTTATTTATTGTTTTAATTTTATTACTGTCTTGATGTAAATTGTAACAGACATTGGCTAGGTCCAAACAGAAATCACTAAATCACCCAACATACTAATTCAATGGGAAAGCAGAAAAAGTAGTATATTAAGCACATCACAATGAAGTTGTTAAATGATTCATTACAGGTTTTGAAATGTATTTTGTTGAGTTACAAATAAAACTAAAAACCTACTGAATAAAGCAATATCTATTCTTCAGGACACTTACTATGTCAATGTTGTACTTACCTTCTGCACAATCGAGGCATGCCTTCATTAGCACTTCGATAAAGTTTATCCAACATATTTCATGCTGTTAAAAACTGTCTTTGTTAAATACTTAGATGAAAAAACATAATTGTATTCCTATTCATATTCAGGAAGAATTTACTTTGTGTGAATGTGGAATTTATTGTGCACAGTCTGCATAAGAATCCGATCTGCAACTTGCCATCACCTTCCTCTCTGTCCCTCTAGGTTCATTAAGAGCTGAATGCATGTATCAGCTCACAAGATCAGACCCAGGGCTGGACATGAAAAACTGTTAACTAATTTTTAATATTTTCTTTGCAAAACAAAAATACCACTTACCCAGGGGAGAATTTTATTTACAGTGGTACCAATTCAAGTGGATTTGTTGAACTCAATTACAGATTACCTCTGATTAGCCAGTTTGCTATTCTACAAACCCAACAAGGAGCAAAGGGCTAAGGAAGGAAAACAGATCAGGATCCAGACTGCATTTTAAATCTTCAGCTGTTGTAGTTACTGATATTAAGAATGTCCTTTTAATGAGGTTGGCATTTATGAAAACTCTGTAGTCACATTTACACACTAGTCAAAGCTAAACTGCATTGGTAACATCTGTTCTCTGGGGTAAGAGTTTTTTCAACACTTCCATGCAGTGTAAAGAAACAAAAAAACATGTTAATCAACAAAGGAAAGAAAGAGGAAAAAAAAAAGGAAGGAAAAAAAATGAACGAAAGAGCCTTCAAATGCCAGAGCTATTTTCGTAAGTCTCTCTTTGTCACCAAAACCAGAAAAAATGGCCAGTCCCTTTCTGTGTTAGGCCAAGGGAACTCCTCAACAGAAGACTCACTTTTCATCTTTAAAGTTGAACAAAAGGAGGGAAAAAAGTCACCTAGAAACTTTATCTTTGCAATCAGATGAGGAAAACTATTCTGTGATCTCTTAATGTCTCTGTGCTCCCAAAGTGAGGATAAAAAGTTGTAGAAGATGTTTCAAAACTTCTCTTTCAATGCTGCACTGGGCATCACGTGCTCCAACTTCACTGGCAGTCTGCTCAGGGAAAAAAAGGAAAGCTCATCCTTATCATGTCCCTGATGGCATACTGTTCTCTGAGGGAAGGGACAGCACAGGATTTTCTGTGCTAAAGTCTAAAAATACATATCCAGATTTTCTCCTTTAGACATAATACCTGGACACATGCTTTCATAAATAGACCTAATTGTGGAGAATCCTTTCACTGGGAAGCATCCTGCAGTCAAGGTATTTTTTAGAACTCTGGGACAGAACGTGCCGGGGTTAAAAGGCACAGGCAATCTCTGCTGTATTAATGGCCTTCACAAAGCCCAGTGGTGGCTGCAGCAAACAGCATTTCTCAGTGCAGCTGTCTATGACCCCACAGCCATGCCAGAGGAGAGGAGGTAACACTGGGGATGAGACAGCTGCAGCAGTGATGCTGAGAACTGCCCCTTTAAAACACTCTCGAGGCCATTCTGGTTTATGCCAGCTCTCTTCCTCTGCCTGAACCACCCCAGCTGCTTACAAGTGCTTTGCTTGAGACCTCTGACCGTATTTGGTGGGATTTGCTTTGTTAATGTCTTTCTTGTACTGCTAAAAATCAAAGTATTTGATTGAGTCAACCTTTCTGTGAAAAGGTATTTTTGAGCTGGAAAGAAACCCCAAATTCTATTCGTTTCCATATATCAGAGGCTTTGGTATTTAAAAGGACTATTTTCCCTTTCTGAGGGATTCCATTCTCTCCTGCTGCAGTGAGATGCCTTTAGGCTCTGGCTCAAAATTCAGAATAATGTGGAAGCTGCAACCATGTTTCCTTCAGTTTGTATCCTTGCACTGTCCAGTATTTTCACATCGCATTAATCTTTGGTTCCATATCACCTTAACTACACAAAAAAATGCCAACACTTTAATTTGGTACTTCAGCAACTGCCATTCAACCAACCGATTTCAATTTATTACAAAAATAGCTTTTTCCTGAACATCCTCAACCTAGCTAGTGACTCTAGTAGTGGTACCGATTACTGAAAAGTTACCCTAAGATAAATCTAGCTCTCTGAGTTGAATCTCAAAAAAGAACTGTGTATTTCTTTACTGGTGAAGTAGTCATCTGCAGGTGAGTTTAAAAATTAGTGTTTTGCTAGGACACAAAAAATAACCCTCAAATAGTAGGAGGTAAAATATGGGGACTGAGCTTTAAAAAACTTACAGCAACAGAGGACTTAGTGCTGTAAAATGGACCAAGAGCCCTCTGGTCTTTTCAAGCATCAAATATTGGTTAATTGAGAAAGTTGTTCCAAGCCCAATAAAGAGTATTTCCCCCATAGCAAGCCAATGGTGGAAGATTTTTCCTATCCATGAATGACTGGGCTTATGTACCAAAGCAGAAAGATTTCATTCATACATTAGTCTAAACTGCTTACGAACTCACTGGAACTCCTTTGCTCAAGAGATTCTTGTGTCAGTGATTATTTATGCACTTCTGTCATAAAAGATTTCCTTTTAAATGTTTTGAATGTGGTGCCTTCTAATCGCATTGGATGTGCAAATCAGTAAGTACAAGAATGCAACAAGTCTTCTCTGCACTATTCATTATTTTTACATTCTGCTACCATGTCACCTGTTGTCTGTTTTCTCCTCTACCTGAGCAGTTCCAAAACATTTCATTCATCCTCATGTTTCATGCATTTTCACATTTCTGACAACTGCTGCTGCCTGGATGTTTCTTCCTGATGTTCACTAAGATGCAAGGACCAGCTACGAATTTATGAGCTTCCCATAAGGGGGACAGAACCACAATTTATAAAACAGAACCATAATAGCTACAGACACACGTAACCATGAATGAACAACCAAACAGATTGGAAATTAAATCAAAGTGCAGGACATGTGACTTCAGCAGAGAAATAGTTCTCCTTAAGGACTGACAGAGAGTTGAAAAGACAACTCCTACACAAGCAGAACTACCTACACACACAAGCACTTACTGCATTATGTAGCATCCCTCTTCATGTTGAAGTCATAAATGACAGCAATCCTACCTCCTAGGCCATCCACAACAATTTGTTCCTAAAGCATATTTAAAATTCATTGACATCTACAAAATATTTCTTTTCTGCTGGGCATTTGTCCCTCTCCAGCCATGTTGCCCAATAGATTTTATTGCTGTCATTGTTCTTCTTTCCCGCAATGAGTTTAGCTTGTTCTAAAATAAGGTTTAAGGGCTTGTAGGTTACACAGGAGCTGAATTTCACAAGGGATTATATATTTTCGTTATCAGCACAGTTACTTTATTCAGCCTGAGATTCCTTCAAAAATCCTGGCATCTCGCTGCAATTTACAGGTTCGTATTGCTCCAACTTTCTTCCTTCTCCAATACATTTAAGCTTTATTATCCCTCCCAGAGCTGCTGTTAGCAGGTATCTTTCTGATAGATGGCACAACTGCAGTACAGAGAGCGGAATGCTGCAGAGGTGCCTAAGATTGCAATATCAGACTCAGGTTTGTAGCAGAAGTAATCCAGCTCAACAGGACAGTGCCTGGCACAGGGCAATTCACACTACTTCTTCACAGGTAGATGAACTTACACATGCACAGTCTTCCATGGCCAGTGACAGGGTGACAAACCTAGCTGAGGTGCTCTAGGGACTAAGAAGCCAATTGAAACAGATCTCCCATGAGCAAATCAGTTAGGTCTTCTGAAATATCCCAGGCATCCTTAATGTCTCCCTGCTTTGATGGCTTACAGAATTTCAGTGGCATTTTGCATTTTCATCAGTCTTACTAACACTGCATGTACATATTCAGATGCTCCCCCTTCAAAGGCCCACGCTCTCTCTGCTGTCAACAGACATCACAGGTGAAATGTCAATCTTGGCAAAGTCAAGAGTGAAATCCTGCTGACTTCTCTGGGGCCCACATTTCATCCCATAAGGTCAGGAAATGTTCATGTCTGAATCACATTCAAGACTCATGATTGTACCAGCTCTCACAGCTTTCTCCCCAGAGACGATTTGGGGAAATGAAGACACAAGGTTGAAGCAGGTTTGAAAATTAAGGCATCCAAGAGACCTCCAACTCCTTGTGACAGGCTGATGCCAGAGGTGAAACTGGAAACAAACAGTGATGCTTCTGCAGCCCCGTGCCCTCAGCAGCACAGCTGCAGCTGCAGCTGGGTTGCCTTGGAGGAACAAGCCAGCTCTACAGACCCTTGCCCAGCATGCTCAGAGTCCTTAACCTGCAAAAGAGTGTCATGGGGCTGATGCTCATTAATGCAAAGGCCCTGGTTTCCATTGGCCCCGCAGGAATTTCATCCAGGAAATTTCTATTGCTCTTCGTGTAGCCGGCTTGGCTCAGCCTATTCTGTAAGAGCAACACTGAAGATGCTTTTGAAGACAGCACATGCTGCCTCTTCTTAAGTGTTCTTTTCAGGTAAATTCTAAAAAAAGACCAAGCTGGCACCTACAGGTCAAATTCTGCAGTTCCTTCAAAATCCAGAAAAAAACTAAAGCATGCCTCACACACAGCTACTGTAATTCCCCAGGCTGGCACTTAGTCATCAGTCAAAGCTACTCTCACAGCACAGAAGTACATTTCTTTCCCCTCCATTGCTCTCTAATGTTATTGAAATAAAAATAGGTGGAACTGTGATTTTTTTTCCCCATCTTGTCTAAGCACTAAACTTTGGTTTCTTTCAGAAAAGTTGTCTTCTAGAAAAACACACGACATTTGTAATGGGGCTTTCTTCGTAATTCAAGTGAAAGTTAGCAGCTGTTACAGTCTGCTGCACACACACTGACCTACTTCATGCCACTTACCACGAGAGGTTCATTCATGCTTCGTATTTCCTTTATGAAATAGCCTCAAATTCTTTTGCCAATGGCAACAATAGATTTCAAGAAGTCTGTATTTCTTCCACAGTCAGATGTTTTAGCTTGAGTGCCCACACTTCAAAACTAACAGTGCAGGGGAGAGACCAGTGAACACAGAGAGCTGCAACCTCCCCGACCCTTTTGGCACTACCTGTTCTGCAAGGCATCCAAGTTTCATTGTATACAACATGGAACATGACAAGTTTTACGGGAAATACATAGAATAGGGCTTGACTCTGGACTTACTGAAAATGTGTACATTTTCAGAAGGCCCTTTGAGAGCATAGGAACATAGTTTCTGCTTCCTGGGAGTCTGAGGTCCAGATGCACAAGAATATACAAATGCATACATCCAGACGACTTAAGAAGTAGGAATACCATTGCTGACCTAAGCTGATGGTAAAGCCACTTTGGAAATTTGTACTCACTATCTCAAACATAATTATTCCTTTACAACATCACTTGCTTCTAAGTGAACAAAATACACAATTCAGCTACCCGCACCAAATTGCTCAAAACCAACATATCAAACAGAAAAATTCCTTTGCTTAGATGCTATTACTAATGCAACAGCTTCATGTACTCTGCAGTGAAAAAAAAAAGTTTTTGCAACTTTTTCATAAATTTAAATAACTTCATGAGGAAATGTGGTGTTATAATCTTATGGGACTCATAAAAACCAAAAGATAAATAAAGCTTTGACTTATAAATAAATTACACTTAAATCAACAAATAATATTTAGTGATCATAAATAAAAAGATAAATAAATAAAACCCTAATGCTGAAGTTTCAGTTGAAATTTGCTCTAAGCTTTTTTGGGTTTCTTTCTCTTTGCACAAGACCCAGGAGATGTGGACCCATGTGAATGGGAATAAGCTTTACCTGACTCTCTGTGATCCGAATACACCATATTTTATTCAGTGTCATAAATACTGGTAATATTAATGTTTTGCTTAGCAGACATATTTACAATACTACAAGGATTTTATGAAACATGTAACTTTTCCCTAACTGATGACACTTAACATTTGGTCTCAAAAACGCATTACTTTATATTCTTTGAGTTTCCCTCACAGCCAATGAGTTTTCCTCTTCACTGTTGCCAGTTCCATCAGTGAATTTAATTTGCACTAGCTACTATAGCAACGTGTTTCATTTTAATTTTACAGGTATGTGTTAAGACTTATTGGTGGAAGGTAGTTTATCATACAAGCATATGAAAGAAAGCATTCAGCGGAAAGCTGTAAGCATTCAGGAGGGAAACACAGCCAAATACAGTGGCTTTTCCTCTGCATGACCTGAAGAATCATAATTCAGCCAGCATCTATGAGAAGGACATTTTGAAAGATTATGTTGAAAATAGAGACTGATATTCTGCCACAGCAGCTCTTGTAGGAAGATAAAGCAGCACCTCTGTATGTTGTAGAAAACCAAACCACTCCTGCCTTGTACATGGTTAATTTTGTTTATTAATTTTCACATCTGCTGTCTGTTCCTTTTCTCAGGGATGCACCAAGATACTTTGGCTTTGTCCTTGTGAGTACATCCATGACCTCCTTGTTATTAGGTTCCTGTTTCTCATACTGTAGACTTTACACCTCAGTTTTTATCTGAACCGAATGCCTACAGCTGCACAGCCGATTTCTGCATCAGGAGACTGCCATGGCAGACACTTGTACAGGTGGTAACACTGGCTTGCCAAATAAAATCTTACCCTCAGTTACTTCAAGTGCACCTCTTTGACTCAACCTTTGTTCATTTGCTCATTAACAGGAGCATTTTAATTAACATGTGAGAAAAAAAATGAGCAAGACCAAAGCTGTGTGCATTGAAAACACTAACTGCAGTTTCCAGGCTGGGAAATCTGGCAATTTCCAAGGCTTCTGATACCATATGTTGCAAATGCAAAAGAAACAAAGATCATTAATTATGCTGAGCCCCTGGTAGGCAGGCCTTTAATACTCCATGGGTCCACAATTATCCAGCCTCGTATTTTTCTCTCACTGATAGGATTGCTGATGGTACAGCTCATTCTGGAGGCCATCTCAAGGTATGTGAAAGACAAGAGGGTGAGCAAGAGTAGTCAGCATCAATTTACGAAAGGGAAATCATGCTTAACCAACCTGATTACCTTCTACGATGGGACAGCTGGCTGGATAGATGAGGAAAGAGCAAGGGATGTTGTCTAGCTGTATTTCAGACAGGCTTTTGACACGGTCTCTCACAATGCCCTCATAGGCAAACCCAGGTAGTGCGGTCTGGATGAGTGGATGGTGAGATGTCTCTGAGAACTGGCTGAATGGCAGCTCTCTGAGGGTTGTGATCAGCAGCACAGACCTAGCTGGAGGCCTGTCACTAGTGTCCCTCCAAGGATCAATACTGGGCCCAGCATTGTTTAACTCATTAATCAATGACTTGGATGAAAGAATGGAGTTCCTCCTCAGCAGGTTCACTGCCGGTACAAAACTGGGTCCCTTCCAACCTTAACAATTCTGTGATTTTGTGGTTCTGTGACTGCATTAAGTTCAGTCTGCTTACCCTCTGTATATTATTACCTAAAACCAGAATTTCCTCATCTTTTGTTTTCTCAACCCCTTTTTGTCCATGTGACCTCTGTCCATTTATTTGTACAATTTATCTCCCAATGAAGGCCTGCTCTCCAAGACCATCTGTGGAAGATATACAACACTGTTTATCTACACAGCCTGGACAAGAGAAACAAAATCTCCCTCCCTGGAGTTCTTGATGGAGGGAGGGATTGCCCTTCAACTGAGCTGCCATCCTAAGACTGATCAAAGCCTTCCCCACAGAAGAGCAAACGCTCAGTAAAAGCTGTGCAGAATCAATATGTGACAGTGGATGGTGCAATATCAAGTCTTAGTCCACGTGCGGTTGATACACAGAGACTGAGTCTGGCGTTTTCCCACAGGAACACAGGGAGAACATTCAAATCCCTGAGAATGAATAGCTCAACAAATGAGTTATTAAGAATTTAACTACACAAGTCCCAAGAGAAAACCATTGAAGCTGAATAAAATGAATTTGAAATCGCTTCTTTATATGGAAAATACACTAAGTTCCAATGTTGCAGGACCTCCCTGGATTAGGAGAACGTGTTTATGGGCTATGGGGGAGTTCCTACTACAGGAAGCCTGAGACACCACTACTACAAGAATCCACTCTGTCTTGAGGGGAAAGTGCTAGACTTGGAGCAACACCCCCTGAAGTAATCCACTGATTACTTCAGAAAAGTTCTTCTAGATTTAAACTGAGCTTACTAAGATCAAAATCTGGTCTTTATTAAAGTTAACCATATTAGGAGCCAGATCAGCTTCTCTGATTTAGGAACAACTTCCTGCTTGGCCAGGCCAATCCCCTTGCGGTTACTGCTGCATGTCAGCCCTGGGAGACACCAAACTTTTTGGGGCTGAACAAGCTGATGATGCCAAGAGCATTGTGTACTGTCTGGTGCCTGGCACACTGTTTGGTATGTAGGCAATGGCAGATGTACACAGAAGTCAAGCCTACGCCTTCAAAGACAGCTTTTCTGTAGGAATATAATGAAAACACCTACACTGCCATGGTGCATTTCTCCAGCTACTGTTTTCAGGGAGAATGTGTCATTTACATCTAGGCACTCTACTTATTTCTTCAACCTCTACTTTCTTATTCACCTCAAGACAGCTCTGCTTGAAAATGGTCTGATTACAGGAACACCTAATTTCATTCTGCCACTACAGTGAAGAACAAGAGGAGCTCTCTGTGTAGTAGACTTCATGCCCTCTGTGTCACTGCTAATGCCTTTCACTCTTGAACAACCTGCCTCTAGGATTCAAGAATCAGCTGGGGATTTGCTTTGCCTTTGGAGTGGCTCAGGCTGTGATGGACTTCTTTGTCTTACAACAGATTCCAGAACAAGACCATAGGTCCCCTGACAAAGTTCTTAGTACATTTTAAAGAATACAAACTGAAGAGTGCAGAGTCCTGAAACGTGTTTTTCAGGAACGTTGTGCAGACATTTCCAGCAAGTGCTTTTAATGGAAGCTTCTTTGCCAAGTATTGCCTCCTTTCCTAGCTGTGGTTTTGAGAAAACACATTTGTTCACAACAGGAAAAGGCAAAGAAAACTTTCAGTACTGTATACTCAATCACTCTATCCCCTGATAGATGAACTAGAAGGGCTTCTTTTTTTTCCCATAGGGTTTACACATGTAAGCATTTAGGACTGAGCTCATACCTACCAAGATGGTAAGATGCAGTGAAATTCAAATAAAAATCAATGAAAGTGATAGCCTTAGAACCAGCAATTCAAAATCAAGGGTAAAAGAGATTTAAGAGCAGCAGAATCACTTTTAACAAAGCACAGGAAAAATAAGACAGGAGCTAAAATTTTGAGACGGTCAGAACACAGAGAGCAGAAAAGAGGAAAGCTTCCAGTCATATTCCAGAGCACACTTCAAAATGGCCTGTACTGCTAAACAAAAGACAGGCCATTTATTTATTTACGCAACTCATATTGATTTGGCAAACTAGCAAGAGTACTGCAAACTAAAAACAGCATTAGAACAGCCTACATTTTGATTAGCTTGTGCTGCCATAATTTGCAGAAGCGCATTGACATTATGTGTGATGGGACTCAAGAAACAAAATTAATATAACATGGCTACCATTTAACATTTCCATAACATTTCATGCCTTCACATCACTTCGCAATATAAACTTAATAAATTAATCTCCATAAGGTAGGCAAATCTGATTATCCTGATTTTACAGATGAGTTAACTGAAGCTTAGCAGAAGTGATGTCACCCAAGTAGAACAGAGAGTTGAGGGGAAAGACTAGCTATTAGCAGCCAGTTTGGGGCTACAGAGATTCTGCCATTTCTTCTGGCCAATTATTATGCAGGACTCCCTCACTGCTACCACAGTGTAAAATTTAGAGATCTGTGCATCTGTCTGTGCATCTGCATTTCCATGTTCCCTCAAAGCATTATTAATAAACACACTGAGTCTGACTGAGGGACCCGTTCCTGCTGCACAAACCCATGCCAGACCCTGTAGCCCTCTAGCTTAGTCTGAAAAATTAACCCAGACAGAGGAAGAGGTCTTCTGAACTCCTCCAGCCAGTAAAAATCTGGGCAGTCACAAAGACAAGTAAAAAGGAATTATTCCCAGGGAAGAAGCAACACATCTCCTTCACACCTTCCTCTCACCAGACATCACTGTGGGCCATGCCCAGCTTCACTGGAGGCACTCACACATGCTCCCCTCTCGCTGCTTGGCTCTCCCACTGAAAACCCTGCTTGAAACAATGACAGCTGCTCTGCCAGTCTTCCACCCAGCCACAGCAGAGCCATCGCTTTCCACATTCATGAAGGTGCTTCAGTTTTTCCTGAAAGATTTATTTTGCCATTGGCATTTATTTTGACTGAGTATCATATCACGTCAATTCAGCGGAAAGGAGAAGAGAGGATTCCTCTTAGCAATGGTATTTTCTATTATGCTAGAACAGCTGCCAAGGGGAAGCTACATCCAAAGGGAAAAAGGGGGTCTTTCTAACAGCTATTCAACACACTCAAATCACACTTAAAGTGATGTAGAATGACTTACTCCCATCTAAATATACATTTCCAGATTTGCAACTTTTCCTACAGGTACTAAAATTCTCTGCAGGCCTTCAGGATATAAAAATGTCAACCACTATTATACTAGTCCAAAAATGTGACAGAAGTGTCACTCAGAAAGCAGAAGTAAAAAACCTGCAAAGAATAGGATTTGTGAACAAGCACTACATAGACAAATATAACCTAAATATTTGCACTTCACAAAATGGTCTTGCCTGCTGGCTATACCATAGGTGGGTAATCAGGTAAGCACAGAACTATCCTCAGTACCATCATTCAGAAGAGCAAAGAAGAAACAACAATATGGTCCTTAATTTTGCTTTTCCTTCTATTTTCCCCTCCTAAAATTTATTGCTTTGTGTTATAGCAACACTTCTCCTAATTGTTGTATTGGATACAGGTACACTAGAGCATCAAAGGTGATTTCTAAGACCACAAGAACACTAAAAAATTTGTTTTGCCTAGATTTCCCTCTACTCATATCCCAGGTCACCTGGTTTTCTGACATTTTAATGGTAGTAACATAAGACTGGCGCTTTACCTATACCCAAGGGAAAAAATTGTAAAAAGTAGATCCAAAATATTTCATTTGAAATACCTCTGCTTTAGGTAGAGAAGGTGATTTACTGGAGAATTGAAAGAACTTGTGGAGAGAGGAATGGAGTTTTTGCACAAGCAACAGGGATAAAATACCACTGTAAATAAAAACTAAGCTTACTTCTACCTGATTTCTCCTTCTTCAGATTTGGCTATTGACATTGATACAGAACAGCATCTATTTGACAAGGACCATACATTTGGTCATGGACTCTCACTGGAATGATTTTAAATGAGAAAAACATTACAAATATGCCAGTGGAATGCTATAACTGTTGATACACTTCATACATACACCCAGACATACATACATTAGCCTAGAGCAGACACCACTTTTTGAGGATCTTAAAACCTAAAGTCAGAGCTTAGGTGTAGTCTGAAATCTTTGTTTACTATACGTATTAAGAAATTCCCTTCTAGTATCTTCAATATGAAAAAGACAGAATGGAAAAGTTGTCTCATGAACAGAGGAGAAGATCATCAGACAGAGGTATTTACTGCACACTTGAAGCAAAGGTCACTGCAGAGAGAATTTACTTCATCAGAGCACAAAGTGAACAAGTATAAATGGCTGGGACTAGCCAAGAGATAGAAAAAAGAACAGATTGGATCAACTACCCCCATGGGAAAGAGCCTACCTCAAAATATCTCATTTACTGGAAGCTCTCTGATCTGAAAAAAAAATTCTCCACTCAAACCTAGGAGACCAGACCACCACTCCCATGACTGACTCCTGGAAAGAACTTATCCATTGACCTTAGGTCAATTGTCTCAATAAAGAAGCAAAGGCAGTATCTTAGTGTAGTGCTGGTATTCAGCTACATGAATTACTGCCAACAAAGTTTAGAGAGACACTTTGTTTGTCCAGTGTGGGTTTTTGTAATTTCACCAAGAGATTGGGCCAATCAGAGGAGCAGGAACTGATAAGTAAGGATCAGGTCAGTCCAGTAATTCTTTTACTCTTCTGCAAACTTTGGAATCTGAACTCCTTTTTTTTTTTTCTTTCAGAGTTTGGTTCATGTTAATCTTTAGGACAGATCCCATAGCCTCCATAACAAGGCCCCCCATTCAGGGGCCTTGTTTAGCTATTTGCTCTGATTCTTCTCTGTCCCTGGAAGCCAATAGCAGCTCCCAGGTAATCAGCTGAGAGGCATGACTGCCCCTCAAAATGCTGGGAGGAATAGTTTGGCTTTTCTACCAAATGATGAAATGCAAAACAAAGTATAAAGGTTTGAAGTTTGCATGTTAAGATAATATTTTCTTGAGGAGTTCATGGCATTAAAGACACTCAAAGAGCATTTCAAATGTCTATTCACAAAACTTCACCGATTTTTAACATATCCTAAATCAATTTATGACTTAAAGCTATAGGAAACTAAAATGGCTTGAGTGAACTGAAAACATCTCAAAACAGCCTGCTCTTCCTTTCAGCCTGAAATAAACTTACCTTGTTAGACACGGGTAGATTTCAAAGGTGCTGCCAGACAACTCAAAAAGAAAACAAACTCAAACCAGTGCTTAGAGCTTTCCTGGATCATTTAATGCAGACCTTGTGTGACATGAGATGTGCTTTATGTCTTCAAACTGGCAGTGCAAACTAAGTAATTAATCCTCGCAAGATGGGGCAGGTCAGTAATATGATACTGGGAGAGACAGGCTGACATTAAAACTCAGGAATACCTCAGTGCCTCAAATGGCATCCTGGGCCCTTCTGGCTATGTCTCAAAGGTTTCAAAATCAAATGCCCTCATTTTGCATGTAATAAAATTACTTGGTATTTTGCTTCAAAAGCAGCTCTAAATATTTTTGAGTAGGCTTTCAAAGATACAGGACTGTGTTCTTTTTGTACATTAATTCTCAGGACAGCTGTTCAAGTACTTTGTTTCAGATTATGTTCTCAACTTGACCCACACAAGTTTTGGTATTTAGCAGTCTTGAACATTGGGCCATTTATCTCTGAAGGCTGTTTACAGTTTACTGGAAATAAGGAATTTGCACCAGGCAATTATGACCTGAACATTTCTCATTTAACTCACAACGGGTTTTTTTTCACTCACTTCAGGCAAAGTGTTAAAGTGCTGCTCTGCTCCTGCCACCAACTCAAAAGTTACACTGCAGGATTCCAGTTTTGATTCCATCATTTATTAATTTGTCAGTTTTCAAAGAAAGACATTTTGCTAAGTGCCAGTCTCCTCCTGGAGCCTCTTCAACATTTGTATTATCTTTTCAGGTATTTTTCCCAACAATCTTGCTACTAGAGGATGGTACCACTGACTGCACAACAAAGGCTACACCTCACCTTCCCACAGTTGTGCCACCTCTACAGCACTCACCACATTCAAACTAAATTCACTGCAACTGGCAGCCAGGAGGGCCAACCCTGTCCTGGGGGGCATCAGGCACCTTCTCTGTGGTGACCAGTGACAGGACCCAAGGGAATGGCCTGAAGTTGTCTCAGGGAAGTTTTAGGTTGGCTATCAGGAGAAGGTTTTTCACCCAGAGAGCGGCTGATCACTGGAATGGACTTCCCAGGGAAGTGGTGACAGCACTAAGCCTGACAAAGTTCAGTAAGTGTTTGAACAATACCCTTGGGCACATGGTGTGACTCTTGGGGTGTCCTGAGCAGGGCTGAGGGTCGGACTCAATCCTGATGGGTCCCTTTGAATTCAGAATATTCTGTTTTACTATGATTCTAATTCTGGGCCAATCCACTGGTGAGGAAAGTGCTGCTGTTTTCAGACAGCACAGTATCAAGCTGGGCCAGGGGAAAGAGTTGCAAAAGTAGCTGAGTGAGTACATACTGCACTGTAAGAGACAGTATAAAATCCGGTAGCAGTAAATTCTGCAGAAAGCTAAGACTGATAAGATACATCCAGATTCGCTGCAGGGAAAGGAGAATGGAGCCAAGGACTGGATCCAAGAGAAACCACTGCAGAAGATGCTAAACCAGGGCCCTTGGGGAATTCAGAGAATTTCCTACAATTCTGCCTGGACCATCTTTCCTTAAAATTGCTGGCTCCTGGCTCTTCCCTCTGCTCGCTCCACCTCAGCTTCATTCTGCCTCAGAGTGTTTTAAATCATTTCAGTATTTGTCTGCTTCTCAGTTGCTTGGTCTTTAGACTACTTTTTCGAGCACACTTTCTTTTTTCAGCAACTACTACCATAAATGGAGCCCTGCTCTCGGCTGCTCTTCAGGCATCATTGTATTATGCATAGTCAGTCACTCCTCAACAGGGGCACGGGTAACATAATCCTCACAAATGGATTTGTAAGTGTTAAGAACAGAAAGAAAGATATAAACTAAACAGTGCTAAAACAAGAGATGGTCTTATGTCAGCTAGGGCATTGGCCAAGATGTTCCTGGATTGCACCTTCTCTGGGTATTGCTCGTGCAAGCATGCATTTCCTGAAACAAACAGAAGTATCCTGGAATGAGTCTCCTTGGAAAAGCAGTGTTCAGTCACTGTCTGCCTGTCTGCTGGGAAGAACTGCCCAGCCATTTTGGTAGGCCTGCTCATCATAGAGGACAGCATCCTATTTGTTGCTTTAAGTCAGCTGGTGGTCCAGGCAACTGCTCACTCTACTGCAGAGTGAGGAGAAGGTCACGCCAAAGACCCCAAATTCATTTTTTTAAAAGCATCGATCATACTACAGAAGTAGGAAAAGATACGTCAATCATGAGCTTGACAGTGGGACTATGACTTTTTTGGTTCATCCGTGCACCGACCCAATCTTCAGCAAGAGTGCTGAACCAGCTCATCAACTCATGGTTCCCCAGGCCAGAACTGCTCCCAAACTGAGTTCTGGATGGAGTTTGTGAGGAAGAGGGAAACTGGCACTTCTGAGGAAGAGGGAAATTTGTGCTGGCTGTGCTTAATATGGTATTTTGACTGCCTCCTGAATTGTCTTGCCTGAGAGAGGCTGATTCCCAAGGAATCCTCCACATTCCACTATACTGGCCCACGGATGATCTTCAGTGTGTCACACAGCCTCTTTCATAGCTATTGCTACCTGTCTGTTTTGATGTGGTCCATCAAATCTTTGAGCCTATTGAGTCAGACCTGCTGATGTGCACCATTTACTTATTCTCTATTCAGCCCATTTGTTGGCCTAAAAAAGACACCTTTTTAAAAAAGTAATACAAATTAGAATGTTCCTATTGATCTTTTGCATTTAAAAGCCTAAATTTCCAGCTAAATTGCAGGTGGTCATTTTATTTCAGGAGGAATGTTTCTCATGATACAAAACTGAGCTGAATAGTTCAATAGAATAGTAGACAGTGATTATTAAAAAAAAAGAAACCACATTAATTCCTATATCATAGGAATAATATAATAGAATCATAGAAAATAATAGAGTTGTTTAGGTTGGAAAAGACCTCTAAGATCATTTAGTCCAACTCCTAAGATAGCTCTGTCAAGTCCACCACTAAACCATATCCCTAAGTGCCATATTGACATGCCTTTTGAACACTTCCAGGGATGGCGACTCCAGCACTTTGACTGGAGTCTGGAGAACAGACTGGGCAGTCTGTTCCAGTGCTTTACAAACCTGTCTACGAAGAATTTTTCCTAATATTCAATCTAAACCCTGGTGCAATTTGAGGCCATTTCCTGTCATCTTGTCACTTATTACCTGGGAGAAGAGCCTGACACGCAGCTCACTAAAACCTCCTTTAAGTAATTGTAGGAAGCCAGGTCTCACCTCAGGTTTCTTTTCTCCAGACTAAACACCCCCAGCTCCCTCAGCTGCTCCTCACAAGACTTGTGCTCCAGACCCTTCACCAGCTCTGCTTCCCTTCTCTGGACACACTCCAGCACCTCAATGGCCTTCTTGTAGTGAGTGGCTCAGACCTGGACAGAGGATTTGACGTGTGGCCTCAGCAGTGCCAAGTACAGGGGGACAATCACAGCCCTGGTCCTGGTGGCCACACCGTTGCTGACACAGGCCAGGATGCCATTGGCCTTCTTGGCCACCTGGGCACAAAGTGGCTCATGTTCAGCCGGCTGTCAATGAATACTCCCAGGTCCTTTTCCATGGGGCAGTTTTCCAGCCACTCTGCCCCAAGCCTCTGGGCTTGCATGGGGTTGTTGTGACATATGTGCAGGACCCTGCATTTGGCCTTGTTCAATTTCATACTGTTGGCCTTGGCCCATCAATCCAGCCTGTCCAGGTCCCTCTGCAGAGCCTTCTTATCCTCCAGAAGATCAATACTCCTGCCCAACCTGGTGTCATAAAAACAACCAGCAAGATTTATGTGGATCCACATATGTAGATGAATGCATGTATGTATCCTCTTTGGCTTCTGCCCTCTCACACACTCTATTCACTCAGGGATTTACTGAATCTCTGCTTTCCATATCTTGGTGAAAGCAGAGTTATAATTTTTAACCTCTGATACAACTGTTAGTGAAGCTATTTCCAAGGTAACATTCACCATTTTCACACTATAGCTGTGCAGTGATTTTCATCAACTGATTAGACAAACATGCTCATTAGCTTAGTGCTTGTCATTGCCATTTAAGTATCTGTTCTTAGGACACATTACCTTACAAACAATGCTACCATCTCATCTTTAGATTGATTTGACTCTATCTTAAATTGCTGTTACAGGAATACATTTCTGCAAACCGGTACTGATAGCCACTCAACAGTTCTTATGTAATCACTCTCCTCAAACCACTGGCCTCTCTGACACCATCAGTAATACAACAGGCAATGTAAACTCCTAATGAGAATGAAGAAACAGGTGAGAGAAAAATAAAGATACTGACAGCTCTCCATGGGGATGCTTGTACATATAGGTAGAGCACTACATTGGAAATATTAATGCCATATAAGTTGTTTTATATATAAATGCTAAAAAAATAAAAAATTGGGTTGAAAACCACAGAACATCGGAGAATTCATTCTGAAAGTGAATAATTTTATGCTCCACAGAAATCTGAAGATATAAACTCTATACATAGACTGAAACTGTGACTTCAAAGAATTGCTACATATTCTGTTTCTGACAGCACACTTGGTTTCCAAATCTGCGTAATGCCAGCGTGTGGTTCATTCTTCAGTAGATAATGAAAAGAGTGGGTTTCTATCAGCAAAAGCTACATCATCCTGCAGTGCTGGAGCTAGACACATGCTGCTAACTCAAGACAGGGTATTGACAGGAAACTGCTGTGACAGATTTGTTTCCCCAAGCAAATGTGACAACAAGGTGATGATCCCAAACACTGCCTGATGCAGGAGAGTAAGGAAAACAAAAGAAGGAAAAAAAACTCCAACCCAAGAACAAGTCCAAAGAATCAGGAAGTGTTCATAGGCTCCACTACCTTTTCTATTTTAGGCATGACTGTATTTGTTTTGGAGCTTTTTTGGTCACATCTAAGATTGCTTTACTCAGAACTCATTAAATTACATCTTTTTTCATCTGATGATGAAAAACTCTGCAGAAAATGTATTGAAGGATTTATCTCTAATGCAGCTTCTCCCATCACTGCTTCAAACTGTTCTGAAATGCTGGCTTGTAGTTTTTCCTGATAATCATCTCAACTATAGATCAGAGGAATTGTCCCTACCACTTTCCTGTTTCTGGTGCTGGGTTTTTCCTTTCCACTCAGTCAGGATCTTCCTCCTCATCCTTACCCTACTTAACAAGTTTCAGCTTGAGGGTTAAGGGCCTGGAGATAGAGGGATGATGCTGTTCTCCCACAGAAAATAAAAACCATCTCTACTAAATGTGTCAAATAAGTCAGAACCAAAAGGCACAAACAATTACAGGACATTTGTGCATTAAACAAGATCATGACCATGAGATCAACTAATCTGGGCTGCAGAGACATCCAAAATGGGCTGCAGAAGCAGACACAGCCATTATCAATTTGCTCAGTCCCAAAACTAAGGAGGCAGATGGTAAAGTTGAAATCAAGGGATCCCAGGAAGAAGTGGGGCTGTAAGAAACTGTGCCACAGATGGAGAGACATCAGAGCTGGCCCCACGTCAGCTTTTCAGGCCCAGATGGATTTATTCACTCAGAAACAAAACTGCTGAATGGAACTTCCCTGCTTCCAGGGCCAACTCTGTCCCGGGTGGTGCTGGGTGTTAACAAGCCCTTGGAGACCTGAGCTGTCACTGCTTTGCACAGCAGTCCCTGGCAAGTGTTGGCATTAGCCCCAGTCACCCACAGGGTAATCAGAAATTGTCCACTTTTGTTTGAGGTGCTTCTGTCTCCAGAGCCACAACTCCTAGAGAGGTGGCTGTACACTCAGTTCATTGCATTGCTCCAACTCCTAAACAGCTTGACTGGGGAACAGAAATGCTGCTGACCACAGGGAAGGCTACTGTTCCTCTAATAATGCTTTCTTCAAGGTTCTTTCAATATTTTTAAAACACCATTTTAAAATTAAAAGTCTACATAGCAATATAACTTTGACAAACAGTCAAGACATGATGACAAGCACATTCACTCTTTGCTTTGAAAACACCAGAATGACAAATGCACTGTGTGTTCAGCAAACTAGCAACTGGGAGGAGTCCACTGATTCAACAGCAGAACCCAAATCCTACAGCTCTTAATGCTTTTTGAAGGCCTCCTGTAGAATAGGTCCAAGGGTGAAATCAGCCCAGCTGTCTGGGCAGATGAAAAGCCATCTGTGCCAGGAAACTGAGCCTTTTGTGCCCAGGGCTAATAACTTGAGTAGTAAGTAACGGTTCTGGAGAGCAGGAGAGATTCCCGACTAGAAATTTTGGGCTTATTATAATATGGAGCCTGCCTTCTCTTCTTGCCCACATGATTTACAATGCACCTTGGAGAAGGGAGGTCTTGTTCCCTCCTGAGAAATAACTACGCCTTCCTACATCTTTGATAGACTCAAATTAATCAGGCGGCATAAGGTTTTCTGATGGTAACGTAAAACTTAATTACATGTTCACACACCAGGTGAAAATAAAAGGAATTAATGGGCATTATTTACCCCTTAGGCTATGCATTTACTTTCACATCTCTGCCCAAAGAAAACACTTAATCTCTCAGATTCATGTATGTGAATGCTAAGCAACTTTATTTTTCATAAACACAAAAAGGTGCCAGCACTATAATGTAGAAAACATTAAACATACACCAATTACCTTTTTGTTCTAATTTAACAATTTAGTCTCTTACTGACCTGACTTCCAAGTTCAACTTCACTATGGTATAATCACAAAGATTTCAAGTGCAGTAGCATTGACAGGCCTCATACTGGAAATGCTTGGGTTAGCGGAAAACAAAGCTTGCCATCCTCTAGAGAAAATATATCATTCCTTTCTGTGTCTTCAGATCTAGAGGCCTAGATTAAAGCCTGTCTTTCCTTGCTCAAAATTCCAGAACACATGTTAGTAAACCAGAAGAAAAACATTTTGAAAATGAAAATAAATTAAAACTACCGAGGGACAGATCTATTTTACACTCTGGCAATTTTCCTGAGGGTTTACTTTTAATGTTTATTGTTTAACTTCATAAAATTGAGTAACTAGCATAACAGCACCTCAAATGCCTGAAAGAAACAGCCCATTAAAATATGAAGCATCTTGTTAATAAAATACACTCATCAGAACGCACCACAATTCCCTATAAGCTCGTGCAGTTTTAAGGCTAGTACACATTTCTGATGTTCATCAGCAAACCCAAGTTTTCTTCAATGGTTTGTTATATCACTTCTTTCAAAAGAGGTCTTGACAACAAATATAGTCAAACTGTTTCCTAATCTTCCAGGGGTATGTAGAGTACAGATGCAAGAAAATCCTGGCTGTAACAATACAGTTTTCCTTCACTCACTAGCTTCTGCTATGCCAGTGTGGGAAGGAGAGAGGGAGAGGAGAGGAGAGGAGAGGAGAGGAGAGGAGAGGAGAGGAGCTTTTAAGTCCAAAGCAAAAGGGGGGAAATGCACAGTTTAAAAGAGAAAACAAGCATCTTAGTTTTAGGTAAAGTTGTACTCCAGCTACCAGTAAACATTTTGAGGAAAAAAGAGGAACAAATAGACCAAAAAGCACTTTTACCCGCCAGGTCTAATGTGCAGCACCAATGAGATGAGAAAAGTTCTTACCTGTACCAAATCTGCGAAGGACCAAAAAGACTGGATAGATGCTGTTAGTTTCTTTTAAGTCAGCAGCTTCACCAGTTTGCCATCACAAACTGATTCAGCAAACTGAAAGCACTGTCTCCAATGAAAACACTCTACCAAACATTTTATTTTTGTTGCTGTACAGCAAATGTCTGTCAAAGCTCAGGAATTCACCACAGTTCCCATTTTCAGGACACCACACCTTCACAGTCTTTTCTTCCTCATAGGTTTCTTCCGAGGAACAATATTGCACAGGGCACTCAGAGCACAGAAAAATGTATCACATGTGCTCAAAGGGAGTTTAAGATACAAGAGCCAGAGAAGGAGAAATGTATCATCTTCAGCTGGCTAAAGGCATAGACCGAAATGTCTCTAACATCAAGGCCCAGAAGTGAAGGATTTCATCACAGGATTTTCAAGACTAATTAACAGTTTGCCTGCATGTCTTTGGTTTGGATGTTTGGATGTCAAAACTGACATTTTTTTAAAGGTTTTAATTGTCAGAGGTCTGCTGCCCGTAAGCCTTCTGGGGAAAAAAGAAATCAGTCTTTTCAGTGTCAGCAGCATTTAACAAGTTAAGCTACAGGCTGGTTCCCAAGGTCTTCTGAAAACATGAGTCCTGCTCATTATTGATCTCCCTGTAGAAAGTTATTTCTTTTTATCCTTTTTGGTTGATTTTATATAGAGACTGCCACAATTGCTTTTACCATTCCCCCTGGAGTTGTTTCAGGTTAACTCACTTTACTGGTTGCATTTGCTTAAATACAGCTTGCATTTGAAGGTTCTCTTTGAACAGGGGCTTGACAGAGAAATTCAGGATGAAAAGAGCAAAGTTTTGGATTCAGAATAGGTTGTCTTAATGACAGGGTAATTACTTTTTTGAAAAGGACAATCTTGAATTGTGGAATCTATAGTTAATTGCAAGAGCAACCTCAACTAAGCCTCATTTGGTTCATGAATCACTCTCTAATTTTTTTCTATAATATACTATTTCTCCAGCTAAAATTCACTTTTTAGCAAAATAACCTCGACTTGAAATCTGATCTTCAAATTAAGAAAACTTCTATTTTAAAAAAAGTCACTCATAAAAGTCTAAATAGCCAGTAAATTTCCCCACAGGAAACTAGGTAACTTTTGAAGACTAATCTCTAACTCAGTACAGTTTTTTCATAACCCATTTGTGAAGGAATCTTATAATTCACAAGACTTGTTTAAGCATTGAGAATAATAGTTTTAGCTCCATTGCTGAACAAGTATTAAATGTGAAAATGAATGATGCATTTCAGGGACTTATCATCTCCCCTCTAGAATTCACTCTGAAATTAGCCAGGGACTTTATATTTGAGGGTTGCAAGTTTTGTGGTTTAACCCCAGCCAGCAACTAAGCTCCACACAGCCGCTCTCCCACACCCCTGATGGGGGGAAGGAATCAGAAGGGTAAAAGTGAGAAAACTCACGAGTTGAGATAAAGATAGTGTAATGGGTAAAGCAAAAGCCACATGCACAAGCAAGGCAGACCAAGGAACTCAGTCACATGTTGCCAGCTATGTTTCCTCATTAGAAAAGCTTTTTGGATTGGGTCAGGAGGCTAAAGAGCACTGTCCACCTTGCACGCAGTTGCTCAGAAGGGTGTATTTCATGTCTTGCCTCCAAACCCAGCATCCTGTGATCATTGCCTGATCTCCATCCACAGCCCAGACAACAAAATTTCAACCGGTGGGGGCTTGTTTTGAAACCACTGACTTAATGGGTTATACTAAAACATCTTTCAGATAATATTCAAATTTGGGTAAGAGATATTTTCCTTCCGTCAAGCTTTTTAAAAAATACATAGTCGCCCCTTTCCTTTTTTCCTCGCCCAGTGGCTTGATATAGGATGCAAAAACTTCAGTGATTTGCTACTGCCTGTAACAGCTTTTAAGAAAAACAGGCCATGCAAGATCTGTTTTTATTAAAAAAAGGAAGAAAACCTGTAGGGCTCCTTTGGCTTTGAGTACTCTTTTTTTACAGGGAGGTGTGCTACCCCAGTTCTTCACTGATTCTGTACAAGAAAAAGAAGCATATTTGAGTAGTGTTTTTCTCCACCTCTGCTACATTTTCAGAACTATGTGCTGTTCAAGGAGCCATCCAGAATCCTGAGTTTGCACACAGCCATGTGTGCAAAGGGTAATTCTAGCATGTGTCCTCTATTCACTAACTGATCACATAACAAGAGGCCATGAGAGTTCCCTGAGCTGTGGGGCTGAGTGTTCACACGCAGCTACATCATGCATAATGCCAGAGAACATCATGTCATTTGTCCAATTCTTACAGGTGCTGGAGCAGAATACTAAAAAGGAAGTCAAGGAATCGTCTGCTTTTGTTTGCAATTGAGACAGACATCCATGTACACACAAACAAGGTATACGAGCCAACAGCAAATTAAGGAAATACAACATACAGTAACACTAAGTGCAGAGCTGGCCAAGTTATTGTAATCTAAAATGTTTCCATCCTCAAAAGGATCTGAAAGAAACAGAGTGTAGCAAGGCTTTACTAATGGGTTAAGTTCCCTCACACAGGCAGCTTTTTTTTCCTGCTCCAGGTTCTTTCCTTATTAGTGCTGAAGCACTCAGGCATTTGGTCAGCTGCATTATACTTTTTGGTTGCATGTGGGGTTTTTTTTCCAAAGTACAACATCACCAACTACCAATAATGCGCCTGACCAGATGTGCATCGTCAGTCCATCTTCATTTCCTCGTTCCCTGCTCCAATTCTTCTGGAAAGGTTACCTAAGCAGCAGAAAACATATAAGCAGGGCACTGTCTGCAGTTCAAAATAATCACTGTCTAGTTCTTGCAACGCAGAGACAGTAGAGTAACATAATACTCATTAGTAAATGAAAATTGCTCTATACTGAAATTATGCAGCCCTTATAGCACAGAGTAATGGCAGTTTTGGTGCATTTCCAAGCTGGACTGCGTGACACAAGCAGATCAAAACACTGATCACCTAGAAGAGAATTTCAATGGGATAGGGCAGAACAAGCAAACAACTGCTGTTGAGAAGATTAATACAAACTAACATGTCACATGTATTTATTCATCTCACTATCTGCTGCAGATCAACAAAACCCATAAAGGCATTTGCAATCCTTACTGAAAATATAGAATATGGAATTTACAATTCTGGTCCACTTTACAAGAAGCTTGTGAAAAAATATTTTAGAAGTATTTAAAAAACAGATGATTATTTCAACAGTAGGATTTTGTATGGAACCTCAAATTCTTTTCTTTTTGACAAGCTACTTTATTCTTCCACAGTAAATTACTTCAGCTGTATTTCAGCAGAGACTGTTTCACAAATGCAAAGATTAAATGAATCCCAAAAGCATTACAAAACTTCCGCTGCAAAAATGTAAATGGATTATCTCTCCATTAATATCTCACTAAACAGCAACACTTTAGAAGCAATCATTCTTCTTTGCTCACAACATAAAAGCCAAATGATATTTTCTCCATAAATCATCTGGCTATTACAAGATTAGAGTAAAAAGGGGTGGGTCTAAGAAAATAATGTCTTTATATTATCTTGAAAGCAGGTTTACAAATGCTACACTGGTATTTCCATATCTTCTATGGTGGAAGTAACATCCAACATTTGTTCACATGACTGTTTTAGACAAGAGAAAACTTCTGCACTAGATTTTAAGTGCTGTCACCAGCTGTGTCTAATTCATTATCAAATAACAGCAAATTAAAGTATAAAAAAGCTTCTTTTATTACAGCTGTCCTGTAGCACATCTTCATGGAAGTATTTGGACTACTGGTAGAGTGGGGCCAGTAAAGAGACAATTAAGAATAACAGAGTTTTAAAACATCTTTGCGACTCTTTGTGGCCAGCACAAACATAATTTTCTTTATAAAAGCATCAGTTCCAGCAAACAATAGGTTTCTTAAACATAAACATCCCACAGTGGACAGGCAGATGCTTATTTCTAGGATGACACCAAACTACATACCCCTCCAATGTTATTTTTTTCTACCCACAGTGAAATGAGAAGGGCAATCTCTTTTTCCTATAAAATTGATCTAGTAATTTCTGATCACCCACTTTCCACTTCTGTAGTATTTTTCCATGCCTATTCTCAAAATGAAAACATGCATTTTTTGTTTACTTCCAATTGCGTTAACCATCTGAATTGTACATACAGTCTCTTCTCCCTTTATTCTGGGGTAATGCATTGAACTTCACATCCATGTCGTACTGCTAGCCTCAAAATTCACCTCACTCATAACAAAGTAATTACTTCCCATAAAACCGTGGGTGACATGACAATGTTTGAGCATGCAACACTTCACCGGCATTTGTGAATGTACAAATAGCCAATTAACACACAGAGACACAAGCATGCAGAATCTTCTCTCTCCACTGGGAGCTGTCACCTTTCTTCTCTTTTCTAGATTTTCACAATCCTCCGCTCTACCTTCCCTTTCAGCAGCTAAAAGAGGTGAAGTGTTTCAGGACCTAGCTACTTGGAACAAAGCCATAATGCTTATTAATTGCATCAGTATCCAGCTGAGGTGTCTGTGCACTCAGATTCACAGAAGTATTGACACCATCACCTCGATTCCAGTGCCACAGATACAGGTCCTCTGCTGTAATTACTGCAAAGCAACTCAGAGTCTCTCTGTCTGTAGAGAGGTGAGGGACCAATGCTGGCTCTTGGCTGCCTGGGCACCCAACCAGTAATGGCCTGACTGTGCCTGGATGCAGTCTCCCAACAGATGCTGGAGTACCATGGACACTGCTCTGACTTGCACCAGCAAGCAGGAATCAGCAGAACTAAGGAAACCTATGCTGTGTTCTCTCCCCTTAGTCATCTTATTAACAGAGGCCACAGAAAGAGGAATGTGCCCCAGACATGATGACAGAGGCTCTCAGATATCAGGGAAGTTGCATGCAGGTAATTCAATGGAGCAACTTCCTAGGGGCTGACAATACTGTAACATTTGTTATTTGATTCTTGTATATACATAGTGGCATACTTAAAATACTAAACACTTTAAGCTTCTAATCTCTCTTGTTCATAATTTCTTTATACCCAGCAAAATACAGTTTTGGTCAACACAAAGAGTACCTTGCTGTGTAATATAAAACTGCTGATCAAATCTATTTTCTGGATCAAGAAAGCTAAGTTATTTCTGCTACAAATGCAGCACTAATCAGCCATACAACATTATAGTTGTATTTTCATCCACTTTTATGCATCAATCAAAAAAATGCTTGCAAAGTTCTGAGTTAAATATATTTGCTGAAATGATGGTCAAAAAGGAGAAGAAAGCACATATGTTGATTTTAGACCAGAGGTGGTGCAGCACAGGGTGTTAGAAATGGTCTCTTCCTGTAAAGTATAAAGTGAGGAAATTTGGTATGCAAATCATTGAGAGAGAAATTACCATGTCATTTTTACAGACATTTCTTGAATCACTTTAAATGGACAACTACAATTCTCTTTATATCATGTGATCTTTCTGATCAAGGTTATGTATCTGGAACTCTCTTCTCCTTGGAAATTTGATTTAGATTCTCAAAGCACTGCAAACTTTTCCTAGATTACTGTTTTTCCTAATATTTCAGGATCATCTTGTCAAAGCTGAGCCCTTATAGAGATGAATTCTGATGCTTTTCCTCATGTGGAGTATTTCTTTACCCATCAGTGCTCTAGTGCATCCGTTCAGTGGGGAAAGTTAAGGCATCATTGTCTGACCTTCAGCTGCCCCTATTATTCAACTGGCCACCACATATCTGCATTACAAGGTCCATGTGATGAAGCAACAAGGATTTCCATTTTGAGCACCAATTTTTAATGACGCAGCTTCAAAACCGATAAATGCTTTCAAAATTTGACTGCTTTCTAATGGACAAAGAAAATTGCACCTCCTCATCCCCACAGAACCCTCAGCTTCCACTGGATCTGAACTGGTTATCTCAAAATGGTTTTTTTTGTGCAAGTTCACCAACTGATTGGTGTGTTCCCTGCAAGCCAGCTGGAATACATAATTTTAAAAGGGATCTTTGGGTTAGTAACAGTTTCCCCAAACAGTTGCCACTGAAGCCTACATGTACAGACTAAATCAGATTAAATCTCAGAATAAGAGCATAATCAGAACTGAAATTCCAGCTAGAATATGCTATATGTCTTAAAATGTTTCCTGTAAAATTAGGCAGCAAATCATCTAATAGCAATAAGGCTTACAACATACAGGTCATTCTGCCACACAGACCTATGCAGGTAGCCTGATATTACCAGCTACCTATCTGTTGGAACCCTGAAGCCTGGGAATTTTGAACTTTCTGTCCGGCACTGATCCCCAAAGGAACACTGTTTTTAACTTAAGGCCTTGGAGAAGGCTTCAAAAATTGAATAATGGAGTTAGAATCACTGGTGTGTAGTTTAAATAGAAGTGCGTAACATCACATGGTGAAAGATTTGGAATTTGAGGGTTTAGAACATACTAATAAAGACAAAATGGAGGTTTTAGGGCAGAGGTTTCTTCTTCCTTCTTTTTCTTTTTCTTCTTGGGTTTAAGTAGTATTTTTTAATTGAGTAGAAAATGCCACACTGAGGGTCACAGGTGTTTAGCCATTGGGTCAAAAGTATAAATAATATAAATGTTAATTTTTAATTAAACCTTAAAAGAACTTGTAACAAGCAAAATGCATTGCCATTTCTTCATTTTTAGCTTGTTAGCTAGAAGTGCTCTAGCACTCACTGTACTATAAATAAGAATTAATAAACATCTAAGTCCAAACACGAAATTACGTCTCTCATGCTTTTAATTCCAACTTTAACTAAAAAGAAAAAAAGAAGATAAAAAGTAATACTTACCCTTGAGCTACCTTAATCATACACTTCTGAAATTAGAGAAACTTAAGAATGTTGAACTATGTGAAACTACTCATGAATGCAGCCTGCACACACAATTTTTGGAGGACTGGATGCAAAGGTGATAGCTGCTTATCAACACTTATACCAGCTTAACAGAATGCCTGTGAGCACCCCCAGGGACTACCTGTGCTACCAAAGGTACCACATGTAGATTGGAGCTGCTTCATGGATTTGTTCTGTGTGAGCCCACTGCTTCTGCATGTAGCAAGTCTGACACTATAGCAGAGCTCTGCTTCACTCAGGCATCCCTCCTCACCCTCCTGGGATGCAGAGCCGGCAGCTGGGAAGGAGGCTCTGCAGCCCCTGGCAAAGGCTTCACTGGAACTCCCGTCGGAGTCCTTCAGAGACTGACTGCCAAGTAAGGGCTGCGTACACAAATCTCAGCTTGGGAGCAGGAGAGTCAAGTTCTGGTAAGATGGAAAATAACAAACGATCATACTGTCACATGTAGTGGTTTGGGGTTGTTGTTTTTTTCTCAAATCCTACGTTATCTAAAATTCTTAATTGGTGATTTGGTAGAGAAAACAGACTGAAATTATCCAATGAGGCCTTTTCAAGTTAGAAGGAGATATAAAATGAAAAGTGTATTATATAGTTTGTCAAATGAAGGTGCACATAATTCTTACTAAACTGTCTACTGCAATTTTTATTAAGAAACTAGTGAAAGTAATTGGTATAATTTCTAAATGGAAGTTTAAATTTGCCATAATGAAAGATGGGTGAAGTTTGAAATAACAAAGAAAGGAGTGCATTTAACACTTGCTGAAGGAAGATTAAACAGCTGTAGCATAATAAGCTCTCATTTTGCAGAGTCGGTAAGCATGTGGCAGTATTAACCAAAGTTTGAGCATGTCTTTATCATCAAAGATCCTCTCTAAGTCCTAAAGAAAATACTTGAAGTCTAACACCTCAAGAAAAAAAAAAAAAGGCTGAACTAAGAACCTTCATATTCAGTTATTTTTAAGGAACACAAGTCAGACAAACAGCAAGCCAAGATTCCAGAAAATTGAATCTGTACTTTCACACTTGGAATTTTAAAGTTGTCAAGACTCTCAAAAAACACATGCTAAGTTTGGAGGGCTGTGGTAAAAGAGTTCTGGGGAAAAAAAATCTGTTGATAAAACTGGCTGGCAAATCATGTCACATATGAAATCTCCTGTGAAAATGAAGATTAAACTTTCAGAGTAAAGACACAACCTTCTTTGAACATGCCTTGATTTAGTCAAATGCCTACCACTGTCAACAGAACAAAGAAAAGTGAAATTTAAAAGTCAGAATCTCACCAGTGCCCTATGGATGAGCAGCAGGGAACAGAATCTTATTTTAGGACATGTATGTACAAATTAAAAGAACAGAAAGGTAAGTAAAAGGTGAAGGAGCACCAAGACTTCTGCATTTTGCCTATTTTTTTAAATTAACTATACATGAAAATTGCAACTGAGGCAGACCAAAACAGTTTTGAAAATCATACTATGGATTTAAACATCTTGTCAGGACTGAGTCTTTCTGCCTGAGTAACTATGATCTGTCTTAGGCCATGAACTGGGAAATACATGTCCAAAAAAAGATTCAGACATTGACACCATCCATAGTATTGAAAAAAGTCCTAGGGGCACAAGCCATGGCAGACAACTATGAAGTGTATCAACCTTTTTTCTTTTTCTAGGGAGATTCACTGCACAGGAAACATGGGGAATAAATCTACTGCTGCCTTGGCCACCTCCCCAGAAAAGGGAGGCTTTGCAGGTAGAGCACAGGACTAGCAATCCCATCCCTGGGAATCTGCAGTTCAGACTATCCCCAGCAGTGCATATCCTGCAATAAAATAGTTTCCAAATTTGTGATCTGACTTGGACACAGTGGATTAACATTAAAATGACTCATTGCATCATTATTCAACTATTAAAGGAACCTAAGCAAGAAGAGAAGCATGTTTCTTAAAAAAATTAAACACAGAACCAAAGTACCATTCAAAGTAATAACAGTAATCACAGAATCACACCTGGGAGTCTAATATGCCCCTGAATTAATATATAAAATCTTATTTTTTCATTTAGCAGTAATCTTTATTAAATACCACCATTTACAATTAAAACCAGCATTGTAACTGAAGAAAACAAGGGTTTTAAAGTAAGATCTGGAGATGAAGTGTTATTCAAAGGCTGTGAGAAACCATAAGAGAGAATTTTTGATAGCTGAAGAGCCTGAGTAAACAAACCCACTGTTGCAATGAGGAAGGGGGAGCCAATAGGAGAAAGAAAAGTGTGGGCTGGTAGTGGAGTAGGGGCATGCTGGGTCAGCAAGACAGAGAGAAAAATGCATAAAGAATTTTGAAGAGAATCTTATTCATCCTATACAAGTTAGGTGTGCTTGCTAGAAATGGAATAAAATAAAATAATATATAATGGAAAGGAGTATATTTCAATAGCTTAATAGGTTGTTGCGTAGGCAATATAGCCATTAATTATTTGAGCCCTTTCAATCAAAGCTTTTATGCATGAAATAACAGAGTTTACATGGTTCACAGAAACAAACATACCTAGACAGATGCAGAATACAAAAAAGCACCAGAGAAACCTCAGCATTGTGAGTCACCAATTAACATTTCATCACTTTAAAGGTACTGTAAGCTTCTTCCTTTCCCATGCCACAAAAGGATTTCACACAGTGCTTCTGCAGTAGTTCAGCTGAATTTCTTGCAAGATCAAGACCTTTGACAATAAGGTGTATCTATAACACTACTAACTCAATAGTCACTCTTCTCAGCAAGGCAGTAAGTATATTTTCATCTTCTGCTTAACTAAAGTGCCTACATAACCAAACTACACTGCCTATATAAACAAACCTCCATTTGATCATGTGGACAGGTGCTAAATAAAATCAAGAACTTGACAAAAATGCAATAGATTTTTCTAAGTTTGAGATTCAAGCTCAGGAATAGGGCTGGGTATGGTCAGAAGCCTGAAAGGAGAGAACAACCAAAATCCAAGCTGCAACCCAGAAAACCTGTGGACTTCTACACTACAGCAAGCGCACAGTGGCTTCTGTCTCCCTTCCTCACATGCAAAGACAGATGGACTCATACACATACATTTCTTTTATGTAGCCATCTATTGTATAGCAATTTATGGGCCATTCTGAAGTACATTTTGATCTTCTATCAAGATCATTCATTTTGATATGAAAGAAGGTTTTTTTAACATTGAGAACAACCATTTACTGGAATAACTTCCCCAGAGGCATGGTAAAGGCCTCATCACTGTAGGTTTCCAAGACATGATTGGACAATGTGCTAGATAACCTCATCTAGACTCCCTTTTCCACAAAAGGTTGGACCCAACATGGTCCATTCTATAATTTCCAGCAAATAGGAAATTTGCAAATTAGAATGACAAAAGGTGTTTTTGCAAAGGTAAAGTGTAACAACTGGCTTGAGAAAGATGTATGGGATGATCAACACAACCTACTACAGGACTTTTAGTAGGAAACATGCTGTCTTTCCTCTTGTTGAGCTCTCCATTTGAAACAGTTATTATTCTCATTTAATACACTATGAGGATTGGAATAATGTTGATAATTATCTCTCTCACAGGATGTTGTGAAGACTGATATGTTCACATACTTTATTCTAAAAATGCAATACAGAAGAATAATGTTATGCATTATTAGCACTGGTAGAATAGTAATGCAGTTGTATATTAACTCAGCATTCCACAAACAGCTAGTAAATTGCTACTCAAAAGGTCTCTTTTCCTTCCAGCATTCCTCACAGATTTCTTCCAACTCCCAAGCTGGTTATTGAGCAACTTGTAATGTCATTTTAAAAGACTAACAGGTTTCCCTTGAGGAAGAAAAACCTGAAGACATCACAAGCAAGTTCTCCCATTAAAACACTCTATGCAGAGATACTTAGAAAAGCTGAAATAAAATGACAGCAGAGACAATGTTGTTGCTGGTACATTCTCAACTGTGCTTAAAATGACCAAGAAATCTGACCCTGGATAATACAAGAGGCCGGCTGTACAAGAGTGTCTCTTGATTCCATTTAAAAATAGATTGCTAAAGAAAATATACAAAATAGCAAAAGGTTTTTTTTCTCTCTCATGTAACATATTTTTCAAGTAGAAAACACAATAAATCATGTGCCATTAAAACTATCACTTTGATAGGTAATTACCTGAGCATCATAATCAATACATTTCTCTGTGTCGTCAAAAGAAATAGAAGACAAAATTAAACCTATCATCCTTCCATAATTTAGTGTTTCCTGATTAAATTTATTGAGCCCTTTTTCACACTTGATTGATACACTTTGCACAATTAAAGACAATTAAATTATTTGAAATGCTAAGCTATTCTCTCCAAAGAACCAAACTGGTATTGTCACCCAGTTTATTGTCACCCTGTTCAGGATGGTAGAGAATTTGTATTATGGAATGCCTAATCCACCTGCATCCTTCTAGCCCTTGAATAAAACTTCAGCCTTTTGGAGAAATTAAACACATGTGCCTTTGGCTCTCATACCCTTTGTTTTTATACCAGTTGGGCTCCTGTTTAATCTTCATCACCATCACTTTCTTCACCTACAGTGAAACCAGGACACAGATGATCCCATGCCCAAACAAAACAAACTCTTCCAAAGAAAGAAAACTCTGGTCTAGTATTTTACTTACATCTCATTAAACTAACAGGCATTTCAATTCCCATTCAGCTCTTTCTAGGTTTAAGGTGCTGCACTGTAATGATGGACTGATCTAATTGATTAAAAATATTGACTGCAGAGAAAATTCCACAGGTACCTGGACATAGAGATCAGCATGAAAGGCAAATAAATTAATATAGAAACAAACTGGGTAGTGATGGAGAATGCAAGGAAGATGGAGGCTGGATTAAATTAACTGAGGACAGGCAATCAGTGGAGCAGTTTTCCCAGAGAAGGTGTATGATCTTGAGACTCAGCGATTTCCAATAGCAGACTGGATAAAACCCTGAGAGACCAAGCCTGAAATCAGTGTCAACTCTGCTTTTAAGGGAAGGTTGGACAACAGAACCAAAATGAGGACCAGGTCTGTAGCCTCTTGGCAGGGGAAAGAAAGGCTGACAAATGAGTCAGGTAGGGGCAGAAGTATGTGCTTTCTGCAGCAATAGGTTTTCTGAAAAGAGGGATTTTATCTAGGTTTGAAGGACTGTGAAGAGAAGAAACTTGCCAAACAGTTTGAATAGTTTAAACAACTTACTTTAATGGCAATACTACGCAATATAATTCTAAGCAGTATGAAATAACACCAAATTCTTCAGAATTTTATTAGGTACAAAAATAATCAAGTTATAGAAAAGTATCAATGTTCAAAGATAATCACTTTAAAGAGTCCACAATTTAATAGAAAATGTAATACAGAAGTTTACTGCAAAATTTAAATTCATGGTGTATAAATCTGGGGGTTTTTTTGTTTGTTTTGTTTTGTTTTTTTTGCTGTGTAAGTTCTACCTGGAAAGATTATTTTGTCTAGACAGTTTTATGGGAATGTTACAGAAAAAACTCCTTCAGCCTTGTTTGCTTCCAGTTCTATGACTTTCACTCACACAAAATCTCTGTTTCAAAAACACACCCACCCAAGTTTCCAGGCATCAGACGTCGCTCTGTAGTTTTCCATGTATGGAAGTTATAAAAAAGCATCCTCATACCTGGACTGCAGATAACGTGATGTCAGAAACAGATTTCTTTCAGATTGAGAGCACCAAGCATTGGAACACTAATTTGTGAGGTAGTGGTTAAAATAGTAAGAGGATACTGCCCAAAGTGAAATACAAAGTGAAGTCAAGCCATAGACTAAGTCCCTCCTTCAGGTTTATTCTAGTGGAATGAAGGGGCTGCAGCTCTTTGGATCCCGTATAAGAAATTTTATCAGAAAGCCAGCAACTTTTGAGAAACCATAATGAATGAAGGAGCTGAGTGACCACATGGACAACAGCCAGAGGACCACAGGTCTCACCAGGGAGAGAGGTCCAGAAATCACAAGCGAAGAAATTGCCTCTGTATCCACCCCTACTGTGCTTGCAGACACTGAATTCTGCAGACGGCTGCAGGGAAAAACAGTCTGGCACAAATCCTGTGGCATCTTTCTACGACAAACAACTAAACAAGGTCCCCAAAATCCCCCTCTTTCAGACCAAAAAGAGGCAATACAAAAAGTGACCCAATTCTAAAAGCTATAAGCTCATCTTATAAATTCTGAAAGCTGTGAGTTTATTCAATGTTTGAAGAAGCCAGTAAGTCTCTTCCTAGAGTTCATTTTTTGCCAATGCCAGTACCAATATTCCCAGTTCCTCAGGAATGTTTGGATATGAATCACTAACACTTTAAAGGAGAAGAAGGAATTTTATCATATAAAGCAGGAGGAAAAAAACTCACGATTCAGTAATGTTATTATTTTCAAGAAATGCACAAGCCCATTTGGATGTCTAGAGAGAACCTGAAATGAAAAGTGATTCTTAAAAAAAACCAACAAAATTAAACACAGCAAAACTCAAAAAGATTTCCAGTTATGTTTTAAATGCAATCTCTGCCATTTCGTCTTTTTCCTAGGTGCTACTGCATCACTGAGCAACAGGAGTGCAATGGGCAGTTAAGTGTTGGGGAGGAAAAGGGGACAGTGTAGGGATAACTGCACACTGTTACAACAGCTGTTGATCCCGAGGACACAGCCATGACAGCTGTATACAGTATTTTTTGGGCCATGCAGTTCATCCATCATTTACTCCCCCATTTAATCTCAAACACTGTCATTACCCCACTCCCATCAAGCTGTGCTAAATGGCTCCTTTCTCAGAAGCATGCAGGGCACGATCTGCTCCTCCTCTGCCACCACCACAGACATGTCTCTGTTTGTAGCCCTGACAGCTTTTTACAGCCATCTTTAACATCCTTTCAAACCAAAGTCTTTCTGCCTCCTTTGGAATTGCAGGATAGGCAGAGAACAGGAAAGTGGGAAGATGCTAATTGCAGATCAGCTGTGCTGCAGGTCTTCCCCACCTCACATTTATCTCATCCGTACATTCTCATCCCTTGCTTTTCTGGCTTGCACTAGACTGCATCTGATCGAATTCACAAAAACATTTGGAACCATTGCTGGTGTGACAGACAAACAGCAACCATGTGCTTAGCTTGAAAAAGAAATTTCAAGTCTCTGTGTCCTAGGCATTTCTCAATTAAAGAAGCACGAAGTGGATTTAAACACTGCTTTTACAAACCCGACTTTAATGCAACCAGGTTTCAGGAGATCTTTTTTTTTTTTTAAATCAAAGACCAATATGAGGACACAGAGGGAAAAATAAATGGGCAGCAGCCTGCAGCAAAAATGCCCAGATTCCAAAGCCCTGGAAAAAAACAATTTCAAGTTACTGAATCACACCATACAAGAGGATATGAACAGCTCTTTAGGGCCAGACCAAAACCTACATAGCCCTGTCCTTTACAAAAAAATAAGCAAATAGTATCAGCAACAAAAAATATCAGCAGCCTGTCCTTGGAGGACTGCACCTCATGGAAGAGGGACCCATGCCACAGCAGTTTCAGGAGGACTGCTGCCCATGGGATGGATTCATACGGCAGCAGTTTTGGGAGGACTGTTGCTCATGAGATGGAGCCATGTCAGAGAAGTTCACAGAGAACTGCACCCCGTGGGAGGGACTCCATGGTGCAGCAGAGGAAGGACTCCTCTCCCTGAGCAGTGAGGGAAGTCACAGATGATGAACTGACCAAACCCCCCATGCTCCTGTCTCCTGTCCCCCTGCGCTGTCAGTGGGAAGGAGAGAGGGCTTGGGGGGAGGAAAAAAAGCGGTTTTTTTTCAAGGGTGTATTTTACTTCTCATTATCCTGCTCTGATTATGTTAGTAATAAATTCACCTTATATCTCTAATTTGAGCCCTTGGAGTGTTTTCTCCCGGTCCTTAACTCATGAGCCCTTTGTTAAATCTCTCCTCTGTCCAGCTGTAGCAGGGGAGGATGAGTGAGCAGCTTCAGTGGGTGCCTGGCGTCTGGCCAGTGCCAAATCATGACACCCCATCACACCACGCCTTTTTAAACAGTCTTGAGGACTGGATATCTGAAACTAAAAACAATCAGTGTGCATGTGTATGTGTCTTTCATGTGTCAGTACACTCCTCTGCATTAACTCAGTCTCCCCACATGAGCCTTTGGCATCTCTGTCACCCTCCTGCAAAGGGTTCCTCCTTGCTGTGGAGCTGGCTCCTAGCAGTTTCACTTGAAGCATGCTGCCTTCTGTATCAGAAGCCATGAAACCATCCTTCTCTATCCATCCTCTCTAACCAACCCATGATTTTCTAAATCTCTATTTACCTACTGTCTCTACCAGAACTGGTTTTCTCAGTCATTCCCTTGCTCTGACTATTCCTGTCAGTTTTCTCTGAATTTCCTCCCTATCCTTGTTGAAATGGAAATCCTAGACTGTGCACAGTAATCAGCCTATATACAAGAGAGAACCATGAAAGCCCACAGCCTCATCTCCCTCCCCACATGCCATCCAAGGACTGGTAAAGCATCAGCAGCATGGTGGATCCACTGATTTCTATTTTTGCCCCTGAGTATCAGCTTTCCAAAGATGAGAATGGAAACAACACGAGGCTTATGGCCACATTAATGTCAAGAGCAGCACCGAAGCAAACGTTTCCTTTGACAGATCTCAAGGTGGCCCAGTGGGGATTTGGGGCTACCCTCCACCCCACTCTCTTCTCAAGCACTAACTTGTCCCAAGGCATCAGAAGGGCTGTGCATGCTTTGCAAATGCATCTCTCTTCCAGGGAGAGGGTTGTATGCACACATCCTTCTCTCACTGACTGTGCATCCAGATCTGTCCATAGATCTGACATCATGTTTATTTACTTAAAATGAGAATTCCAATTATAGCACCAAATTATTCTGAGGGGGTAACAACAAAGATGCTGCTTTTGGCCCAACATGGATTTATTTCAAAGCCATTTCCAACATGCTGCTCAGCAGCAGAAGTTGTAGGATTGTACACCACAAGGCGGGCTGCCAAAACTGAGCTCTGCTGCAGCTGAGCAGGCAGAAGTTCAACATAAACAAAAATAATTGAAAATGAAAACTGGAGGGAGAGGAAGGGAAGAGGAATAGACAGACAAACAGGCAAATGCCAGTGCTGAGAAAAAAACCCCTAAAATCCACAAAAACATTCTCAGTAAGGAGGGAGTACACCCTTATTTTAAAAAACAGTGCAAAGAAGCATCCCAAAATGGGCTTATCTCAGCACTGCTAGGAACTGTGACAGCCAGTAGAAGATTTTAGATTCAGCTGCAGCTCAGATGAGCTTCTTCTCATGCTCAGAAAGTGGCCACACATTTTCAGAATGTAGGAGCTCAAACATCAGTGTGGCTTAAATTGAAGCCCCCTGGAAAGCAGGAGCAGAAATAATATAATATTTTTTAACTCTTATTAAAAGAACAGCATTTAGCTCACAGAGCTAAATTAAAAGGAACTATTAAGTCACTTTTGCAGCTTTGGCTGCTCAGGTGTTTGTGCCACTCACTGGGAAAAGCCACGGAACTGTAATTTGAGAGAGACTTTGGAATTATGGATAAAGTAAGAGTAATGTAACTTTGTGGAACAGGTTGGGGTCTGCAGACAATTTACTTGGTTATTTACTTGGTTATTTACTTTGACAACATCTGCTATGTTGATACTCTAGTCAAACCTAACCAAAAAATGTTTGCTAGAGACTGCTTCTTAATGGGATCTGCAGCCACAGCCTGGTGAGCAGAGTTGGAGGATGAGCTACTGGAAATTGTGTAGGAAAATATGGAGAGACAGACTTCATACTGGGACAAAGGAGTGATCTGAGGTGGTCACAAAGAACTGAATTATCTTCAATGCTTCCAGGCCAGAAGAGAAACTGCTTTGGTATGCTAAGCACTGTTTTTACTGAGCTCATATCATTAGTTGCCATTTTGGGGCATTAAAACATTGCACCTCAGCAGAAATTTAATGGAACTTCAGGGAAAAAGGCACCCAAACAGGCACTGTTGCAACTGAGGAGCCAGTCTGAGCTCAGGAAGCATTGGGATAAAAGGTCTTAGGTTGTCTTAAGGAAGTGGCAGGAATTTCTCTGAAAAAGTGTCAGTTTAATAAATGTTATTTGCTACCAGTTCCATTTATGATTTAGATAGTGCTTCTCAGCCTGTTGCAAACACACCACTGAAATGATCTGAGAAAAAAACCCCATGTGCTTACTTGTACACACACAGAAACATAGTTTGAAAGAAAAATGACCTCACAATGGAGCATTCCAAGTACAGCACAAACATTTGTTGACAATAAATGAAAAAGTCCCAAATACCTGAGGCAATACTACCTAAGATGAATGGTGGCTTTTTCTTTATTCCTGTCTCTTCATCCCAATATCCAGTCCAGCTTTTGACTTAGACTAGAAACACTGGTAAAAAAAAACATGTTGTTGTGGGTTGATGCTGGCTGGATGCCAGGCACCCACAAGAGCTGCTCACTCATTCCCCTCTGCAGCAGTACAGAGGAGAGAAAATTTAATGAAGGGTTTGTGAGTTAAGGCCTGGGAGAGATCACTCACTAAACACCACCATGGGCAAATCAGGCTTAACTGGAGATATAGTGAATGTATTACAAACAAAATCAGAGCAGGATTATGAGAAGTAAAATAAGCCCTTAAAAAAACCCTTTTCCCCACTCCTCCATCGTTTCCAGCTCTACCTCCTACCCAAGCAGCACAAGGAGACAGGGGATGAGGATTATGGTCAGTTCATCAACCCCTGCTGCACTGTGGGATCCCTCCCATGGGAGACAGTTCTCTGTGAACTTCTCCGATGTGTCTCCATCTCATGAGCAACAGCTCCCTGTGAACTGTGTCAGTGTGAGTCTATCCCATAGGCAACACGGGAAAATTGCTGCAGCATGGCTCTCTCTTTCCACAGAGTGCAGTCCTCCAGGGACAGACTGCATCAGCCTGGGAGCAGGGCCCCCTCTCTCCACTGGGTCTTCCACAGGATTACAGACTCCTCCAGGCATCCACCTCCTCCAGTGTGGACTCCTCCATGGGCTACAGGTGGATCTCTGCATCCCCCATGGGCTGTGGGTGCATCTCTGCATCCCTGTGCCCCCATAGGCTGCAGGGGCACAGCTGCTTCACCATGGTCTCACCACAGCCTGCAGCAGAATCTCAGCTCAGGCACCTGGAACACCTTCTGCCCTTCCTTCTCCACTGACCTTGGTGCCTGGATGCTGCTCTCCTCACATGTTCTCACTCCACTATTCTCTAGCCACAATCAAAACTGTGCCCCAACTTCGTTTTGGTTTTCCTCTTAAATGTGTTATCATGGAAGTGTTACCATCATCTCTAATTTGCCCCGCTGTGACCAGCAGTTTGATCACTTTTGGAGCCATCAGGATTGGCTCTGATGGACATGGTGGAAGCTTCCAGCAGCTTCTCACAGAAGCCACCTCTGTGCCCCTCACCACCAAAAAACAGGCCATGCAAAACCAATACAAGTGTAAATAACCACATTACAAAACTTATTGTCAAAAAAATAGATAGAAATAAAATCCAGCAACATAATGAGAGAGCGCACTGCAGGAAAGCCTGTCACACTATCTCTCAACAGATCAAGAATTTTGCTCAGCACAAATATAGTAAACAAAAGCTAGGATCTTCCCAAAGGAACAAGAAAAACAAAACACTTTAAATATTGTAACATAAAAGCATAAAAGCCAGCATAAAAGTCAATGCCATGGATACCAGCTCACTCTGACCTCCACATTTAAAAAATATATGGAGATAATAAAAGGTCCTTGAGTCAGACAGCAAAAGTTATTAATCAAGAAAGATGACTGAATTAGGAAGGACTGACAAGATCAGGGCTGTTTATCTGAAAGAACAACAGGACTAAATAAATATACACAGTATGATGAAAGTTAATTAAGAAGTTTTTTTTTCCTTGCCCTCCTATTACAAAGTCAAACAGAACTAAATCACTTTTCAAATTGATACTTAAAAAAAAAGAACAGGTGGATAACTTTTAGGACTCAATGCCACAAAATACTAGTGATGACAAGAATCAAGAGGATTGAACTGCAATTGGTTATGCATATGAACAGTCTACAAGCAATCGCTAACAGACAGGGATAAGAGAGATATTCTGTAAGAGAGGGATCATTTCCTAACAGTTTAGGGAAGAATTTCATACACTACCTTCTGTAGCATCCTAGCCACGCTATTGCTGCCTACATGACACCCAGCTAGAGTGACACTCATCAGGGACACTGCATGTTCTGCTACCAGAACTGTCTGGTGGCATGACACACATGCTTTCCAGGTGTGAGCTTCATGACAGATCTTCCACTTGGAAAGCATGTGTGTATCCTTTAAGGCATGCCTGTTATCAAGCAGCCTTGATTAGAGCAGTCAAACTTCTGCAGTGAAGGTAAATTTTTTGTAATCTCAGTTGCAGCGCTTTATAATGCTTAGGCAAACTTTTTAGTCTTTTTAGTCATCTGAGAGTTTATTTTCCATTATTCATTACATCTTTTAGTTTAATGTAAATGTTACTAATCTTAGAATTTTTTTTTGAGACACAAGAACAAAATACAGGTAAGAGCAAACCCAAGAACACCCTCATTGCATCTTTCTGACACTACTCAAGGAAACTCACAGATCCTCTTCCAAAGCAAAAATGTTTCTTTTTAAGACAGGCTCCCACAATGTATACGATTCTTCGTGAAGAGGGCATTCTTTATCTTTCCTTCAGTAATGGAAAAGCTGGTAGTACTCCCAGCACTCCAAATGCCTGTCCATGGTGAACAGCAAACCAAACAACATGATGAAGGAATATTTCCTAGCCAGACAAACCAGGTGTGCTTGCAATACAAAGTCAAAGTCTAACTTGGCAAAGGCAAGGTCAGCAGTGGTTGGTTACCTCCTCCATCCTTTCCCTCCTAGCCCCATGCTTGCAAGTGTTGACATTGTCATAGGTAAGGAAAACCCCCAAACTGCTAGTTCCAGCTTCAGCTGCTCTTTCATGTTCCATGCTTTATTGGCCTGGTGCTGCAGTATGAGAATATTTCATAATAAACCTCCATTTTTATTTGTCCTTAGTAAAGTTGGGGGTGATTGATGTTTCAGTCACAGCTGAGCAGTTTTCACTGCTCAAAAATGTATAAAAATGTGGCTAAGTACAGTATAAGTGTATTTCTACAACATCTAGGTGCCTCCTGTAGTTCCAAAATGCCAGAAAACTGGAAGGACTTCTGAATGCAACCATAATGCAAATCTCATTATTAACTACCACTTTACTGAGCAAATATCAGCATCTCCCTCCTGAATAACAAGAGCATTTCTAACAACAGTCATCGTATTTTTTAATGGAGAACCAAATTCACTGGCAATAAAGTCCAGGTTCCCCGAAGAAAAATTACTCTGCTCTCTGTGGACAGACTGGGTTTTAATGAGCAAGGAAACCACAAAGGGCCTGATCCTAACCCCACATAAGTCAATGGGATGGCTTCTACTGACTTCAGTGGGCTTTGGATGGAGATCTGAGGTCCTGATTTTGCATTTGTCGCCCTGTCAGCTTCACTGAAAGCCACAGGGAGTTTCAGTGTCACCCAAAGAAGAAAGGTTCTTCAAGAACTAATATTATCCCTTTCTCCAATATGGAAAATTCCCCATTAAAAGCAGGAAAAAGATTAATAAGTTGTTGAGAATTTCAGATTGCATTTTCAAAAGAAAAAAAAATTCTTTGGGATGACACTCAGGAGGCTCATCTTGTGCCAACCCTGATTGTGAAGGAAGTTAAGTGCTCCAAATGTATTATAATCTTTCCCAATACCACTTACAGGTGGCTTGCTGACAGCATATTTCATTTTCAAGTCTTCTTTTTTCAGTAATCGTGTTTTTCAGCACCAAAATGGTCTGTTCATGTGGAACTGGTGGAATGCGTCAGAACAAACTAATACACTGGAATAGTAATTTACCATGGATGACAGGTTGTATGGGGCTTTTTCATTTACAATCTGTAACATAAAGCTTAAAATATATAACATTTTCCCCCTGTATGGTATTTTTCTTTCTACTGTTGTGCTCTGAAAGACATTACTTCAGTGTACGCTTTCTTTAATAACCTAAATAAATTACTTGCAAGCTTTGAGTTAAGGACACAATTCTTCAATTAAAACTAATAGCCATAATTGCAGCATCTCTCTAAGGTGCTGCTGCTCTCTGTTGGCTGGACACAATGGAAACACAGCTCAGGTCAACAAACAAGTGCTCTTCAGGACCGAGCACAGCATTTCCTCCATTTGACAGTCTGACCAGTCACAGATTTTAGCTCTTGCCCATCAAACTTGCAGCACCTTCGGCTACTTGGTTATCACAGAATGTGTGTACATACATTATTTCCCTGTGGATGCTTCTTTTTATTCCTAATTACAATGAAAATGAGTTCCCACAGTACGCAGTGATTCCAGTGGGAGCTGCCAACACTTAGAAGCCCTGACAATAAGGACTTATTTTATAAAGCCAAACCCAGGAATATCTGCATTAGCAGACATTAAGAAAAATGCCTGCCTACATGACACAATTAGACACTTGGCTTTGTGTAATTGAGCCTAGCCACTGACTTCAAGAAAAACTTGTATCTGCAGCACCACCCTAGTTGAGCTTCACTCAAATGATGCACATCCCATCTCCTCAACACAGTTGAGGAGATGGGACGTGCATCATGAAAACTATGTTCTGAAAACTATGTTCTGACCTAAACTGTTAAAATTCCGTTGTGGCTTGTCAGATGTGTCATTTAATACTTCAGTCTATGTGTCGCTGGCCCACAGGATGAGGGTGACAATAGCTGAGAACGACAAGTCCTTCATATATCAAACATAATAAAAAACACCCACAAGAACAACATTAAATCAGTCTTCATCTATCTCCTTTCTGGTGTTCATTCACAAAGAATGAAGAGTAATTTATTTTTTTACTATTCATCTATCCCACATGTGTACTAATAGGCATGAAAATACTAAACATAAATCTTTTCTTCATCCTCAGAATGATTTTTAAAAGGCACCCTTCCCTTGCATTTCTGTGTGATGCCTAATAATAGATCAGTTGCATGGTGTTAGTCTTAATATTAATGTCATCAGACAGCATTTGAGAGAAGTGGGGCAGAATCCCGAATTCTGGAAGAACTTGGTATGGCAGCAGTCACCATCCAGATGTATTTTTTTTCAGCTCAGGTCCATCTCTATAATACACAGACCTTATGGGGTGTGCAGGACCATGAATTTCCATTCAATTTACCCAGAGACAAGGACATTGGCAATTTTTAAAAATTAATTATTTAAAACTAACTGGTAGGTGAAAAAATATCCATCAAGCACAAAACCAATGGTTAGATAACTGAAATCTGCTTCAGGAATCCTGACACTTTTTTGTTCTGAAATTAAAGAAAACCTTGTTTCCTCAGCCTAAATGTTGAACTTTCCCAGTATGGAGATAAGCAACCTTTGAGCTACATAATGCTTTGATTCAGCTTAAGAAATTCTTCCTAGCTATAGGGCTTTATTTATCTCTACAAAAATATGTTCTGGATCCATAAAATATAAAAACTAGGATTAATTATTTAGTGCTATACCCATCACTCTTCCGTGCAGTACTAGGAAGCATATAAGGACTTTTTCCTCCCATCTCCTATCCTGGCAGCTTCATAGAATGTATGTTTAGCTGACTCTAGTCTAAGAATTAGGGGCCAGGCCACCTTGTTATCTGACTCTACAGTTCTGAGAAAGGCCTTCTGGTGAGTGCAAATATGTGCAGGCATCACACACGTGCAATTCCCAACACACAGGGGACAGCAATGTCCTTCATCACCCCAAGGAAAGCATGCTGTGGCTGCCTTGGTACTGTGGCCACTTTCTGTGGCTACAAAGGTTGTTGTAAGCCATGAGCAAACAGAGCCATCTCTACCATCCCGTGCAGATGTCTAGTCAAGAATTCAAGAGAATCTGAGACAGCTCAGGATGTGCCACAGATGCATTGTTTCTCCACACTGCTCAGACACTGCAGAAAACAAACATACCATACCTGTACACTAACATTCATCTTAGGAGGAGAGGGACAGAAGTTACATGAAGTATATGTCTATCGTATTAAAGAAAAACTACTTTCAGGTACAGACCTGACACCTAGCCAGAACATGTTTCTGTCCCTCACTCATATTCCTTGCAGGGATTCTCAGCCTGCAGTGTTGTCATCCATCACTGATGGCCTTGACAAGACTGCCCCACCTTGACTTCCTAGACTGTACTGTTATTGTGAGAGAATGAATGGGGCAGGGATAGAGAGCAAGACAAGAGAGGAAGGGTAAGGAGTCCCACCCTCAGACAGGAGAACAGAGCCATGAGCAGAGTCAGAGAAAACAATTTCAGTGAGTAGAGAGGGACAATACTCACCATCTAACAAAAGCTTTCCCTCTCTGACAGACTCACAGCTATCATGATGCTTCTCAAACTCTACTATGCTCACAATAGCAGACTAGGAAAAACAGTTCTGCACAGAAGTAGCTTCCACTTCTGTTCTACAAGGTCAGCAATTCACTGGAATTTCTCTGAACTCAGAAGCACTCATGAGCCTATTGCTATCCCTTAAGCATCCAGTGGCAGCTGGCTCCTTTAGCCATTTTTCACCGTTCCACTGCTTGTCAATAAATCACTGTGCTAATTCCTGTGACACCTCCTGTGAAGTGCTCTGGGAATTGTGGCAAAGATTTCTGGGCTGCATCTGAGAACTGGTGGTGAATGGCTGACTTCAGGTTGACATGATGAAGAAAGGTTAAGCTCTTCAGCTGAGCAGCCTCTTAGAAATGATTCATTGTGACTCCAGCTATCCCTTTTCTATACAGCAAGTCTATCCTCTGCATCTGCCTGAACACATCAGGGACTAGACACTTGTCTTCTGTGTTGCTCATGTACTTAAGTTTTCCTCTCTTCTCATTACCTGTGAAGGGTGATTGCATTTCCTATGGAATATCACCAGTGATACGTTACATTTCAGGGCTGTGTTTCCCCCCACCCTCTAATGGGAACCTGTAGTTACTTCATCCTTTTCCTTTCTTGAATACCAGCCCTCCCACAAACCTGTGTGTTAGCCACCAGCCTCACACCAAAGAATAATGGGACTCCTACTAATGTACATTAATAGTAAATTATTTTCAGTTATTAAAGACAATTATCTTGGTGAAGACTCTGGAGAGCCAGGGATGATAGAGCAGAACACTGTCTGCCCCACAATTGATTTGAATACAGTGGTTTGAAGGAAACCTCAGACTTCAAAAGGAACCCATTAAGAAGAGCTATTTGCACGATTCCTGTCTGAACACTGAGGACAGCAAATAGTAGAATCTGTCTATCATGGTCAGCTGATTATTCCTTTTTTTTTTCTCCCCCAGTTTGATGGTTCTCAAATAAACACTGGCATCAGAGATCTGAATGAGCAGTCACAAGCTGTGCAAAAAGACGTAAGTCACGGAACTTACTTGATTTTTGTATAAAGCAAGAAATTTTGGGGAAGATTTTTTTTTTGTTTTGGTTTTGTTTTGCTTTTTGTAGAACAGTTCAAGTGCTTGCTTTTTCTCCAGGAAAGAATTCCCTGTTCCTCTTCTCATTCTTCTCACAGTTCTTCGTGACACTTGGATTTGGACAGGGAACTGCTATCTGGGGGACTCTTAAAGCAACTCAAAGGAATTAAGCATCTGAATCCACAAAGGAATTCAAAACCTGTAGGCCAAGCAGTTAAAAACCTTTGAAAAGGGTGCTTAACAAAAGTATGCAGACAGATTCTAAGTCTACACATATGCAGATAACAAATATAGCACTGAAAGGTCGGCTTCCATATCAAACAATACTTTCTAGCTTGTGCTATAGAAGTGCATGCTCATTTTTGCTGTCTCTGACTTCACCCTATTTTGTACTACAAAAAAGCGGGAACAAGGGTGTTTGAAATTCCAAATTTCTAAAATATCTGAAAGCCTTTTCTAAACAAATATACGTGCGTATTTATTCAATTAATTCTCTATATTAATTTCAATCAGGAATGTTTTTGCCAGGGAGGAAAAGGAAGAATTAAAAGCTTATCAGTTTAGTTTAAAAAAAAAAAAAATTAAAAAAAAAAACAAATTTAAAAAAAACCAAAACAACAAACCCTAGCAATACTCTGGTGTCTATGAACATCTTTGTCACTGTGCAGAATATCTGGGAAAGCTAAACTCTAGCAGTCTCAGTCCCAGTGGGGAACAGCAGGGCATCCTGACTGCTATAAAGCTGGGAGTGCAAGATCTGCTGAAGCCATGTGTCAATCAGCATGGCAGGGTTACCTTGGAGTTACTGACATGGAGCGCAACTCCTGGCTCCTTTAAATTTCCTTTAGGCAGTGGGGATATAAACCTTATCACCTGAGAGCTTATCTCAGCTCTGCTGGGACATGAACAGAGCCTGTATATCTTCATAAAGCATCTCTTTCTGAGGAGCCCCGCGTTTACTCTAAATGAATTTGGCCAGAAAGTCCCTGACCACCTCCAAGCAGGCGCTGCTGTGAGAATGGAGCTGCTATTTCTACACAGCTGCTGTTCTAATGGAAAAAAAGGCAACCAAGAGGAAGAGCCCAAAGAGTAGCTGTGGCCACTCTGACTGTGAATCAAGCAAACAGCACTGCCTGTTGGGTCGGACTGGGGCACAGGGAATGCCTGATACACACACCAGGAGAGAAATGCACCCAAACTCCATTACATACACAGGTCCTAAGCTGAAGCCCACAAGGCAAAAGAATCATAAAACCATCATTGAATGGTCTGGGTTGGAAGAAACTTTAAATATCATCTAGTTCCCAACCACCTGCCATGGGCAGGGATACCTTGCACTAGACCAGGTTGCTCAAAGCCCTGTACAACTTGGGCTTGAATATTTCCAGGAATGGTGTTAAGATATGGTTATTAAAATTACTAGAGAGATGCTTCTGCCTGGACTAAGGAGCAAACAACACCATCTACCATAGTCAATAGTACAGACTTCTATTTAACAGTAAATGTGAGGGAGAGAGGGAGAAACAAATAAATAGGAAAGGGGAAGAGAGGGGGGATAAACAGATTAACATTCAAAAAAAATATCACAACTGTGGATGCTGATGGCATCCCATTGGTCCTCCTCTTCTGATCTTCTCAGTGGGGATGGTCACCTCCACCAGAGGTGGGAAAGCCCACAAAACAGAGTACACTGGCTTTGTATTCACTCAGGTTCAGGTGGGAACACCCAGGTATCTCCCCTGGAACGTGGAGTTTTACACTGGATGATGCAATACCTTGGAGCTGGGGACACTTCAGGAGTGTTTGATAGTTTTTGACGCCTTCTAAGACATTACAGCAATTATGGCACATCAGCAGGGATGAATACCTTCAAGCTATGTGTGAATGTCTTGATACTACTCCAGAAGGGATTTTTCACAGCTGAGCCACTTGTGTAAGAACTTTGGCATGATACAAAGCATTATCCTGCTTCCAAGAATTTGCCTCTTATCAGCCTCTTCCTTTATCTTGTTCAACACCCAGCTGTAGCCTCCTGTGATGGGTATATAGACCCCCTCTGCACCTGGTCGATTGTTTGAGTCACTAACCATTAACAGTCCAGTCTCTCAGAATGGGGCATCCACAGCTTCTCCGGGCAACCTGTTCCAGTGCCTCATCACCCTCATAGCAAAGAATTTCTTTCTAATCTAAACCTAGCCTAGTTTAAAGCCATTCCCCCTTGTCCTGTCATTACATGCCCTTGTAAGAAGTCCCTCTCCAACTCCCCAGCAGGCCCCCTTTAGGTATTGAAAGGTGCTCTAAGGTCTCCCTGGAGTCTTCAATTCTCCAGGCTGAACAACCCCAACTCTCTCAGCCTTGGTAGGAGAGGTGCTCCAGCCCTCTGAGCACCTCTGTGGCTCTGCTCTGGACTTGCTTCAACAGATCCACGTCTTCCTTATGTTGGGACCCAGAGCTGGATGCAGCACTCCAAGTGGGGTCTCACAGGGGCAGAATAGAGGGGCAGAGTCCCCTCTCTCCCTGCTGGCCACAATGCTTTGGATGCAGCGCAGGATACAACTGGCTTTCTGGGCTGCAAGTGCATGGTGCTGTGTCATGTGGAGCTTCTCAAACATCACCCAAAATCTTTCTCTGCAGGACTGCTCTCAAGCCATTCTCTGCCCAGCCTGTATTTGTACTTGGCATTGCTCCAAAACATGTAGACAACCTTGCCATCAGCATGACTGCAGCAGTAAGGACAGAAAATGTTCTTATTCTCAAGAAAAAACGAGTGGCATTGATCCTGGCTGGGACAAGAGAAGGAAAAGAGAGAAGATGGACGGGGATACTGCTCTAGTGTTTTAACTAGCCACTGTGTGGTTGTGCTCTACTGTGACAGCTGCAGAAAGGCTCTGAAGTGAACAAGAATCCTCTGACAGAGCCTCCGATGAACAGTTAATCTATTTCAAAAGTACTATAGTCTTACATTCATGTGACCAAATGAAGACGGAAAAAAAAATCCAGAGCTGGAGAACATTGTTCATTAACTGAAAACCAAATCGCTGCTAGCTACCATCAAAAGCAGCTTCTGGGTTGTTTTTTTCGGCAGAGAAGCTGCTGCTGGGACTTTGCCAGTTCAGCAGTTAGAGGTAATCTCGAAGAATCCCTCGGCGAATTGTAAAGTGCTCGGGCTGAAGAACAACAAGGTGTTTAGAGACTGACTTGATTGTTTTAATTTGTGTAATACTAGCAGCAATTAAGAATTATTCTGCTTAATTCACCTATTCCAGAAGCAAGACAAAACTAAGCCAGCTTTATTGAATAAACCAGACCTAAAAGTATTTGATTTTATCCCCATGTAGATAAGGAAAAGTGCAAAATCTGGCATCTGGAAAGTGATGTTCTTACACTGTATTTTCTATATACTAAAAAGGAGCTGGGGACATGCATTGACACAACACAGCAGTCAATAGGATGTGACTCTTTGCTGTCAGATCTGTTCCTTTTACGGTTTGGAAAAGAAGAGACACGGGTCATCTGAGTACTCCCAAAGTCTCTCAAGATGCTGCCACAGTGCACCTACCTAAATTTCCTCTCGCTTCATTTAATAGCCTGTGACAAACGTGCAGATCTCACCCCAGAAGTGTGCAAGTAATTGACTCAAAGGCAAGAATAAATCCTTTCTTACCTATTCTCCACTTATATTTTTAACAGCATAGCCATCAAAATGTAGCAAATCTATTTTCCCCCCTTACTGTCTCCACTCTGCCTTTTCAGAATATTTTTAGTTGCTCTGATTAAAAATTTACCTCTTAACTACCACTGAGGACACTGCATGTCTTGATTACAACTTTGGATAACTTTTTCAGCCTACCTATGTATCTTCCTTGCAAAGGAAGATGTGAAGCCATATCTCTCCTTACTTCCTTTATCTTTCTAACAAAACAGAAATATTAGTAACTAACTTTGAAAGACTGGTAAGAAAAATAACCTCATAGCAAAATGCAGAAAATACATTTTCAGAATGAAGATGTGAGGCCATCACATGTGATGGGATTACACAAGATACCTTACACAAGAGAAATGTGGCACGCTAAGCTGAAAAATACACTTGCAGGTCTTGCCCAAAGCAAAGATAAACAACCTCAGCATTTCTGTATTCTGTCTTCGGTACTGCATTGTAGGGGACAGGTACTCACCCCTGGACTCTTATCTCTCTCTGTCCTGTGTCCTCTTCATCAGGAACAACGTGAGTCACAAATGTCTTGTGCCACTTCTATCACATGTTCTACCATGTGTGATTAACCAATACTTCCTCTATTACTTTGTCCAGATATTCTTTAATTACCATCCCTGAACTTCTACATGTGTGCAGCCACAGTATTTATCTGAATGTCACCAAAATGTAAGACTGTATGAATGAAAAAATGTAAATCCCTCTTCCTGGGATTCTCTGCATGGCAGCGGTTTTGATTTGCTCATTCATAGCGGGCAGAAACCTTTCTACCTTTTGACTGCCATTCAGCCACCCTTTCTTTTTTCCTGCGAAATCTGTTTCCTATCCAAAAGTGGAGAAGTCTTGATCACTGAAAAAGAGATTACTTTCTGATTTAATTTCTGAAAGTCATTCATATTGATTAGACAGCTTAGACAAGCTGAATAGTAGAAGGCCTAAACTTAAAGACATGACCCATTGCAAAAAGTAAGGGAAATACCCCTTTCTTTTCTTCCTTTAGTATCAATATAGTGCAAAACATTCTCCCTTTTTTTTTGTTTTTGCAAATGTTTGTTCACTAAAATGTTCCAAGGGGGAAAATGTCAGCTACAAATCCTCACTCATTGTGTATTTGCACAGCAATGCTTAAAGGTCCTTAAAGATCTCCAAGGATTTGAAAGAAATAATTCAGTCAGGTAGCAAAAACAGTGCCACTGTCTTCCGGTGTCTGGTTACAAGGCTCACGCAGCAGCTGACAACTCCAGGCAAGTCACAGTGAACTCACTTCACACATCATACATGGAGAAATACATTCCACCATCCAAATGTATGAAAGTCTAACTGTTTGAAACTAATGCATCAAGCAAAAATAGCTGCAATACACAGGATGGACTGTGGAAAACGTTTTGCTCACTGCAAAGAGACACTTCTTTTATGCATGTCTTACAGATGGCCTGATCCTGTTCTTGCCAAAACCACCACAGTTTCACTCAGTTTCCTTGGCACTCAGAAACGTCACAACTTTTCCCTCACATATGCTGGCTGATTCTTTATATACCTGAGTAACAGGTGTGTTACAGCCATGTTTTACATTATTCATCTTGGATGAAGTTAAACCCTGTGTGACACATCACACATAACTCAGTTTACCTCAATGTTGTGTTTTGATTTTGCTCAGTTAAGTTTACCTAAGACACATTTAGGCTGGAACAGTTCTTAATTACCCCGGCACAGAAACTTGGCATTCTCCTAAATTTGTGCTTTTCGGCAATAAGACTCCTTTTTGCTGTATCTTTCAATTGCTTGTGCTTCCCAAAAGTTGTCTCAATATTATTACCTTACACAGCAGATAATCGAGATTTCCTTGGTTTCAGGCATCTCTTCCTTGCTTAAACAATTACTTGTCCCATGCTTTTTCCTTCCCCCTATTTAGAAATACCTTTTCACTGCTAATACACACCATAACTGCAATGTACTAGAGAATGGGTGTCAGTCTAAAGCCCAGTAAAATCTTGAAAGGTTTCTGAACCTTTCTGAACAGAATGACAACTATACAGTATTACACAGACAGCCTCTATAAAGGATCTTAATTTAAAGACCTCTTTTTGTGTTATAAATTAGTTTTGTTTGTATAACATTTTCTGTTTTCAGATCTTTATAGTCCTATAACTAAGAAAAGTAGTTTAAGAAGGAAAATAAGACTACCAAATGTCCTAATTCCTCCTGAAACTGATGTTTTTAAAGGATTAAAAAAATCTGAATTTTAAATTCTGTAAGTGATTAACTACAAGCATTAACTTAAGCTGCTTGTAAGTAACTAACATTCAAAACAGCAGCACTGCAGTTTTTCCAGTCCTAGACTCTTTTCTCCCATCCTCCAGAGCAGATTCAGTAAAAATTCAAGATAATGACTACAAGTACCTAGATCTGTAACACACAGATCCATAGCAACGCTGAGGATCTCTTACGTTAATTTCTGTGCCCAGAGGCTTTTCTGCAACACTGAATTAAAGAAGCCACTGTATCATTCCCATAACAAAATGATTATCTAGGAATTAAGACTAAGTAGAAAACTCTTTCAAACCGTCAGTCTTCCAAGGCCTTTAAAAATCAAACAAAATTACTTATGTGGCTTACATCATCAGTTCTATAAGTTACATATCTGCACACATCCTGTTCTAAGAAGAAAGGGCAAAGTAACCATTACGTTTTAGTCTTCATTTATAACTCCTCTTTAATGCAGTAGATAATCTCCTTGGAATTGCTGATTTTTAATGGGCTATTTGAAAAGATTTCTTTAACTGTTGTTGTAGGCAAAAAACCAAGAGGACAACAACATCATTTACCAACAATCCGTTAGTGTCACCTCTCAAATTCTTCAGATATAAAGGTGAGAAATTTTTCCTCCCTTTACTGCCAAAACATATTTGGATCTCTGCTGAGGGAGGTTCAAATGGTTTTAGAGACTAAAACTACTAAAAGTCCTAAATCTGTGTGACAATTCTCTGTGAGCAATCAACCTTCCCATCTATTTGCAGAAGTAACAGAGGAACCAGAGTTGTATTCCTTGAGGGGGAACAACTGCTATCTCCGGAATATGTTCTGGATGCATCAAAGCCTATCAAAGGAGAAAACACACATAGGAGAAACCCGGAGTAGTGAATCCTGTCCCTACCTCACCACTCTACTAGTATGGAAGACAATATTCTCAGCAAAGAAGAGAAGCATAACCTGTGAGATGAGCCATGACTGCTGCAATGGTGCTGGCAGGCTGTCACAGAATATGTGGATTTCCCCAGTAAGATGCTGAGAGTAATCACAGAATAATACTGTCACTGTTTGAGGAAGCAGGGAACAAGATTTCTCCAAACTTTCAGACTGGGAAGAGCTGCTTGCGCTAAACAAAGGATCTTCCCCTAACAGATGATGTAACAACAAAGATAACTGCTGGTTTGGTATCACTGAGGAGAATGTAGACAAAAAGTGGAAATGACCACAGAGGTGTCACACATACAATAAACTTTTAGCATGAATGAATGGAAGGACCAGTTCCAGAAAGGGGAACAACTCAGTTTTTACAAAAAAATGTTGATTGTACTGTATCAGAACCATCATGATAGAAGACAGCAGGATCTGTGTGCAGAGCTTTCAATGTCTATGTACTTGTGCTAACTGATACTACAGTGCACTCTGAGTGACAATAAGAAGCTATCCGTACCTGCCATAAACTTACTTCCCCATTTCCCTGAAAGATAGTCTCTTCTTCACAATGAAAAGTACTGATTATCTTACCCTAACCTGTATGCCTCTTCTGCACACACCATCTTGCATAAAGGGTTAAGATCCTTTTGCGTGATTTGCATGTGAGAAAGACTCAAGAATTAATGACTCAAAGCTTTAGGATGCCCACACAAATTTCATTTCCATTTCTGTTTCTTTACAGAGCACAAACAGTCTCATACAACACTACACAGAAAGTGTAAAAAGGAAAAAAAAAACTTTTAAAAAAAAAATCCACTGAAACACCAGGAAACTAGGCCATAGAACTATCTGTTCATCTGGCCTGCATCACATATCAGATTCAAAAGAACAACAGGGTTAAATACCTGGATGTAGAAAGAAGAAAATAAAAAATCTGTAGGTGTTGGAGAACAACACAAAGCATTTTCCTGTCATCTTCAAAAAAGGTTTATTATCTGCCTTCCTAGAGGACTTAAAAAAGACTCAACACAAATTATTTTAACCCTCAGTTTTAGAAAGCTAGATAGCCAGCAGCTTTTCTACTTCTTGATTTGGAAACAGCAAATTGAAAAACAGTACATATGTAATAGCTGATACTTGTCTGGTTTTGAGGCAACTGTTATTACCAGTGGACAAATACCATGTGCACTCCCTGGTCATGTCAGTGCTGCTATACCCATATGGTGTTCTGAAACCTGAGAGATTGTTCAACAGCATATAAATAAGTGTCAGAAAGAAGTGAACAAGATTTTTTTTTTTCTCCCAGTTGAACACCAACAATAGCATTCTGCAACAAACCATTATTAGCACTGATGTTATAGTAAAGGTCTACTAGTGTGTCAGGACTAGAGGAAGAAAGGAAGAGAACAAGGAGACAACCATCAGTCACTTAGCAAAGAGCAGGACTAGAATATCACACACGCTACGGACAGGAGTGTCACACACTGCCAGATGTGTCAAGGAAGGCAGTTGCTCACTGTTGCTGCCAAAACCTGAGCACAAAGCATTGGGGTAGCCTGAATACCACAAGCTCAGTACTAGTGGAAAACTGAAATATAGGTAATATTTATTTTAAGTAAGAAGTATTTTTTTTTTGCTGCAGGAGGGTTTTGGAGATAAAAAATGAAATGTGCAAATATTTCGTTTCATAAGAATCAAGAACTTCTTGGTATACAGAACTAAAATATTCACAAAATATTTATACTGTGACCACAGGGAAAAGGTGTTAAAATTTTTACTTACTTTGGATGGGCAAATTCATCCAGTAGGACAACCTTTTCTATCAAGTCTCCACCAATGCTTCGAACCAAGTCATAGAAATCATTCTGAGAGTATGTCTCGGAAGGCAGCCAAAAGGAGATGTCATTGATCAAAGGTGGGTATCTGCTGAGTGGCTAAAAGAAATTAAAAAACATACCTTTATACATGGTTGGATTTGATAACTATATCTACAACTGTTCTGAACTTATATAACACACGAAGTACATAGTTTAGATGCTTTTTGAAATGCTCTTTGAAGTGCAAACTGACCTCATAAACAACTGAGACAGAAGATTTTATATTAGGAAATGTCTTTTAAAGATCCCCTCATAACAACTTTGATTTATTCATTCAGAAGAAAAAAACTTGTTTTGTTTGCTAAAATCAGTGTTTATGACCCTGAACACACTTTCACAACAGAGCTGTTTAGAAGGAAGAGATAATGTAAGGTGGTTTTTCACTGGGTAGAATTGCACTTTTTAAAAGCATTTTTCAGACTTCTTGCAGAGTCAAAACTTCTTAGCACATTCAGGTATAAAATTTATACATATTTTATGGAATTCTTATATTACACAACACATTTATTATTTTTACTGTTGAATTTTTAACAAAGTCTTATAAATAGGCACTTTCTTATCAAAATGTTATAATAAAAAACACATTTTGGCTTAAAAAGAGGGATCAGTTCACTTTCCGGTGGTTTTTATAGGCACCCAAACATCTACATCAAAAAACGTACGGTTGCTAACATAATTATTCATTCCACAAGTACCACAACAGGCTTTTAAAAACAAAGGGGCAACTTTGCTGCACACATAAAGTGGGCAGACAGTGTAACTTGTTATTTGTAAAAACAAGAAGAGAATGAGAAATGAAACTAGACAATTAACTTTGCAGTTTTGATGAAACTTCCCAGGACTCCGGGGGTTTCAGATCTCACCTTTGGTGAGGTGTTTCTCCCTTTGAAGAACAGAAAATGGTAATGTTCTCTTTTCATGACCTCTAGGTTATACAGTATCTTACTTCTACCTTGGATTAATTCCCTGCAGTTGAAAAAAGTACTTTTGCACAAGATTGTTGGAGTCTGCAGGAGAAAACCTCTATTTTATTGTTTTGTTTATATGTACAAGAGATCCCATGGATACACGTTGGTCTATACAATATAATATCTCACTCAAAAATGTATTCCATGGCTGGGAATGTTTTATGATGGAGCAGTGAAAACTTAACTGAGTACCTGGTAAAGCAATAACCCATTAATAAGGCAAGTTTATAGCATTCTGATTTACTCAAATACTGTTCCGTAGAGTGTAAACATCTCATCAATAAGCATCTGATAAGGAATACAGTGCAAGTTTTAAATTAATAACTCCCCCAGCAAATAAAATTGTGAATTGCAAATGATTATTGAACTTGTTAGAGGAATAAACTTGTCAAATGAATTCATAACCTGTAATCCATTGCAGAAGAATTTTTGATAAAACACTAATGAATGAAATGCAAATGTCTCTGCTATACAAAAGTTGCAGCTGCAAATGCTGGAGATACTCCTTGGACAACAACTTGATACAAGTGTTAGCACAAATAAAGTTATAATCCTGCAGTAGATCCCTATATTCTCACCTCATTCCTATCTACCACTTCATTTACCACTGCTATAGTTCAGGAATATACTGAACACCCTTCAAAGCTTGGTGGGACTAATACAAAACCCACTGAACTCACAGTTCAAGACATTTAATCATTCAACCGGAAGATGTGGCTCATAAGCCTTAGCATGATGAGGCACCTACTTTCATTCACACAGGTACAAGGACAATAAAGAAAAATAATTACACGTTCAGGTAACTCAGAAACGTCCTGTGCTGATTTTGGCAAGAATTGTCTTCACAGGGGCTAGCATGGGGCTGTGTTTTGGATTTGTGCTGAACATGGGGTTGGTAACATAGAGATGCTTTTGTTATTGCTGAGCGGTATTTGCAGAGCCAAAGCCTCTTCTGCTTTCTGTACTGCCACACTGGCAAGAAAGCTGGGGAATTTGGGAGGAGACACAGCTGGGACCCCAAGTGACCAAAGGGATATTCCAGACCATATGACATCCTGCTCAGTATATAAAGTGGGAAGAAGAGGGAAGGATGGATATGTGGAGTGATGGTGTTTGTTTTCCCAGGTAGCTATTACATGTGATGGGGCCCTGCTCTCCTGGAGATGGCCTTCCCATGGGAAGCAGGGAATTAATTTCTTGTGTGTGCAGCTTTTTCCTTCCAGTGTCACTAGCATGGATATAGAATTGTTGTAATTTTGTGTGTGTATGCTTGTGTGTGTAACAGAGACTGGAAGGATAAATGCTTAAAACACAACATAAGCATAACTTTTTATTATTAGCTGCTAACCTTTTCTCAGAGCCTTGTAATACAGAAAAATCTTTTATGGTAAAAGGCAAGGCAATAATCCCATATTATATTGTCCCTTCACCACCTGGCTGCAGTCAATATCATTGCAGTAAGTCTTATATCAACACTAAAGTTAGTATAAGGATAAAATTCCTACTTCTCAAACGCATCGATCTGTTTGTTGTAGAGCTACATGAGTCACATAATAGTTTATTAGCTACTTTTCAAATGAAAATAGGCTACTAAAGAGTCTCCAATTGTCAAGCCAAAATGAAGCTCCTGAATTTGTATTCAGACACTCCAGCAAATACATACTGTGGTCCAACAGAACGCTTTGCCATTCCTTGATCCTCTCTAAACTCTCCTGCTCTTTAACAGCAGACTGGTCTAAAGTCCATTGACTTTGATCCTTTTCCAAGTTCAAGGCAAATGCCAACCCTGGAGACCATTTCCTTATGAATTTACAGACATTTCAAAGGCTCCTCTTGAGAGAAATGTGTTCTCCCCACTAAATCTTCTATTCTGCTGTTGTCTCCAGCCACCATTTCCAGCTACCATTTCCAGCTATGGATATGCCGTGGCTTAGGAATCCTCCAGCACAATGCTTGGAGAAGCTACCAGGACATAGCTGGTTCTGCAAGCTGTGCATTGGCTGAACCCTAGCACAATACTCAGCCCTGGAAGCCCTGCTGTTCCTGCTTCCACTCCCTGACCACCCCCTCAGGATTCTGAGGAATTGAAAAGAGGTTTAGGAAATGGTAGAACTGATCCTACCTGCAGAGTGTTGCTGCAGGGCACTGGCCAAGTGTGCCAGTAAGATGCACAGACATCCCTGCAGCCCTCCTTTTGGTTCCATCAGAATTTTGCCAGCACAGTGCTACTTTAAATGTTCTGTCTACTCTCTGTTCCAATACTATCACCGACATTTTTCAACAGCCTCAGAAAACTAATGCCTTCCCAGAAATTACACTATCTACAGGACTCCAGTGAACCCATCTTGTAGAAAATATTGCAAATAATGACATTACATTTTTCAGTCAACCAAGGTGAAAGCATTTAGGACTGCTAAATTACTATAATTTCTTTAAATAATAAAATGGAAGTTTATGGTGATCCACCCTTGATATACATTTACTAGTCATTAGTCAAAGTTCTTTCTCTGGCTAATAAATAAGCCAAGCACTTCCTAAAACTGCAAGCTTTTCCCTCTCAGGATGCTAATTTTAGTATAGAAATGAGTAGTTGGACACCAGTCCTATAACCTGCTCTGCCAGCCTGCCTTGCCTATGCCTAGATGTACCTGAAGAGCGCACCACTAAAAATACAGGGCTGTTAATGTTTCATATGGATTGGTAATAGTTAGGGTATTCCTCATCTCCACCTCTATGGTCTGCCTTTCTGTCTGAGATTACTGCCCCTGCAGCAGCTGATAAAGCAAACATGGCCCTGTTCCTTCAGCACTGCAGTTCAGAGCCTGCTGTAGCCAACTGAAAATTGCCCCTCTCATTGGTCTATGTTAATATGTGCTGGATGAAGAACTGCAGCAGCTCGAGTCATTGGGAGACAGCTGTCTTAAGCAGCAACAGGATCCACCAGAACTCATTTATCAGCATAAAATAGCAAATACTTGGACTCTGTGTATGTTGCCACACCAGGGCACTACTCTGGATGCTTTGACAGCAGGAATCAAGTGGTCACCCTAAGAGTGGTATCTGTTAATCCACACAAGGCAAAGGATCATCAGCTAGGTTGGATCCAGACACCTCACAGCTGTAAAGGAGTGAAATCTCCTTTGAGGGCAGAACCTCCCAAGCTGCCATAGAAACAGCTGGCAATAATGCACAGCCAGTGCCAGTGAATAACCCACACAAGGCCATGAAGTGTCTTTAGCTCAGAGTCCCAAGAAACAGAATGGACACCAGCGCTTTCCTCAAACATTTGTGATTAGGAAAAAAAAGCCACTTTTCCCTAGATGCAGTAACCATGGGTGCAACATGGCAAGGGGACGTGAGAAGTTTTGTGCTGTGGCTGCTCACTCCATTCCTTCCCTGCTGCCAGCTGCAGATGGGGCAAAACAAACAAGTGACAAATACAGAGAGGAAAAAGCTGTACTTGTATTTTGACAGTGGTGACACAAATGCAAGGTTAACGACGACACGTTCCAGAAACTGGGTGAGCAATTCCACGGCAGCCAAGCTATTAAAAAGTCAGCCACGCTTTACTGCCATCACTAGTCTAAGTCAGAAAAATATGAGACTTAGCAGCACTGTAGCTGCTAAGCTTTAACAGTCCTGCATTGCCCCTGTTTTGGAGAAATATTTACATAAACTATACAGTTTTAATGCAGCATCATATTATCATCAAAATAAAAACTACAGTCCTGTAATAACTGAGCCTTTCTTAATATATTCCACGGTGAAACTACATTAATTCAGTGTTGTCATAGGAAATTTAAACACGTAACAGGCATGAAATTAAAATTTGCAAATTTACAGCAGTAACTTAACCCCCATGCACACAATGAAGTTTCCTGCATTAGTGTGTATGCTTCTGGACTTACACTTCTGTATTTATGATCAGTGTAGACAAATTACAGTTGCTGCAGGAACATAACTTTGAATTTCTTGGCTGCCTTGGCTTAAAATTCAGCCACAATGTTCCCATTACTAAAAGTTTTCTACCCTCCTTACCAAATTGATTTTTTCCTTAGTTACATATAGTAAGTTCTATACATTCATACATGTACACACCCACACATATATACACTTATATGTGTAAACACACACATCTTCAAAGGAGGAAATGTAAATTTCAACAGACAACTACCATAAAGTCTGATAAGCAGATATAAAGTATGTTCTGGGATTAAGCTCTTAAAACCAAAGCAAATGGACTATCTGGGATCAATGCACTGCTCTATCCTTCTGCAAGGAGTGGCAGAAGTGTGTTAGCCTCCACCAATGCTCTGAGCTTTCTGGTGAATGAACACAGAATTATGATCAGCCCTTTTTAGACACCAATCTGCTCACCCCAACCGACTTCTTAACTCTGAAAAGCTTACATACAGGTACAGGGAACACCATATGTTCATGGGAACACCAAGTGCTCCATGGATTTCAGGCACTCTGCTTGTACATGGACCATTCTGAGTGGAGGAGGTTTTCTTTGTACATGAAGATATTTAGGAACGATCTGGATGCAATCCTGTCCCATGTGCTCTGTGACATCACTGTTTGAGCAGGGTGGTTGGACCAGACGACCTGCTGTGGTGCCTTCCAACCTGAGCCACCCTGTGGTTCTGATACTCTACATCCAGGCTGAACAGGGAGCTGCCCTGGGGCCACAGACTTGTCTTCCTAGCTAAGTCTGAGCCTTCAATGCAAGATGACACAAGCATGTGGACCAGGCCCCCCTTTGCTGTATGGTGCATGTCACCATGAGAGCTCTGTCCCCTTCCTACCTAAACTACTCCCTATGGGGTCTTGTTGGAGATAATTTCTTTCTTGAGCCCCATTCCAGGTTCCCTGAAGATGCAAAGCAAAAAAGAGTTTAATTACTTATATTCTTCCTAAGCAGTCGCCAGGTAGCTCTCCATACCATCCCACTTAGTCATCTTTTTCAATGCCCATCAAGCACCTTTGATCAGGTAAACCCCTTTAAGACACAAAATAAATGCACACACATGCGCACATACACAGGAACAAGCGCAACCTTTCTCACATGCTAAAAGTTACAGCTCATATAGAGGAACATGCCTGACAAAGGAAAGTCAAAATCTAATATGACACTGAAAAAATTAAGCTGTGCAACAGCCAGTGAAGAGATTAAACTTCGTTGATAAGCTCCACCTTTTCCAAGCAGCAGGAAGAATGCACAAGTGGACTGGTGCTGTGGCAGAATGAGTGAGTAGAAGGCTTGCCATTACATGTGTTAATCCAAAAGCAACGCTGATTACTAAACCTCTGTGGCCCCACTGGGAAGGGACACCGCATTCTAACAACATTTTATTAAAATGCAGTAACTTTAGTTTAAAGTCAAGCTTATTTAAATTTGTAATGAAAAATGTGCCAAGTTTAAAGTCACAATATACTTCTCTGAGTGCAAATATGCACTTTAAACTGATCTGTGGTCAGAAAGCTGAGAAATAAGTCATGGCTTTTGAGAAGACTTCCAGACACAAAAGAGCACTTGTATTGCCACTGAATGGGTTATGATTCTAAGTGATTAGTAAGGAATTGAAAAAAAACAAAAGTCAGGAAAGACATAAAGAAGATGAAAGTATTGACCTAATACTATTAAAAGCAAGGATGTTACAGTGTACACAGCAGATATATTCCCAGATACCTGTTCCCTTGGGCATTTTGGATATGCCTTGCTTTTTGTGATCTGATTATAAAAACCACCAAAGGATAAGTATAAATTATTCCTAAATACCAGTGATGGACTCCATGCTCTGTGTTTAATGAGGCAAAAATGACTTCTCATTTCCATAGAACAAAGTAGGACTCACAGGGAGAATCATCAAAAGGGATGGCTCTCTACTACTCACTCCCACATCACAGCTCCTTACAAAACTCTTTTAAAATTATTTTGAAAGTATCAGGGTGAAGAAGGCCTGACATCTTCCTTCAGCAGTTCTATATCCACTATGGAAAAAAATGCATTTTCCTCATGCTTCTTTCCCAGCCTCCTAGCTGATGGTCTACTGAGCTAGCTGGCTTCACGGTGCTCATCTTCCCCCATCTCAATCACAGATATATCACTGCAAAACAACGAAAAACCAAGAAACGCTTTTTCTGTTACTGCTTTTCCATTTGAGCAGTTGCTACCATGGAATTGATGTGACACCAAGTGGAACTGATGGGACAATCCTTAACTATGTTGTGATGTCTTCCATAGAAAACAAGCAAGCTTCTATCCTGAGAAAGGAATCCAGTGATCTGGAATGACCAAAATGGTAAAGTGGATTCTCACACCAGACCTAGTAATTAACACATATGACTGCCTTTTGCACAGGCTGTCCATATTCTCCGTCCTTCCTACCCAAATATCCACCACCACAGGCAAAATCATAGGCAAGCATAAAAAGAAGACACAAACCTCAGAAAACAAACTGTCAATGAATTAAAAAAGTATGTATCCTGCACTTCTCTAAAAATATCTGCCATGCCTGCAAGGAGCAGGCAATAAGGTGGTATAAGTCAGCAGGAGCCCAACTTTTCAGAAGATACTAAGAATCTTCTCTTCAGCAATGCTGAGCACCTGCAATTCCTGCAGAAGGCTTTGGTTGCTACAGGCATTTGTTGTTTGCCATACTCAGAAGTCAGGTTTCCTCCTTTCTAGAGGTTCAGTTTGTATATTTTTTCTCATTATGCTTAATAATAATGCTGAGATAAATAGCTCAGTGGTGTAAAATACTGTACCCATCAACCATTCATATAAAAGAGTTATATCTAAATAAACAATGCAAGTACTTGGAAAGAGTCTGCAGCAATATGAAGATGTATTTTTTCCAAATACATAGCATAACAATGGAAACAAAGTGCAGCCAATATCTTATTTTGGCTTAGATGAAAAACCTCATATAAAGCACTGTTGATTGTATTTCCTTTTCTGCTCATTAAATGCACCATTCCGGAGAGCTACTATTTAAATTGCAGAATCTCCAGAACACCTGAATGTGACTCACACCAAAATGAGCTGGCATTGTGAATCTTACAGGCACATGCAACACCTGAAAAAGTCCTTCTTCCCACCTAACAACCTATACTTCTTTCTTCTCTCTCCTTCCTAAAAAACATAGAGATTTCCAATACAACAGCAATGACACTTCACAGTCCTTGGCTATAACTTCACATAATGCCCTGGACACTGCTATGTTACAAAGGAATTATATTTCTACACTTCTCAGAGCTAGTCTGTACCATCTCACCATGTACAGAAATTTACCCAGGCAGATTACTGGTGAAATATTCTTATGACTTCCAATACCATTGATATAGCTAGGTTTCCTTCTTGTCTTGGGAAAACTGCCCAAGTGGCAGTGGAAGAGGCTGCCCAGGGAAGTGGTAAAATCACCGTCCCTGGAAGTGTTCAAAAGCTGAGTGCATGTGGCACCTGGGGACATGGCTTAGTGGTGAATACAGTGGTGATAGCAAAATAGAGGACTTGGTGCTCTAAGAGGTCTTTTCCAACCCTAAGAATTGCACGATTCTATGACTCTTAGCAAAATCCAGTATTTATTTTCCAGAGTAGCCAACTTCACTTCTCCCAACCCCCACTCAACCCCACTTAAGTACTCAATTCATACAAATTACAACCTCTAAAGTCCAAAACCCATAATAAAATACCAAGGTAGTGTTGCAAGCTAAAAGTTTAAAGTACAGTAGGCAAGCTAGAGAGAAACAGAAATAAAAGGCTCTACTTACTTGTCCAATACTCCGAAGAAGGACAAAAGCCTTTAATTTTTTTTCTCTCAGATAGACCCTAAGTGTTCCTAAAGCTAAGAGTAACAACACTTAGAAATGAAAAAACTACAGAGAAGGCCTAAGCTAAGAACAGACCAAGCACAAAAGGCCACAAAAAGGCACAAAAAGTACACTAAGCATTTCAGTATGCAATAGCAAAATGTAAAAAATAGTTAAATCTCTACAAGCAGAATCTTGATGCAGAACAGATATTTCTTTAATGCCTTTCCTTATTTTACAAGAATCAGAAAATAGGTTCACTCTTGCTGATTTAGGAGAACAGGTTACACGTGGGAATAATTATGCAAATTGGATTTAACACTTGTGCGCAGGCAGGAGGATGTAATTAATCCTCAAAAGTGGGGATTTCTTCCTATTATTAATTTTTCTGAAACTGCAAAGCCAAATCCTTTGCAGCACATGCACTCCAAAGCATTACTTACTTGTCAGATTTTGTTTTAGGCTGTCACTGCAGTAGTTCATGTGTCTCTCACACTAGCAAGATGAAGAAAATTGAGGATTGGTATGATAAGAATAATACAGTTCTTCCCAACTGTGCCTTCTGTTGTTTGGCTATTATCTGTAGCCTAATTCATATTCTGATCAGAGAAGTGGTAGCTGAAAATCAGGGTTTTTTTATTAACACCATGTACTTCAAAAGGTGCTTCTGTTCATGCATATACACACACAGAGATTGGTCTTCCCAGCCCTCATTTCCTAGGGACACTCCACAGCTCAGCTGCAATGTCTAATCATGCTACAGATGATGACTGTAGAGGCTTAGGCATGATTTTAAAGATCACTTTATCAAAAGCTCTTTGCAAGGTGTATCTTTTACATGTAAAACATTGGCACCAGTGTTAAAAGAACTATCAAATAAACTCATGTATATCAATCCTCAACTTTTTAGCTAACTCTGGAAGAATAAGAGCTTATTTCCTACTAGTTTTGAGAATTTTTTTCCCCTTTATATTTCTGTGGCTGTGTGTGCACACCAGCACATACTTGAATCTCTGAATTCTTTTAAACAGAAGTTTATTCTTATATCAAATGTATAATGTATACTCACAAAGATGTAGTTAACCCTGCTACAGGCATGCACATATTCAGATTGTGCTAATTACCTAGGATTGCCAGCCAGAAACCAGGGTCCCATTAGGTAGATAGAGCACAAAATGCTAATTCCTGTCCTGAAGAACTTTAGACCCTAAGGTAGTTTGGAGAAGAGATGTCAAGGCAGGAAGTATAAGGCAACTACAATTGCAAACAGCATGGAAAACAGAATTATTCAGTCACTTCTCAGGTTAGGGCCAAAGACTAAAATCAAGATATTCTGTTACTCACAGTGTAATTAAACCAATATTGGAAAACCATTGGAAACATGTAAAGGTTACCCTCCTTACCAGCTACATAGTTTTGTAAACAATAAACTGAAAGCTCTGAACATATGTGGACTCCTGTCAAAATCACTAGCAGCTGGTTCTCATAGCTTCACACAACCTATGCGAAATCTATTGTTATTTTAGATTTGCAGGTTTACTCCTTCACCTAATATTAATTTAATATGGGTTTCAGCATATATATCACTGCTGAAAATTGCTCCATGGCTTATTTAAGCACTTTGTATAACCATTATACTTCATCATTTGGGATGCAATAAAGATCAGTTGATATATTCAGCAGTGGAATTACTAATTTGTGAGCTATTTGTTTGAAAGAGCCTCAGCCAGCCAAATTGCAAATATATGAGGCTTAGAGATCCGAGCAAACCACTGTAACATATGCTTTTTGAAGCTTATTGCAGTTTTTGCTAGGTAATAATTTAGATAGTATCAGGTGTACTTTGACTAGGGTGCATTGGCCTCTGCCTAGGAAAAGAAAATCAGCAGTAAAAGGGTTCTAATGACAGTAACTGTACAGTGCAGCAGCATTCATAACTGCAAAATCATTTTTCATCTACATCACACAGAAGTGATGCAATCAAAATGCAGTCAAGGCTACAGCAGCTTCTTTTTGTTTAAAAACAAATTGGAAGGAAGTCCCTGGTGGTCTGTTCTCAGTTGCTGGGAATGTCTTTCACTAGTACTGAGGACACACCTGCTGAGTGTATACACCCCTCACCTTCTATACTGCCTCCAAAAACGAAAGTGCTGTCTCATCAGTTATGCTGATGGCATGAAGCAACACTGAGAAGTTGATCAGGGAACTAATACAGCTTTAAGGAACTGCCGAGGAAAAACTCCCTGATTAATCTCACAGTGCAGCCACACAAGTACCTTCTGTGGTACCTGTGGAACAGCAAAGCAGAACAGCACATGTGAACATGGGCACATGGGAAGCAAAAAAACCAAAACCCTACGCTTCTCATCCTAACACTGAGAAACAAACCTCTGGGAAAGAGTGGTAACGAACAGCCCAAACCCACCAAAACCCTTCAAATAAAGAAAAGTCTCAACTATAGTCAGAGGACATCTGCCAGGTGGATACACTGGTATCCCCCACTGCTAGCTTCCAAAATCTCCTGTGGCACTTGCTAGGTTTGTTAGTAAAGCCCTGGACCTCTCACATAACTAAAATCTATAGGAAACACATAACTATATCCAGGCTTTAGAATTACTGCCGTGACATAAAAATTTTACTGGTGATGAAAGTGTGTGTTAGCATAGACAACTGAAAGTAAAAGATGAAATATTTTTGCTCTCTAAACATATATATACACATATACACACATAATCCATCCACTCTAAACAAATTCCAGCTGTGACAGTTGTGTACAAAGCAGAAAACTCCTTAACAACCAAAAAATAACAGCTCAAATCAGCTGTTTTGCTTTGAGTCACCACCAGCTAAATCTAAACTAAATGTGCTATTGGGACAAGACAAGTTAACAGAGGTGAACAAGAGATGTTTTCAACTATCCTAAGACTGTGTAAACAACATAGAAATACATCAAGTATTTTCAAGGAACATAGGTGAAAGAGAGTAAGAGAGTGGTGTTTTTGCTAACGAATGTCATAGGCTTGTCTGTACATCCAACTGCTATCAAGGTGGCCGCTAAATGGATGAAATGGATGAAATGGCTTTACTTTGCCCTTTGGTACTTCAGCAGACAACATAGTACATAAGATAAATATCACTCACTAATCTAGGCAGAAAGGGCTACTGACATTTTTTATTTATTCATTTTATTTACTTAGAAAAGTACAAGCAGAAAGGAATTAAACTATTGCTGATTTGTTCAGGTTCAATGGGAGGCTATCAATGAGACTAGATTGGAGGGGGTGGGTGGAGGGAAGGAAACAGGGTATGCAAGAAAATCTGCATCATTGGTATTAGCTTAGAGGGCAGCAGCTAGATTGTTGGGAACCACATCCCTTGTCAGTGCTCATTTTTACCAAGAGTTTCACTAATATGCTCTCAGGCACATTGTGTAATTCTTGGGTGGCCCTGTGCAGGGCCAGGAGCTGGACTTCAATGATCCTTGTGGGTCCCTTCCAGCTCAGAATATTCTGTGAATATCATCTCAGCCTTCATTATGGGCCTGGGTTCTGACACACTAAGTGCTTCACAAATCCAAAAGCAAAATCAGAAGTCCGCCAAACTCATCTCAAAATTGATGATAGTACTTTAAAGACTTGCTTTGATGGCTAGTGGTCACAATTTTTGTGGTCCCTCATACTTGCTGATCTTTCAAAAGGAGATCAAGAGGAAATGTGCACAGTACAAAACCCAGGAAAACTTTCTGATTATCTAGAAAAAGACTTCTGGATCAGTCTCAACAGTTTTTGCCATAAAGCTACTCTCCTTTCCTGTGTATTTCTTCCCTTTTCATCCCATTCCCCCAATCTGCTTAAAACCTAACTTTAAACCAGACCTTTCAATATTGCCTCCAATGCTCAAAGTACAGCACTTCTTTCTTCTATGTTCCTTTCACTTTGTCTTATATGAGTGTATCAGTGTTTTGGTTTTTTTTTGTACTCAGTCTCATGTGACTGTCCATCCCATTTGCTCATTCTGAGCCCCTACTTTCTTTTTTCCTTACTGTGTTTTCAGCCAATATCCTTTAGTTGAGAATGCGAATTCAAGTGCTGTTTACTCCAGAATTTTGCTTGTTGAGTTTTTTTACCCAAGTGTTGAGCAGTGAAACTGGCTTAGAACAAAGATTTTGCAAATTGAGTTTGTGGTTTGTCAGATTAAACTCTTCTCACTTATAACAGTCATTTTGAAAGTTTCCACTGCTTCAGCCCTGCAAGGTGCTGATCATTCTCAGTTGGATCCCAGGAAATGTGGAGATCTCTGACCTGAAGCTATTTAGGCCTTTGGGTTATGTTTGACTGTGCATAGGAACTATCCCATTGATTTAAATGGGACTGCTTGCAAGTTTAAAGCTCAGCATGTGCTTCAGTACTTTGCCTGGCTGGGGCCAGAGGGCTCAGGTTCCCAGAACTTCAATACCAGCACTACCTACAAATGATACAAGACAGAACATCCTGATGAGAAGACTTGATGATCAAGTCATTTCTAACCCAATCTCTGCAATGAAGAAGGTACTTTTGCTTGCTTTCCACATGTATCCAACACTAAAAAAGGAGTTTCATGGTTTTCTGTAGAGCATACAGACAAACCTGAGATGATATACAGCACTGTAAGGTTTTATTGACGTTTGCTTAAGATGATCTATTAAGTCACTCTTAGATATTCAACCTTCCCAAAGTCATGCCAGTAAAATGTTTATGCTACAACATCATCAATCTCTTCTCTACTGTACCTCCACATGCAGACACACACATTATATATCTTCAATTACATTAAAACTAATTAGACAATAAGTCACAGTTGAAGCTATACCTTATTTGTTCAAACATCCAAGTTAAATTTACATACTAATGGTTGCATATTTGGCTTTAATAGATGCACTATTAGAAAATAAACATAATAAATGAATAACCACTTTAGCATGGAGTTACCTAATCTTGATGAAAAATATCTGAAAATGCAGCAACCAGGGAATCTATTTAATTTTTATTTGAAAATAAACACTAATCACAGACTAAGGAGATAAATATAAATTATATGGAATAGAACACTAATGATGGATCAGGCAGACCCACCCTGTGCAGTGAATGCAATAAGATCAAACTGGTTGAAATGGATGGCATATACTCTAGATGCTCTCTTTCTCAAGCATGGAATAAAGGATATAGACTAGAATGGTTTAATTTGATGAAGTTTCCCCTTACACTTGACAGTGCATTTTATTTTCAGCATCTTCTAAAGCTTCAGGACAAGCTCTGTGTCTCCCAGCAACAATCAGGCTTGTGCACAGGAAAGATGCAGATGGATGATTACTGTCCCTGAAAACTGAAAAGTCCACAGTAAGCTAGGAAAGTTGGACTGTCTAGTGGTGTGAACAAGAGGGCTTACATACACAGCAAACCATGCAAACCATGAACTTTGTCTCTTCTGGAGCCATTAAAATGATCCTGGTTAGAAATTTTATTATTTTGAGTTTTGAAGTTACCAGCTACTTATGAAGGAATTGAATTTTGAGGGATTGCATGTGCCAGCAGACACTAGGAAGGAGCAGCCCCTGAAGATGATGGAAGGGGATGATAAAAAATAGGTGGTGCTAGGCTTATGGAAGATATTGCAGAATATTACAGATAATACAGAAATCAGGAAACCAAGAAGACAGCAATTCCCATAATCTCACAGAGGGAGTTTGTAGTTTTGCTAGAAATCTGATCCAGATTCCCTCTGTACCAGTGCCAGAACAGCCATAATCATGATTCTGCTTGACCTCAGTGCAGGCCACAAGGCTCCTTGGCAATCAAAATAAATAACTATTTAAAACAACAGCAGCCAAAGACACCAGCAGCATCAAATGAAAGTGACTTTGTGAAGGGAGACACATCAGGAGCCACTTGACATGATGTGCACTTGCTTGCCTTGGCAGCAAAATGATGGAGGCTCCAGGATCCATCCTGCTGCCAGAGACCTTTCTTCCTAATCAACACCTCTGGGCACACTACACTACATCTGAACTGTGAGTGCCTTCCTTCTCTAAATGTCATTTCATTTTTGTACCTTTCCTCGAGAGTTGTCAGCCCATGGACCTTTATTTTTTGCTAAGAATGCTGGGTCAGCATAAACCAGAAGGCGATTACACGGAACTGTGCTCAGGGCCCTGACAAACAGAGATATAACCCAGTGGACTAGATCGGAACTGAGCCATTTGTTTTATTACATTGTGCCTTGCAGGTTCTTGGTCCTTCCTGCCCTCAGCTTTTCATTTCACAGCCTGAGCAGAAGCCTTACACAAACAATTGAAAGCAAGTTACCAGGCCCTGATCCCCACGCTGCTGTGACTTGTGTCAAATTATAGCTAGAGTGATTTGCTAATCCAAATCCAGGCAATAATCTGATCTGTGGGAAGAATCACTCCAACACTGCTGTGCTGAGTGGCCACAATGGTACAAGCATTGTCTGCTTTTCCAAGCAGCTTTTTGACCTACTGAAGCCTGCACACATGTACTGAGCAACTGATGACATGGGAAAGTCTGACACATTCAGGCTGTTAAAAGGCATGACACATACTCTAAGTCCCAGGAAAATGCTCCAATTAAATGCAGTTTTTGAGCAAGAGTATATTTAGCCCAGCTAAAGGTAACTGCTATGCAGTGTGGACTTCATGTATTTGAAGAATATTTTAATTAAGAGAAAGAAAAATATTTATGTTGGTGAATCATATTCAGGTTATGAGAAAGGATTTGGGGGAGTACCTAAAGGTTGAGAGGTTTCTTTCAGTTAAGCACATAAAGCATGGACATTTACCTGGACCTTCTGAGCCCAGGATTCAATTTCTGTCGTGAAAGACTCTCAAAACACTTGGTCTGTTTTTCTTCAGTTCAGTCAGGCTGAAAAGTACTGCATGGCCTTGCTTGCAGAAAATCTGACACTTTTAAAATATCCATTGAGATTTCTTACAACATGAACACTAGAAGACAGGCTAAAAGTTTTCTTTCAAATATCATATGAATAAACCATGTGATTCATTAATTATGACTCTTTAGCAAGTAGACAGGAACAGAAGGTCTGCTATCTTGGTTTTACAGCATACCTGAAAAGTAACATAGAACAGAAGAAAAAAATGGAGATCTTATGGTAGCACCAAAGAGCATTTCAAAGTATTTTTATTTGAAGGGTCATTAACCCTTTAAAAAGCAATGCCAGTACATACTAGAATTATGCACAGTACAGAGCTCAAAAAAGCTTAATGTAAGATACTAGCTGAAAGCTGGATATAGACTTCCTTTCAAACAAAAGCCCAAGCTTTTCTTGAAAGGAAGTCTATTCTTTTATATTCAGATACATAACTGAAAAATGTAAACTAAGAGTTGGGGACATTTACCAAAACTAAAGATGAAACATCCAAGTTGAGAAGGTGTATGTATGTATTAAAAGGGAAAGGGGGAAAAATGAAAAAGAAAACAGAAAAAAATAAGAGAAATTATAATTAAAAAGTCCCTAAGCAGTTTTAGATACCAGAGAAAAAAATCTGTTTCTAAAACATTGGCCATAGCCTTTATTTAGAAGAAAGAAGCAAAACTAAGGCTACCAAACAGCACCAATTAAAAAAAAAAATCACTTTTAGCTTCCTAGAAACCATGTACTTTCCTCTGAGCTTATCTACAGTAACCTGTGCCTTTGACATCTTCAGATTGCTTCACTACACCTGACTTACCTAAAACTGAACACGAAAACTACATGCAACTTAGAGAAGCCAGATACCCAGCCCTCTTTTTGACTCACCTTCAACATCAGTCCATAGCATTCCAACAATCTGGGCCTTTCCCTAAAAGCCAAATCTACTGCTAATATCAGTTGGAAGCTTGGATCCACAGTTTTAAATCAAGCAAGAAATCTCATCTTAGCTCCATTAGATTGCAATCTATAAACCAAGCCACAAGCTCAGGAGCAAAGCCAATCAGAAAAATAGGGGCTGAAAAGGAGACTTGAACACTTTTTATTGAAAAGAACAACAAATATTCTGTAAGAGATCAAGGAAACCTACAAGCAGACACACCTTCAGGAGCAGTGGCAAAAACCTGTCTATCTGTAAGATAACTAACTACAAGCTGAAGGCACTAATGCCAGTTACCACCAAACAAATAAAAAAACCCACAAAACAAACAAACAAAATAAATCCCCAAACCCCTACCCACCAAACAAGCCAAAACTATCCCCCAAACTTATCTCAAACAATATTTTGATGCTACCAAACAAGATATGTGAGAATTGCCACGAACTAAAAACAAATGGATGGATGCTGCTACTGATATGGAGACTACTCAAGTGTCATCTATCACTGCTGTTTTCCCCTTTAATAATTACAATTCTTAAAAAAACATAAACTGTACACAAAGAAACCAAATAAAATGGTAAAAGGCAGCTGCACAAAGTATTTTACTGCTTTAGTGCTTCAGACTTCGTCAGGCATCTATGTCAGCTCAACTCCCCCATAGACCAGCTGACACCACCTGACTTGAACCTCCCCATGCTCCTGCTGAAGAGTATTATGGAAGTAGCATTTCCACTGAATCCAGTCATGCCTGATTGCTTTATAAGTACAAAAAGCAAGACGAGGTTGCAAACTACAAAAATCACCTCAGCAGAGGAGTTACAAAACAAACACGAGCTGAGCCTGCACTCTCCCCTTCAATAGCCAGGAGAAAAGAGCTGACATTGAAGATGGCAAGGCACATCCACAAAGAATTTGCCGAAGGTTAACATTGCAACTCACATTGACATCAATTAGTGTAGAGTAAAAACAATGGGAAAAATTGAGAATGTGTTATGATCTTTGAATGCTTTGCATCAAACACATATTTATAATGAAACAGAATCACGGACACAATTCAAGGACATAACCAAACCACAAGCCTAAATCAATCCCTATTCTGGATATATTTAAAAGTTGAGTATGTGCTTAAGCATTACTCAGAACAGGGATGTTGACTAGGTATCAGCAGAAACTATGACTTTATCTGGTTAAAAAAGATGTTATTATCTAAAGCTGGATTTTACTGCAGTACATCACAGAATCATGATAGCTGTAAAGCTGTTGTTTTAAAACCTAATCTTTTACTGACACAGAATTTTAATTATATTCTCTAGGGATGCACATATATCACATAAATTATTATCATATATATGGTTTTTTACCTGGAACTTTATTTTTTGCCAAATGTGAGGCCCAATAAATTGTTTCAAGAAGCGTTCATCTTCACTCCAGAACAGTCGGATGTCAGGGATATTGTACAGGATCATGGCCAGCCTCTCCAAACCCAAGCCAAATGCCCAGCCAATTTTATCCTGAGCACCAGCTGCAATACACAAACAACATAAAAATTCAAGAACTTAAGTTCATGACATGGAAAATTACTGATAAAATGTTCACCGATTTATTGAGAAGAAATAAAGAAAAAGGTGAAATGCAAACCAGAAAATCTTACAAGTAACTGCCAAATGAATGATCTAAAGGCTACAGGACAGATCCTACTTAAATCAAAAACAGCAGCAAGACTGAGCACATCACCGAGTCCAGGAACCAAAAATGACAATAAAACAAAGACACAGCCTTCAAAATTTGTGTCCAAAGTTTCAGACAGGCTTGAGAAATGCTGCATAATGCTATACATCACTACCTTTTACCATTCTTAGAGCTGAGCATTTCCTCACTTGACTCTGCTGTGTTTTATAAGACACATAAACATGAATTCCCTGTTCAGAGTATTTTCCTTGGTCTGACAGACCAAATCAAGCCTATAGAGCATTAGCATCATTACCAACATTTCAAAAGACTATAATTGCCTCTTTTGAGGTTTCTGGAAGAAACAGAGCAATGGGATGTGGGGCACTGTTGCATTAGCATCACACCTCCAACCAGGGAAATCCTGAGCTGCTGTTCCTGGGAAAAGCCACTGCTCTCTCATAAACAAGTCTCTTTTATGCAGCACTAAATATAAAAAGACAAGAATACTTAATAAAGAAAATCTTTACAGATATTAATTATGCAACATTTCTGTCAGGAAAGTAAATATTCATACCTTCCTTCATTTACAGGCCAGGAGCACTGATTCATTCAAACAGGGATCTTTTCAACACAAAAAACTAAGTCTATGTTTAGCCATCATACAACTGATTTTGAAATAAGCTAAGAGGCCAGAAGCCCTGGCAAAGGCTCAGAGCTTTTAAAAATTTAAACAAATGCCTAAACAAACACACATGCTGAAAGGATGTGTGCATGTGTGACAGACTTTACTCCACACCATCAGCACTTGCAGTGTGCTCCTGAGAACACAACATTGCTGCGCATCTCATAGCTATGCACCAGGGCCACAGCAGCCCCACCAGTATCAATTTAAACTAACTTTTTGGAAACTTTGAACTCAGCAACTTCTTCATCTTCATGCAGGAGGCTGGAAGCACAAGTCTTCCTTCTGACCCTAGTCCCTGCTATTAGAAAGGAAACTGCTCCCGTTATTTGGGCACTGTTGACAGACATTCTGAGTTTCCTGTTGTGTTCAATGCTGAGACTAAATAGGCCTGAGTTCTGTTCAAATAGAGGGAGGCATACCAAACTTGGGAAAAGAGACACCCTCACAACTTCAATTCCATTAATTCACTTGAACCTGCCTATTTTTCTGGAACAACAGGTCCTCAGAAGAACCTCTTTGTGTCTCACTTGCTGCATCAGCATTATTGCACTGCCACAGGAGTTACATTAACTTGTAAGAATACTTCATAGAGGTGTCAGGGTATTCTGCCTGTCCCTTCTGGTGCGCTCAAAGGCAAGATTTTGTACTTTCTGATATTTGAAAGTAGACAGTTCATCAACAGAACTGTGGAATTCCTAGGAAATACAGGACTGGGTGTGAACTCAAAAGGTACTTCATGGCAGAGCTGCTAGAAAGTGCTTAGACCAACCAGATATGAGCTAATCTGACTCTGGAAACCTAGAATCCATGCTACATTACATGAAGAACTCCACAACTTGCTTCTGTTGATTTTCAGAGAAAGCAGAGTGACTACAAAGACTGTATTGATATTTGTATTTGTGTGGGATTTTGAGCTTCGACTCTCAGCCTAAACCATAAACTGTTTATTTTCCATGCTGAAAGTACTATTTCTCTCCATACACCAGTATATTAAAGTAATTACATTTGCATGGCTGCGAAGAAGGGAAGATAATTCATTGCAATGGGGTTGCTTCTTCCAACTCCCAGCTCGCCTTTCCTAGATCAGCAACTCCTGCCTCAGTGACAGAACTTCTATTTAATTTCAGAAGTATCAGATTTTCACATACATATGGGCATTTCTGTAGATCAACCCCCTCCTCTAGAGGTAGAGTAAAGCACCAGGAGAAATATCCATGAGGGTTCTGAATGGTCACTGCTTAATCTCAACAGAGGCATTAAACTTGAAACCTAAAGATGCCAGATTAAGCATTAGCATTATTAATTCACAGATGCTCAATAAAGCATACATGATGGGGGTGAAGATCCTCCTTCCCTATATTAGTGATATTACTGGTAGACCAGACAGAAGAGAAAAAGATAGGACAGAAGATAAGAACAAGTGTATATTCTGATTAGCAGAGCTTTACATATAAAACTTGGGCTTTTTTCATATTTTGATATGAGAATGGTTTTCACTGTAACACTTTTTTTCCTCATTGACTTGCCATGAACTTGAACTGTGCAATGAATGTCTTGATTTTGTACCAGCAACTTCTTTTCTGTTCTGGTTTTCTGGCTTGGTTTGTTGGGGGTTTTTTTACAAGGGCTGGGACACATCACAGGTTTTTTCACTTGTAGCAGACAAAGAAATTCTGCTATCTGCCTAGCAGCTCTGAGCATTGTCATCTGAGCTATGATTAAACACCTATTCACTAAACTGAACTTGTCTTTGGATGATCCTTGTACAATTATCAGCCTTCAAACTGCAGACTTCTCAAATGTCCACAGTGAAAACTGTATCAGTGAAGAATTACCTTTACTCAGACAAAATAATTGAAAGAAAAAGGAAAATTCAGATTATTAAAATTCCTCCTCAAATCTGCATTAGCAAATCTCTGCACTCTGAATCTTCTGTTATTTTGTCTCTGACCTCTTCTCCAGCTTTCTGTTTGTAAAGCTCCAAGTCAATGCAGCATTGACTTAAGTCATTAGAACAACTACCTTGGGGGACTCAACAAGATTAATGCATGCTTCTAAGCATATTTCTGACTGGAAATTATCAGGTGACTTAGAAATTAAATGAGCTAGTAATCATCCTGTTGAGTGAGGGAGCAAACCATAGCTTTCTCAACACAAATACATGTTTAAATGCACCAAATTTTGGCAAGTATATGCAAAGAAGTCAAGTGAATGTGAGCCAACAAGACAGGAAGAGTGAACACAGAACAGCGTTAAATGTGGCAAAATAAACTGAGGTTCTTATGAGGACACCTGGTCAAAGTAGCAGATTCCAGGGACCTGGTGGGGCAATCACAGCATCACTGCTTGAAATAACATAGCACAACAAATAAAGCTTTCCTGACATACGAGCTTTCCCTAACTGGCCATCAAAGGTTTTTACACTGCCAGGGTCCTGCTGCCTCACATGAAAAATTTGACTCCCCACCAGAAGAAAATTGCTGGAAGCTTTGCCTGTCAGGTAGCCAAAGATGAAGGAGGAAAGGATAAAACAGTTTGAGTGGCTTCCCACACTGGGGGCTAGGACAGCCCAAATCTGATGTCAGAAGGTTGCATCATTGCAGCTCTGTCTTACAGATGTGATAAATGTGATTTGTGCTAATTAAATTGTAACTATATTAGTAAAATTGTATTTAGATCAATAGAAGACAATTGTTACAGAGTGAGGGGGGAGATGCGTGAGACACGGCAAAGGACATCTTCCAGATGTTGGGAGTCGAAGAGGAATGTTGGAAGGGAATAGTAGAAGGACATAGGTCTGACAAGCAGCATCTAGAAATAGAAAGTTTCGACCTTGAAATGGGCCAAAATGGGATGATTCCAGGCATGGGACNATTAAAATTTTGTTGTTACATTTAATCTTGTTGTTTGATAAATTGGAAAAATAGAACATCATTTATAACACAGAGAAGCTCAGGAGTCCTTATCTTCCTTGATAAGTCATATCTATTTGCCCTGGACTTCACCTTCGAGCCCAGGTGAATCAGTTTGCATGTAATGTAGACCAAGCAAGTCATTCTCCAAAAAGTAATGCTAAAAGAAAGTTAAATTTGCTCAGTCAGGATGGGAATCTTCCCAATTATTCACTAAGGCATAAATAATGACCTGCCAGAATTAATGGATTATATCACTCTGAATCCTCAGAAGAAACCACAGACAGAAACACTCACCCTCTCAAGGAGTACGAGGCAAGACAGTCTGCTCTGTACAACAATTTTAAGCCATAATTTGCAACATAGTATTAGTAACAGGTTGACAAAACTTTTTTAGTTTACATTCCAGCCATTTTTATATCGACACCAGCTTTTATTTTGGAATTTTTGCTACTTCTGTAAAACTGCCAATAAAAAATCTTTCTTTCAATAGACCCTAAATTGGGTCTTCAAACTGTCATACTCAGCAGTTACTGAGAAGTGAAAGAAATAAAATTTTGATCTTGGATTGAGGCAAAATCATGAATACACAACAGACTGCATACAAGGTGTTCTTCACAAAATGCACAAAAATTAATACACCCAAAGTATGAGTAGCTGAAATCTGGGATGAGTTCCAGAAGCAAAGACCTGAATTTGATCTCTTTCTTTTAGTTCAAACTATGAATGTTAATGGAGCCAGTTCTAGAACTAAAATGATGGGAAGAGGGGTGAACAGATTCTCAAGGGCATACAGATTACACATCATGTTTTACAAAACAAATCAGCTTTAAACTGTATAAAATGTAAGTTATAGACATAATGAACACGCAGCTTGACACAAAACACCACAAATTCTGCAAACAAATGCCAAGGCCCAGATTTGAGTTCTATGTGATTAATGGGCAGCTTACAAATCGGGCTTTAAAAAACAGGTTCAGCAAAATAAATATTTTTTATTTTAAATATTTAAATTTATTTAAATATATTTTAAATAAACTACTCATTTCTAGATAGTAGGAATGCATAGTCTATATAACTGCCACCACAGCAATGAGGCAAACATATTTACTTGGGTTAAAAATAAGCCATTTAAAATTATTTCCTTATTATTTCCATAAATTATTGCAGATAAAAATCCCGTATGTTGGGAGTCAAAAGTTTTACACGGAAAAAAGTCATACTACAGCATGAGTCTAATAGAGAAAAGCTTCTGAAACTGCAAGGTCATGTGGCTGGGATGTTAAGCAACTGAGGCCAAAAAGCTTACCGAAGTTTTCTCTGAACTCCTCTCCAGTGAAAGGAAAATTCAAAACCATTACAGTATTCTCTTTTAACTCAGTTAAATTGATGCATTCAGGCTCCTGTGTGCCACTCAGTTTAAATTACATCATAAAATGAGGACTTGGCATTCAGACTATGCACGCTAAGAAAGCCACTCTTCAAGGACTCAAGAAAAGAAATAAACATTCAATTATGCCCATTCTATGAAGAGAGAGCCTATCTTTCTAAATCTCATGTGTGGAATAATTTTCTAACAATAATAGTCACTTTGAGACCACAGCTATGTCTCCTGGGTCAGACTGATCTATTCTGTTCTCTCCATTTTAAAACTAAGAAAAAGAACTTTAAAGGCTTTGAATAAGTTTTAATAAGTATGTTTATTTTTGTTCTACAACCAAAAGAGCTATGTATATACTAAAAGAACAGCCTGCTTAAAAAATCTACCCAGGGAAGCCATCCACTTTCTTCTAATATGTAATTAACATTCATTCTACCATTTTACCAATATTTCAACAGGTCAAGTAGCTGGGAAAAAAAAAATATTTCTGATAGGAAGAAATGGATGACCAGAGCATAACATGGCAGGAAAACTAGATTAGCAAGAAGAGGAAAGAGTGAACCAAAGCAACACCAAGGAGAAGCTTTCCCTATTTTTTCCCACTTCCAACTGATACTTTTCATTTCAATTTTTTTTATCATTCTGCTTCTGAAGTTATGAATTTCTCAGTCCTCCTTCCTTACTCCTTTCCATCTTCCTACTTTTATCCAAGTCCATCTCTCTGATTTCTGCAATCCTTCCTAAGCATTCCCAACAAAATCAATGATAAATCCACCATTTAACAGAATCTTACTTAAACGCTAGGATATTTTTTCAAAGTTCATAACCATACACTGCAACAGCATTCTACCTCTCAAATCATGTACAATAAAGTATCCACTTAACTCCCAAGAGCAGTACAAGACATTAGTCATTAACTAGAAATACTTCAGTGGTGTATGGTTTTCTTTTTGTCTGTATTTCAGCCTGCATAGCTGAACAAATGGCTTGCTTAGTTTTTTGAGGTTTTTTCCTTACCCCTGTCTCAAGGCTGAATGTTTTCCATGGATGACAGTGCAATTTGCTGTCCTAATTTATGTCACAGAGCAAAAAATTAATTGACTCATTCAGTCTTTTTCCCCTGGCTCTGCCTGCAGGCTACAGTATTGCTCTTTTTGTTCTTTGTATGTAAAAGCAAACTTCAATTCCTTTCTTTATGTTTCATTCATTCAGGAAAAGCTGAATTTTGAGAGTTTGGGCTTTTTAATATCTTCTAATACTGTTAAATCTCCCTAGACACTGGAGCCATGAAGATTTGAAAAAATAAATGCTATAAAGAAATACATGAAGGGCTCTCACTTGAGATGAAGTCCAAGCCTACAACACAGCTCACAAATTCAATTATAGATCTCATTTTTTCAGGGTGTAAGCACAGCCGGACAAGTTCCCTTCACATATATTCATTGCCCACAGATGCAACTTTCTTGGTAAAATTTCAACAAAGTTGACTGCGTAGTGTCTTACAAAATGACCTTTTCTGACAGAACAGACAGAGCAAGGAACAAGAACACAAAGACCATCACAATGTAGGACAATCTTCACAAGATTAAGACATCCTCAAAAGATAGAGAGGTAGTAGTTTATCTATCATAGCACAGGACACTGTTCAGCATGTTTGATATTCCTGTTCAAGAATCAGAACAGCCAGAACACCTGTATATAAAAAGGTTAAAAAATATGTTCAGCTGACAGCTGCACACTCTCATGATTACTCCGAAAGTTTGACACTGCACAATAAATTCAACTTCCACAGGAAGGGACTGATACCACATTTTGTTTTTCTACAGCATGTAGAAAACCATAAAGAAGCCTTGCGCTTATGACTGGGGTTCCTTGGCTTTTCAACATATAAAAATAATAGACAGATAAGGTTTATGATTTACCTCCTCTGCCACAAACTCATTTTTGGGAAGGAAGTCATGAAAAGCCTTATGATCACTTATGCATCACTTGTCTCATAACTGGAGTTGGGGTAATAGTCCTTCCTTTCTAGAACAATTTAGGTTAGACACCTAATAAATGTAAAACATTGAATTTTAAAATCTGTCAATAGTTCTTCAGTATTCTGATGGTAAAGCTGAAAGAAGATTTCATGCTGAAGTACAGCATTTATAGTCCAACTTCAATGAACTCCAATGAAATCCACTAGGTGTGTTTTGTATCAGCCCTGACAAGGTTCTGCATACACAGAATTTATTTATTTTTAAGATAGCAGAACATAAAAGGTTCAGGTGTATTTAAATGTATTGTCACATAGCACAGGATCAAAAAATTTTGTTCAGAAGCACTAGTCCCAGTTTTCCTTTCTTCTTACTAGAGAACTACTCCATCAGCTCTGTGCTATAACAGCTTGAAGGACATTTCTTACTTTTGCTCACAAAGGGCTCTTCAAAGAGTGGCTTCCCAGTTCACACCTACTCAATTATCTCCCATCTTAAAAAAATTGACCATTGTATGTTCCTGGACAAAATATTTTCTGTCAATAGGTCTCATGCTATTAAAGACATAGATGTGATTTAAACATGCAATTACAGACACTAGCAAATGGGATTTGAAGACAATGTCAAAAAAGACCCTCTTGCATTTCTCTCTATATTGCTCCCGAGTCCAGTGTTTCCAGCTGGCATTTGTCAAACCTGAACACCTGCAAATACCTTTATCTGCACTTGTAACACAGCTATGGATGCTTAACTAATCTTCTGATACATTTTGCACACAGACATGCACCTCAGGAGACCCAATTCTGTGCCTCAGGAAAAGAGAGTGAGCCATTAAATGCTCTTCCTCCTGGGCCTAAAATCTCCTATTTCCTCTCTTATCTTCATGTTCCCAGGAACACTCAGATGGAGCAAAACCTGAACTTACAAATTAGTTTCTTTAGCTTGTAGTGAACTGCTTGACTTCTGTGAAGCAACAACCCTTTGAAATGCATCACCAGGTAAAGGACTTGAGCTGTGCCTAACCCTACACCTGCTCAGTGGCACTGTGGAATGGCATTGCCATGTACAGAGCTTTTCTGGGGCAGAAACTGAATGGTTTCACTCAAGGCAAGAGTTCTCCCTCCTACTCAGTGCATGTTTTGAAGTTGCACCTGGTCAACTACAATTTGATGGCTATTGATATATTCTCATGGGATTTGGGGAGGCTTCCAAGCAGATGCAGAGGTATCTGCAAGAAGATGCTGAGAAGCAGCATAATTCAGAGCAACACTGGTGGCTACGTAACCATTACACATTGCAAAGTATCTGATCTAAACCAGATCCTTCAGTTCTACTGCAAATAGGGAGAGAATACCACAAATAATTATTCACTCTATCATAAGAAATGTAGAGATAAACACTTAACTTTTAGACATGTAAATCAGATTAGATGAATTCGACCCTATGCGTCCATTTCAGCTTCAAGTTTTACTATGAAACAAGCATCACTGTATAATTACAAGGAAAAGAACAAAAATCTTTCGTCTCAGAGCAATCACCTTGTGTTAATATCTCTCTTAGATTTCTCTCTCAGACTTCTTTTAATTAGTTTCCTCATTTCTGGCAACTTCTTTCATGACTTCGGTACTTATATGACACAAATGCAATGGAAATTACGTTTCAAGTACTCCCCTGTCCTTATTTCCCTCTTCCTGCACTGCACAAAGTGTATACAGCCACTTAAAAAAATGATATTTAATTTATTTCAAATCATTTTATTCATCAGTAATACTAGAGGACCACAGCCAGACCTCCATGCTTTTCTTGCTTTTGAGTAGAACATTTAAGTTACTGACTATCTTTAAAATTAAGCCACCATCTCCATATGAAGTAGGTGACAAAAAATGTTTAAGATTGTTCCTTAAAGTTCAAAGTAACTCTTTTCCATTTACTTTCTGATTTGTACAAAATTCATGAGTTCTGGCAGCAGTACTTTTTTTTTTCTCTGAAGTACAATGATTTTGTTAAAAGTGACATAAATTCTATTAAAATTTGGCATAAAGTGGTTGAAGGAGCTTCGCACAATACAATATTACCAGCTATTGGAGGTGAAAGAAACGTAACATTGTAAAGTCCCACCTAAACTATATAAGAAAAGCTTAGGAAGAGAGAAGAAAAGGTTTTGCTTGAAGTCCTTGAAATAATTAACGGAAGTACTTTAGCTGTTTTTTGCAGAGGCTTCTTGCTTACTCTTGCCATGCAGTTGACAAGGCATGTAAAAGATGATGGAAACAGATACACAAGCAACTGAGGGATGGGTTGCAGGATGACCCTGCAACTACCCCCTGCCTAAGTATTTGTACTGTATAGAACAGTTTACACCATTACACAGGGGCCAACAGCACAAAACCTACCAGCTTTATTTACCTGTGAACGAGGAAGGATTCTCCTTAGAAAAGATTAAAAAAAGACAAAGACTGCCACATAAAGCACTCAATCTTTCACAGCTCTTTGGAAAAAGAACCCATGTTTCTCCCACTATGTTCATATAAATTCTCAATTTTGTCTAATATTTTGTATATGTAATACAGGTATGTACACACAGAATTACTCTACAATACTTGTAATTATATTACACTGATGACTCATAAGAATTTGATGATATACAACAGAATGCTTCCATTTTTCAGTTTTCAATTTAAAACATCCAGAAAATGGCCCACAAAAGTGAGCCTTAACACAACACTTGGTGTTTCAATGAAACATTCACATATTCTGAAAAAGTAGAATTAAGGTTGCCTGAGGAACACTAAAATGCTCTCATCTTAGCAATACATTACAATGCTGTCTGCAGTGAGACAAACAAGTATCAATCTTTCCACAAGAGTTTGCTATGTTCAGCACAGAGAAGAGACAATGGTTAATGGTCCCTGCTTGCACTTCTTGCATTGCTGAACATGAACCCCAAGTGCTTCTCACACTGAGCAATACTCAAGCAGAGCTCTGAAGATACATTCTTTCTTTTATGAGCTTCCCAATGAAGCATTCGGTTCCACAATATTTAAATGTTTGAAAAATATTAGCCTTCTTTTTTTTTCCTCTGCATGTCTTTGTAAGTTGGGCAAGTATTAGTGCCTCCTGTGTTGAAGCTGGAATGTGGGCACTTTAAGATCAAAAGCATCTATTAATTTAGCTCCCAACCTCCCATACCTGGGGCCTGATGTTTCTGAGCACCAAGGATGTCATGGGGTTTAATGTGTCTAAAGCACAGCTCCCTATTATTACAGCTGCTGCTGTGAGCGCCTGACACTTCTGCAAATCAGACCCTGTGGTCTCAAGTCAGGCACTGGGATAACAAAAAGTACACAGTGAGTGGCCACATGCAAAAAATTCAAGTTCAAAGATGTTGCTACACTCAACCAGGAACTTTTTTCCTCAGAAAGGAAGAGATGGCAGAGCAGCACTCAAGGGCACACTGTTATTTCCTGCTGTCATTAAAGGCACCCATTTCATGCTTTCCAACTACTGCCTTAGCGAGGCAGATGCTTGTAAGAACAGTATCCTCCATCAAAGCAGTTCCAATTCATGCACAGAGGAATGATTATCTTGGAAAGTGAATCAGATAATGGTCCTTCACAGGAGAAGCAGCAAACTCAGCAATGTCCTTTGCTTTCTAAACACTCCTGATCTCCCCTTGCCCTGTTCTGCCCTGGATGCTGTAGGATGATGAAGGTTTCTGTCTCCTTGGGACACAGCACAAAAGTTTCAAGGGAGCAAGTCTCCTGCATCCTGGGGAAGTGCCAGTGGATGCCTACAGCCCTGGACTGAACTGCAGAGAGCCTGACTCAGCCACGTCCACCCCATGATGAACACTGGATGAGTTCAGCTGACAGCAAGTCATGGACCAGAGAGCCCACACTGCAAGTCTGCAGAGGAAACCAGAGCTAAACAAACTCCTGGGCATTAATGTATTTGAATCCTGCACCCCAGCAGTGCTCTGCTTTACCCAGAGGCCTAGCCTCTCAGAAAGACAGTGCTATTTTGCTATTTACTGAAAACACACACACACACACACACACACACACACACACACACACACACTTTTTGCCTCCCCCCAAAATAACAGAATCCTTCAATGAGCACACAAACCTGCAAATAAGGTGGGCTAAAGATACAATTAGACTTGACTAAAAGTTGACTCACTACTACAGCAGTATATAATCCAAAGCCCACTGAAGTCAACAGAAAAAAACCCAAACACGCAGACCTCAGTACAGTTCCTTCCTCACTAAACATCACCTCATTCCATTCACAGAGCAGAGGCACGGGGGACAGACCACTGCCTCTATCCTCCTGTCTCAGCAGGGATGGAGAGATGTGCCCAAGTGTGTTTTCTGTCTGTGTCGCTATCACAGCAACTCAACGGGAAAGATCTGACCTTCCAGTGAGTTTTTGTGTCTTCCTGGTGGACTATATGAATGGAAATACTCTGATAAGCATAGAACATAAATGAAAGGATATTGCTTTGATTAGGTGGTATTTTAATGAATTGCTAAAATATTTAAATGAATTGTCAGAGAAGGCTATTTATTGGCTTTTCTTTCTGGAATATAAGAAGAATAATTTCTCTTGCTCATTTGAAGAACTGCAGTTAAAGGCCCCTTATTAGAGATTCCTTTCTCTAAAAAAGTCACTAGTTCTGTAGATAATAGTCCTTTTTCACAGTTGGTAATTAATCTCTTGTTATGCACTGAAGTTAATTTTGTAGAGGTAGTGCACCACTGACACCTAAAGAAATGAATGATAAGGGAAATGTTAGACACCCTAAATCTATAATTCTTATGCAATGACAATTAATGAAATACTATTTTCTACTGGAGTCTTTTTTTAAGGACTAGATAAAGGGGATGCTGTTCCTTTAAAATGAACTCGCATTACCAAACTGTGTCTTTTATAGCTATCAGAAATATAATTAAAAGAATAATCTTTCTACAAAACAAATATACAGGTAGTATTTGATTATATCTTTTTTCTTTTCAGTTTGAAAATTGACAACAATTGCTATAGAAACTCATAACTGCTCTGGTAATTTTTGCCCTGCACTCATGTAGAGAAGTCCACCTTGAATATCAGTCCCACTTGTCAATAGAGGAGAATCTAAAATAAATTAACATTTTGTTTTACAGGACAGATACTAATTGGGTTGTTATTTTGTCACTGTGTAAATTTTCAGCGACCTTTCTAAAAAAGAAAGAACAAGTCAATAGAAACTGTTTCTTCTTGACTTTCTCCACCCTCATTTTAATTTTTTTTAACAGCCATCTGGAGTTTCTTAATCCCTTTACAGAAACACATAGTTTCTTTTTTTTTAAAAAAAAATTCAGGTAGAAAGAATATGCTAGGTAGTTTTGTTCTTTTTTTTGTTTGGTTGGGTTTTTTTTTTGTATTTTGCATTTTAATTTAATGGAGGATATCTAAGTTTTTTATCACAAGTACCATATTTACAGCAAATAGCATTAAGTTTTCCAGCATAAAGCAGCCTTAGATCTCACTTCCCTCATCACTCTCTCCCTTGCTCAGGAAATAGAAAAAGAAAAAGCAACAAGACAAAAACACAGAGGGATCACCTTTCAGCAGCTGATGCATATTTGTACATCTTGTAAAGAAATATCAGAACACATAATCAGTTTACCTACATATACCTACTGAAACTTACTGAATAAGAACATTTCTGAATATAAGTTATATCAGCATAGCTGTGGATAAAGACTGAATCAGCTCAAATCCTATTACTCACTCACAGGCTCTGAACCCTTCCCTCCGCTGGGCAAGGGATCTTGCTAATATTAAAGGCAATGGAAACCCACAGCTGTTTTAAAAAGTGTCACGACCAGCTCTAGGACTCCTCTGCCTCTCTCCTGAAAGCAAAATTGGTTGCACATGCACGCAGCAGGGGAAGCAAATAGGAGGAATTAAAAGTCTGAGTGCAGTTCCAGAGCCATGACCTTACCAGGATTACAGACATGATGGGACAGCTCACTTCACTGCAGTGATAGATGGGTACAGGCTCTGCTGGGAGCAATTTAAAACATGACTGCACAAAGCCCAGGGCAAACTGTTCTGTCTGGACTTGAGCTGAGCAGGGGGTTCGACCACAGAGCTCAGGAGGTCCCCTCAGACACATACAATTCTGTGAGGATAGCTTTGTGTGTGTGCTTATAATTCTTTATAGGAAAATCATGCTCAACCTTTGTTTAGGAGGAACTTTCAGGTAGGAGAAACTCCAAAATATTAACCTCAACAGAAAACTTCATACATAGAAATTACACATGATTCCAGTAGGCTTCAAAATAAAAGGACCCTGGCAAGACTGTATCATAACATTGCCAAAAAAAAAAAAGAAAAAAAGAAAAAAAAAATGGAGGCTAAACATGGCACTGTGATTTTCTTTCTCAATAGATTACATTTTAAACTAACACACCCCGAGGTCATTTACATGCAGACGCCTGTCAGTTCTTTCAGCTGTGAATGGTTGAGCACGTCATTTGGGTTTTTTCTATGGCAGCATCCTTCAAGCAGCACCTTTGGCTTACCCTCCTCATGAAACCCCAATCGGAAGAACTTCTATAAATGTCACTTGTTATTTATGGAGCACTTCATCATTTCAAGGCAAAGTGGACAAACAAGTTAATATTTAACATGGCTCTTGGGATTATGACACCACTTCACAGATGAGAAAGAGAAGAGCTGCAAAATCTCCTTTAAGGAAAGCTGATTTTGGGTGCCCATTCCTGGGCTTCTGGGGACTGTGAGACTAACAGGTTCCTGCCATACAGGTTATGCAAACTGTCTACTAATTTATGATACATTCAAAGAACTCTTAGTTTCAGAGTTAGAACCCACTACTTAATTGGGTTTTTTTTTTTAAATGAAAACAAAACTCCACACACGGACTCACACACTTCTTTATTGTAGAATACTGCAGTGGTATCTTTACAGTCAACAAGATTTTAGGGGTTCTCACAAGTCACTTAAGATACCATATGTCCAATTACACAAAACACTGAATTCTGCAAAGGATCAGCTAATGTGGTAAACTGCTGAGCTTCACACCCTGTAAAATTTATGCAGTTCCTGAAAACAATGTTAAACAATATTTTTTGCCTTCTGTCCTTAGATCTTTAGAATTAATTATTTAGATTTTACTTTAATATTTTGGAAAGTGGAAACCTGTGCCAAGAATACAATACTTTGTACCATAGTCCTCATATAAATCACTCAAATCAAGTTGATAGTGATGAAAACAAACACAAATTTAATTGAAATTAAATATACTAAATAATAGGGATTACCAAAGCAACACACAGGTAAGTAAAACCATCGAGACCAAAGGGGATTACAGGCTGCAACTCCGCCATTACTAGTAAGGGATTGGAAAATTGATAATGCAAAGCAGAAAACTCCCCTGAAAGGCAACCTCACCATCTGGCTTATCTCAAACCCAAAGGGAATTAAACAATAAAAGATAATAATTTTCTAGCAGTGATGGAGCAGTGCAGAGTGGGGAACAAGAACCAGGCACACCTGAGAGACTAATGTTATAGAAGCATTTTTCTAACACAGTTCTTTATGTCTTCTAGCAAACATTAAGCCTTAGGGAACTGCTACAACTAACCTTGTCTTATAAATGATGAAATTCAAGTATACTAGTCATCTGCTCAAAGAAACCAAGTGACCAATTAACTAAGTGAACAACACAGTTCAGAATTATTCATTTCTAGAATTGATGTCAGAATCACAAAAATACAGTTCAACAGTAGTTTCTGTGCTCCGCCCCAACTCTGTGAAGCTTTTGAACTTCCAAATCTATTAAATTCCATAAGGTAATGCTGTGTTAACAGAATCTTAATTATACAGTTTTAAATTACTTCATCTAATCAATACTGTTCTTGAGGAATTTGCCATGACAAACTGAAAACAAGCAAGTCTCCAGGATTTGGACTTAAAATTCCTAAACAGTCCACTTTATCAGAAAAGACTATAAACTTCCTCACTAATATCAAGATCAAACATGTATTGAAAAGCTACACTTAAAAAAATTTATTATTGCAAGTGTACAGTATACTGTCTGTGTGGGACAATAAGCATCATCAGGTTTTGCCTTATCAGCAAACTGAGAAGCATTCCTGGTTAGAAAGAAGGATACGGAATATTTGGCTACCACATCTCTCCACTGTAAGTTTTCCCCCTGTTTTCCTCTGGTACAAATGTTACTGGCCATGAGACAGAACAGTGAGATCCAGCACGCCTCAGCTGGAGCACAGAACTTGGTAACCTTCATCATCTCTTTTTGAGTAACATACTTTCAAAATATGCATACCTCTAAGAATGCAAACCACAAAATCCTATAAAATTCTTATAACTGCACAGGTATGACTTAAGATTAAATTATTATAAACACAACAGAACAATCAGAATTTCATTTTACTTGTTAGTGTCTAAGATGTATTGCACACAAGTTTCACATAATTGTAAGAGATTTTTAGCTTCTGAGGAGTTTTCATCGTGACTGTCTGCTTTCCTGAACAATTTTAAATGTCATTAGCCTTTGGAATACAACCAGATTAATCAAAGTGTCCTTGGATAATTATCACATGAAGTTTTCGTGTATGTTAGCATAAGCTTTCTTCCTACAAAATGTATGTAATTCCCCCAAGTCAGGTAAGATGGGACAGGCTCTAAGACATAGTGATCCTTAGATTAATATAAATCCTTCCTACTTTTTGTTGTCACAATAGAAATATAAGCTCTTCTGCAAAACACCAAGAAAGAATCACCACTAACAGCAGATTTTGTTATGTATTCACTTTGAATTCTCGAAAATCAAATTAAATAAATAGAGATTGCCTATGCAGAAATGCATTCAGATATTAAAACTAGTATGTGTTTTTCATAGGTAAAAAAAAAGCTGTAGAAAAGTATAAATCCTCATTTTGGATTTAAAATAAATCCTCTACGTATCTATGCAACCTAGAATTAAAATTATTAAGCTTACAGATTCATGTAAAGAAGCTCTACTCTGAAACAAGCTTGCAGTTTATGCACAATTGGCCAGAACTGGAACAAGCATGAAGGGCAGAACAAAAGATCCCCAAGCACAAGAGCACAAGACGGAAAGCAGAAGAAGAGGTAAAAAGGAGAAAAAACACCAACCCACATTTGCACAGACTGGACTGCATAACAAGCTCAGCTGGTGTGAATTAGTATAAAAGCTCCTCCAACATCAGTGAAGCTGTGCCAATTCAGACCAGATGAGATCTAAGCTGTCACCAGCCAAATGGCAAAAGAAAAAAGAATCAGCCCAGTTCTTATTTATTTCAAAATATACCAGTAGCTTCACTGCTACTGTTCCTTGTTTCCTGCAGCATAAGTAGAAGAATCAGAAATATTGTATTTCACAGGTCTGCATATAAACATCTACTGACTGCACAACCAGTTAAGCTATCCAATACTATCCTATAACAACACTTCAGATCAGATGAAATTCACCTTATTTCAGATTCACAAAAAGCACCAGAAAGCCAGAACAGAAAAAGAGCTGCAATTTTTATTAGAAGCCCTATGATTGACTTCGGAAAATTTCACTCTAAAAGAAATAAAAAAAAATTTCAAAGGTTATAAACACATAGAGGAAACCAGGAAGAGCAAAACCAGGCCAGCATCAATGCCTTCCCCAATATGAGGAGATGAAAGAAAGTTTGGACCAGCACCTCTACTTTGTTCCTCTCCAACTTCTCGACAGAGTCCAACCATGATGCAGTTCTGCACAGCTGATATTAACCTGATCGCAGCACAGAAAGGAAGCTGAACTCAGTAAAATCACTGGTCCCATTGTTCATACCTTGTTTTAGCTTTAGTCAAAATTTACAGTATATTCAGACAATTCTCTTAGATGAACAAAAATTGCCCTTTCCTCTCCCTGCCTTGCTGATAGAGACTGCAAGGCTGTCTCTGTGGTACACAAAGGCTAAAAGTACCCAGGCCACCTCCTGAACAAGCTAATTCTGCTTCCTAGTCAGGTCAACAGGAAGCTCCAGAAAGAACAATTTATCCCACTTTCTTTCTTTCTTGCTGAGGTAAACTAGCCAGCTCTGCTGCAGCTAGTGTGTGGCCAATATATACTGAGGATTTACTCATCTGCCAAGACTGCAGAACACATCTGCCTCTTCAGTGACCCAAAACCTGGTATGCCAATCCCCACCCAGTCTTCTGCTCCTACCACTAATCTCAAGATAAACTAATCACTACATCAGCTTTATTGAACAGCTTAAACTGGCAAACCTGCCAGCTATTATCACAGAATCACAATTCTGTACTGACCCTCACAGATTTATTACCTCAAAATTCACAGTCACACAGATATGCTATGATAGGAAAACTGCAGCGTTTGCCTTTATCAATCTCTCCTCCCTTTGAATCCACATAGTTAAAGTAAGAAAGGAAGGTGAATTTGCACAACTGCACTTCAAGCAATGCATACAAATAGTTATGAAGATGTACTGTTGTCTGCTCTTAAACTGCTCTGCATTTTATGATCATGAAGACCACCAGAAAAACCAAAAGACTACCAGAGTGAAATGTCAACAAAAACCTCCATGCAAAACATCTCCCACTCCTTGCAGCCGCCACTGAAAAGAACAGACGTTTTCACCTGCATTGTAAAGTTACTCTGGCTTGTCCACATGTGACAAAAAGGAAGACAGTACTGGGAGGTGATCAGAGGAAAAAAAGTATTGTGTTGCAAGAAGACTGCTGATAATATCAATTTTGATACTCTTTGAGCCAAGAAACATACACTTGGATCCTCAATACCACTATGGGGCTCTTCTAAGTATTTTCCATGGTTGATACACTTGCTTTTTAACACCTCTATAAATTTGATTCAATAATAAAAAGTAAGACAAGTGTAAATCATCAATAAAGATTTAAAAGGATCCCAAAAGCTTACACTGGTCTCTTAAGGTAGCATAAGTGTAGGTTTCAGTGGTGAAATAAAGGCACAAGGCTATCACTCATGTTGTTAAATGGTGCTTGTCAAAAAAAAGCCAGGTCTGATTATTTCAACAATAGCAGACAAATCCATCTGGTGCTCAGTGACCATCCAGAAACCACTTACAAGCTTCAAAGGACTGAGTTACTATTGCACATCCTCCAGATATATACACAAAATCATTACTAATCAATTTTTATTTTGTAAGAAGTTTTCTTTGGCCTTCTAACCTTAAAGCTCAGCTGAGTGACAACAAGGGTTTGTGGATGAATTCAGAGCAAAATGATGCTAGGGTGTACTTTTGAAGCAAACAGTAAACACTCTGCACCCACAGCTATCTTAGTCCTAATTTTGTGAGATTTGATGCTACTGCTCAGTGAAGTGTCTTCCATCAGGTGTGCTTTTGGGGGAGCATAGACAGAACAAAAAGTAACTGCACATCATAGAAACTCTGTTTTCATAAGCCTGATGGTTTCAAAATTCAGCAAATGTTTACTTTTGGACATAAGCTCAGCTTCAGTCCTGCAACTAGAAGTGCCCAGCAACTGGGCATCAGTGAAACTGATGATGGTCTGAGAATGGTGTAACTGCAGAGACCTTTCAGAAGTAGGACCATGATGATTTACTACTATCACACTCAACGGCAGAGCTGATCACAGTGGAACATACAAGTATCAAAGCACCAAAGGAAAGAATTCTCTGAAAAACCTCTTTGAGTTTGTCTAGTTCAATGGCCTGGTTCAAGCTTGGCCATCTAGAGCTGCCTGCCCAGAACAGGGTCCAACCGGGTTTTGGTATCTTTATCAAAGACCTCAACAGCAGTCAAAAGCAAAGTATTACTCTACACAACTCTCTCTCAACTTCCACATCATCACAAAGAAGAGACAAAAATATTTTTAATACATCTGTCCTCACAAAACAGGCACAAACTAAAGTTTCAAAAGAATTAACATCTGTTTTGGATGGGGTAAACGGAGAAAAAAACAAGAGCAAACCTGCAGATAACCTAAGCCCACAGATTTATAAGAGACTGTCTTGGGGTTTCCTCGCAAATTTTGTCCTAAACCAGGACAAAGACCATGATAAATGTGTGTTGATTATTTGCTTAATACATCTAGAATGTATTTCCTCATTTATGCAAGAGGATGGTATTGCGTTTTTTCTGCACAAAGAAAGATCCTCCACTGGGACTCATAAAGGCAGTAATATTTTAGGAAGCTACTATTACACTAAGAATAGTCGAGATTGTCTTGCATTTTCTTGTTCACAGCTTTATAATTAACAAAGTAAAAATGTAGGCTGTTATGTTTGATGGAAGTTTCCCCAGAGAGATCAAATAATCTACAGCAGCAACAGCTTTCTCTAATTCTGAATATAATTATAGGAGTGAATTTCTTTTTATGGTGTAAACAGTCATAGTTAAGTAGATGAGTCTTAGTGATTGCCACTTCCATTTCTAAGGACGCCTGCACAAAAGTTGGGTTGTTCTTTGCCGCATCTTAGGACACTAACTAAAGTAATATTGCTAATAATACTGGAGTTCCACATGGTTCCCTCCTCGGCCCAGTCCTGGATGCAAGACTTGAAGGAATACGTAGCAAGTTTGCCGACAATACTAAATTGAGAGAAGCTGTCAACTCCCTTGAGGGCAGAGAGGACCTTCAGAGAGACCTCGATAAACCAGAGAGATGGGCAGTCACCAACTATATGAAGAATAACAAGGGGAAGTGCCAGATTCTGCACCTGGGATGGAGCAACCCTGGTTGTGTGTATAGGCTGGGGAATGAGAGGCTGGAGAGCAGGGCTGTGGAAAGGGATCTTGGAGGCCTGGTGATGGGAAAACTGAATATGAGTCATTGTGCCCTGGCAGCCAGGAGGGCCAGCGCTGTCCTGGGGGGCATCAGGCACAGCATGGCCAGCTGGGCAAGGGAGGAGATTGTCCTGCTCTGCTCTGACCTGGGGCAGCCTCACCTCCAGTGCTGGGGGCAGCTCTGGGGGTCACAACACAAAAAAGACATTAAGCTATTAGAGAGTGTCCAAAGGAGGACCATGAGGATGGTGAAGGGTCTGGAGGGGAAGCTGGGTGAGGAGCCACTTAGGTCACTTGGTCTGTTCAGCCTGGAGGAGACTGAGGGGAGACTTCACTGCAGTTACAACTTCCTTGTGAGGGGAAGAGGAGGGGCAGGCACTGATCTCTTCATTCTTGTGACCAGTGACAGGACCCGAGGGAATGGTCTGAAGCTGAATTGGGGGAGGTTTAGGTTGGATATGTGGAAAAGGCTTCTCACCTGTATGGTGGCCGCGCACTGGAACAGGCTCCCCAGAAAAGTGGTCACAGGACCAAACCTGAGTTCAAGAAGCATTTGGACAATGCTCTCAGGCACACGGTGTGACTACTGGGGTATCCTGTGCCAGGAGTTGGACTTGATGACCGTCATGGGTCCCTTCCAACTCAGCATATTCTATGATTCTATGAATAATTCATGACATATTAACAAATGCATGTTTATAGTTAGGGGTACTTTATATCGACATTACAATGCTGTACCTGGCATCAGCACTGCAAATTTAAGGAATGTTAATCAGAAAAACGAGGACTGAACAAACCTGTACCCAGAAATACATTTTTCCAAAATTTGATCCTTTTAACCATTTTAAAAAAATAAGAGCTCTGCTATGCTTAGTGGAGCTGTGTGATCACATACACAACAGTGCATATTTACAGACAGATAGATAAATGTCTACACAGCACACAGACATACAATCTTTCTGAACTAGTATTTTTTGAGTTTTAAAGAAAAAGCTTTTTCAGCCAAAACGGCTGATAAAAATAAGCATGCTGATAAAACACACTTGGAATCAAGGCTTAGGAGGGGTGCTTTAGAAAATAACAGTACAGTACAATAGCTGAAAGGAGCAGCCTGAAGAATAATGCCAAGGACAGACAATACTCATCTCCAGATGGCCTAAAATAACACTAGACATCAGCCCATGCCCCAGCCCTCAAGGTATGGATTGAGGCTACTACAGAGCAAGAAAGTAGGGCCAGTATTTCTCCCTCAGTGCTGCAGGGGCATATACTCCTACAGCACTCAGGACCAACATCAAAGATGCCCAACACCTACTATGGCTGCAGATACCACAGAAACTCCTCTCAGCCTGCACTTCTTCAGGAAGATAAAATTTTCTGTCTTAGCTGAAAAGCTCTTTCACTACTACAGCTCTTCTTCACAGAGAAAAATCTTCCTACACAGTAAGACTCCACACCCTGAACATCCTTCCACCTTGAAGTTGTACCACCTGCCCTTCTCCCGACTCCTGCACTTTCTGTCTCATGATTCACCTCACCTAAACCCAGACTGCTGTCTGCAGAGAGGTGGTGGCACAAGCTGAAAGCACAGACAGTAGTTAATGGTATATTAACACTTTTCATTTTGCTTGATCCCTCTACTCTTTGACTAACAGGTACAATAATGAAATTGGGTAACACAACAGCTATCAAGACCCCCCAGATTTTCAAACATATAAAAACGTATAAACACACATACAGCTTAGCAGTACACTGTTCAAAATGTAATAAAAAAATCCAGATGCATGACCATATTTCAAAAGAAAGACAAATCACCTCTCGTTGGCATTATTTTCAAAGGAAGTTTTGGACTTTGGCCCCTTAGAAAGAGGAATATTTTCAATATGGGCACCAGTAGCAGGAATCAAAGATTGAAAAGTATGGCCTTCTGACCTCTACCTCTTTTAAGTACTAATAGCTAAAATATCAAGAGCACATAAGAATGAGATGGTACTGCAGGATTCCAGTTACATGTGTCCAGTAATGTCCAATGCAGCTCCACTGACATTACCACTAAAACAGTTATTCATTACTCAATTTCACTACTCAGATTTATCACCACACAACAGACACACAAAATGCAAGATTTTCTTGCATGAGTTTCTTCTGTTGGAAATGAAGGAAACATGTATAGTTCTGTTCATCTTTACTGTCCTGATTCTCATTTGGGAAGCAGCTACAAAAACATGACAGCTTCAAGGCTCCCTTATGTTTTAATCAGCTTCTGGTGCAAAATTTGATGACATGATTAAATAGAAACATTTCTGATAGGGTCAGATATGGAACAATCCAGACCAGAAGAGAGGTGGGGGATAATCCTGTAAAACACTAATGCAGAGAAGATAGTGAAGCAAGGCACTCAGATTCTACCTTGATTTTACTCCTGGGACCAAATACCATGGGTAAAGAAGAGCTACACTCTCATAAGCATCACCTTACTTGCTCTATTCTTCTGTGACATAAACCCTGTCTTTTCCCTGAGCTCCACTTAGGGCAGTGGCCACAGAGGAGGACACAGCTCTCAGGCAGTACTGCATTTGCAAATAGACCCCAAAGATCACACATTCAAAGGTCTGTTCACCCCCAGTATTCTAGAAGAAATACATTGACGTTTCAGATACTATTTTGCTTTGCTTAAGAATAATCCGGTATGAGAAAAAAACTCATCAAAGGTAAACAATCATCAGATTTCCCCTTCTATTATTTAATTGGGAATATCTGTGAGCAAAACTTATGGTGAAATGTTCTTGGGTCATGTGTGAATGTTTGACTGTGTGCAGTTATGCTTCTGAAACAGTATGAAAAAAGAATGTAAATAAAGAGCACTAGAGGAGTACAGAGTATTCGGCAAACACCTAAGGAAACCATCATATCAAATTCTGATTCATCTATGGAGGAACTATGCTACACTGAAAAGTATAATTATACATTTTGCCTTAATTAAAAATGCTCTTAACAGTGTAACACAAAGTGTCTGTGATATTCTGCTGACACCAGTTGTGCACATTATAAAGAGACTAGAACTGATGTGTCCAACCTGCACAGTTCAGTACATTTTGGTCTTTTTGTTAACCTGTTATTCACAATTATGCTAAAATTGAAGCATTATCATGTAATAAAACCAGCAACTGAACAGTACCCAGGATCAGTGGTCATTCATACATTCATTGACCCAATAATTTGAGCATGTTCAGCAGAATGCATGGAAGCACAGATGTATTTAATAAGAACATTCACCACAATTTTTGTACATAAAAAATGGTTAAGCAAAGGACTGAAATCTTTCTGAAACCCTCAGGGCTTTTTTTTTTTGCCTCTGAGACTGCAATGTAGCTAATTTATTATACACATTTTGGTCAATATTTACATGAAAAATGGAAAAAATGCCATCTTGGTAGGATTCAAGAAATAATCTTGCTATTCCACCATCCTTATGAAACTGTCACGCAACATCAATAATGTCAATCAACAATGCCAAATTTTGAAAGCATCTCTTTTTTTTTTTCTGATTGGTTAGGACTACTGCATTTACAGAAAAAGGTTAGCCAGGTCAGATTTCAAAGATGACCAGCTTTTAAGATAATCTGACACTTCAAGCAGCAGAGAACAGAGACTGCTAAAAGAGTGTAGTCCAAAAAATAAAATCCTTTGTTGAGAATACAAAGCCTTTCTTCAGTAGCAGAAAGTATAAAAGCATATATTCTTTAAATATACATTATGCCTCTTAGCTTTACTCCACAAAGCTGCTCTTCACCACTGAGAGCATGGCCAATAATTTGCTGTTACAACCTAACTTTCCTGATACAGTCTTGTTCTTGAACTTCTGAAAGTTCAAATTCCCAAATACTCTTGTCCAATTTCACGCAGCCTGTTCCATTTTTGGAACATAATTACTAAAAATAGCCTTAATTAGCATTATATAACAGGAATAAAAAAAAAAATCAAAAATTCAGAAGAAACAGCTCTGTAAATTCTGGGCATTGTCTGAGAAACAGTACAACTGATCCATCAACAATCTCCAAAGCAAACTGCCTGACAAGCAGCACTAATTTCAGAATCAATCAGAAACTGTTTCTACAATTAAGCATATGTAATTAACAACACAGAATACTGAGGTATGGCAAGCTACGGAATAGGAAGATAAGGGCGAAAAATAATTAACCATCTAGCATCAAAATACAACATCTTTCTCTCTCTCCCACCATACTGTGTTGCCTCCTCCAAAAGTAAAGAACAATGCATCCAAAGCATTTTCATGCTGTTAATTGACTTGCATAAGTGCCATATTTCTAGCCCTGACAAAGTGGTGCTTGAATTACTTATTGACTGGATAGAAATTACGAGACCTATCACTTGAAGGTCCAAATCTGCTCGCACTCCCTCTCACAGCTGTGTACTAGTACTACAACAGGTTTACCTAAGTATTCCTCAGTAAATAATGAAAAAAACATCTTCCTGATGCCAGGAACTATAATTTTGGAGCAAAAGAACTGCTAACCCTTAGAATTTATTCTATTTGTTGTAATTGATGACTATCATTTTTACTTATGTAGATAAAACTGTGCTGGAGTGATTGGCTACTTTGAACCACTATCATTTATCCCTATTAACATCTTAACCCATAATAGTTGTTACAAATTAATTACCACAATGGGGGCTATCATTCCACTAAGTTCCTTCTTTCAAGGAATGGCAGAAAAGTAGGTCATCCTTCATTTGTGTTGTTCTTTCCCCCCCCTCCTCCCCCCCAACATTACCAACTTTTCTCCTGCTAGTATCACCCATCTTTATCTACAGAAATACGTCTTGCACAATTGGGGATAGTGGTCAAACATCTTCCAGTCAATCCACTTCCAAACCTGAAACTAAGAGTGAATGCAATCTAACTCAGAATGCAAAAAATGTCAGAGTGCAAATAAGTCCTGAAGAGCACCTGCATGAGCAGACACATCATACATGAAGTACTTGTAGATCCCTTCTTATTTCAGATGTTCCTGAGTGAAAAGTATCAGGTATCCTTTATTAACTTATACCATCACCTTCACCGAATGGCTACAGTGGGAAGAGACCTCTGGAGATTGTCTGGTTAAACCCTTCCTGCTCAAACCAGAGTTTGAACAGGTTGCTCAGAACAATGTCATACAGTTGGGCTTTTAACATCTTTTTAATATCTCCACAAATGTGACATCATGTATTAACATCCTGAATTACCACTAGCAGTGTGACCAAAGTCCACTAAGTCATGAAATTACCACAACTTGAGCTGAACCAAGGAAATGCCCCAAAAGCAAGCTAGCCCACTCTGAAGAATAAGCTGCTTGAAACTGCTACTTGATCAACTCATGCAGTAATCAGGAGAGATAAAAAAACAAGGATCAATAAAGAGAACAATCTATTCTTGTTAGGTAAACATAGAAACACTGGAATAGGAAGAAGCAGAACTGTAAATAAGTGAAACAATAAAACAAACTCAATTCTGGCTGACAACTCTACTTCATTTTTTGGTGTCAGAACAAGATTTCTCCCATACTCCTAAAGCTGATGTGTTCTGGCAAGTGTTCTTACTGATGAAACACTGCTTCAGAAAACTGTGCCTTGTTCTGGTTATAGTCAACAATTCATATCTGTACTGAAGGAACTATGGAAAACAAATAGGAGATCAAAGGAAATCTTTGACATCTTTTATGATTGTCTTTGGAGTTTCAGATAATGCCTCTCTTAATTCCCTACTAACTTTGGAAAGCTCATAAAGTAATGATTTTGCTGATGGCAGCATGTGTGAATCTATACTAAGCTTGAAAATACATCTCTTTGATGAATGAAAGGAGACCCTGAAGTGCTAATTCCTCCAGCAGTCTTTTCTGTTCATTTACCATCTCTCAGGAAGCTGACTGAAGAGCAGCTAGGAAACACTGAGTTGTGTCACTCTGCCATTCACATTCAGGAAGAGCTTCTGGGACAGTTTATTTTACATGTTCTGATTATTTTATTAACGTAGACCTTTTAAAAATTAGGCACGGCCATTAGAATCCAGTTTCCCTTCTCACATTTCCTGAATTTAGTTATGTTTTATACATACTGTATGTGGGCTCTCTTCAGTAGGGGAGTTCCTTTGCAACTCCAGTTCTTTGGCAGTACAAAGGTATGGGATACACATATTGAGAAAGTAAGAAATTACAGCCTGAAAAATATTCTAGGCCGGAGCTTCTCAGCTCTGTTCCCAGCCTGATAAGCTGGTCCAGCTGAAGGCCAGGGAAAATCTCTCCCAGGATGATAATTTGGTCAAAATAGAGAGGAATTAATAACAAGACAGAACACCTGTTGTGTGCATGACCAGGCCCTGGGAACGAGGTGTCTTCTCTCTGAACCAATCATCTTTTTTTGCTCTTGGAGTTGCGAGTCATGTTATAAAAACCAGTGTGTTTCTGAATAAACTTGTCTCTCTCTTTCCTGTCATGAGAGATGACCATGTAGCTGTGCATCTTATTTCTGCCGCACCTAAGGGGTTAACACCCCACTCCACGGCTACATTTGGAAGGTCCCACTGATGGACACAAAGGTACCTCCTTTTGCCTGTGGTAATGCTTTGTAAAACACACTATCTGGAAAAATGAAACTTGCACCTACTACACTGTCTCATTATTATACTCTGGACTTGTGTAATGGGAGTGAAATCCCATTAATCACAAAAATGGGAGTGAAGTGCATAGGGTCAGTCCCAAACTCTATTTCACTCGTCACCAACTTTTTCCTAGGAAGCTTAAAGAAGTCTGCTTGTTAAATCCTCCTAAACAACATATTTTTTCTCCTTTTATTACTATAACCATAGACCAATATGACAATTTCGAACACAGGACTCATGTTAAAACACATCTTGAAGCACGTACAGGCAGTTTCATGTATACACCTCTGGTTTTACTCCTCCACAGCTTTTATTTTGGGGCTTGAGTTACACTTTAAAGAAGTAAAGGGTCTAGGATGAATAGATACAGACCTAGAAACACTTCAGCAGGGTAAGGATTAAGTTGTTTCAAATTTCTAAACCATAAATAAAGAAAATGTCTTTCCATGCTGCCAGCTCACTTAGTTTCACCAAGTCTTTCCATATTTAGACTAACTTGGTTTTTTTCTCCCAGATTCTGACACAAGAATCTACAGCTTTCAGAGGTTGAAAAAGTGATATTTAACTTTTGTCACAGTCTGAAGGTATGGCTTAGAAGCAGAACCAAAGAAAACTAACCCATGCCTAACATTTTAAAGCATGTTTTTAAATTGGCATCATTTGTGATGTCTTTGACTACAACTTGCAATGCTTCTATAGAGGCAAGCAGAGCTGGAAGCAGCTGTCTGACCCAGGCAGTAAGCTTGAATTGACTAGTTTCTTCCAAACACTAAAAATTCAAAACAAAAGCTTTTAGTACCAGGCTGCAGTAGTGAGCAAATTCTGAAAAACTGACATGCATTAAAAACTAACAATGTGGAATCTAGATGAAATGTAGTATTAAATACACACTCAGCTTTTTAGGTTTTGAAATAAGGGACCAGCAGTGCCACAGTTTTTTGCTCTTTGCTCACCTCTCCAATTTCCAGGCTGCAATTTAGCAGCTCTGTTTTCAAACTGAGGTTCTGAAAACAGAGCTGCTAAATTGCACACCTGGAAAATGGAGAGGTGAGCAAAGAGCAAAACACAGAAACACACAAGAGCTGTGAAGCTACTACAGATCACATAACAGACAGCATTTCAATGCAGTGGCTGAAACAACAGCCTCTTCCCTCTTTCCAAAGGCCTGTCACTGGAATACTTCCCCAAGAAAAAGGACTTTAAGCTCACATGTGGGACAGTGCAAGTCAGTTGTTTGAGGAAGCTTTTAAAAAAATTTAAATGGCTCTCAAGTGAGTCCAGATGTTGCATTCTCTGCTGCTCCAACACTCAGACCAAATAAAGCAAATATCACATATACTTTTCTAAAAACTGCTCAAGAAAATCCAGACAGTGCAGGCAGTTCTGATTGTCTTTATTACTGCAATGGCCTGGTGGAGAGGGAAGTCTCACACAGGACTGCAGACCCATCTTCCTGAGTACTCCATAAACAAACTCTAAGCACTCCAAGGAGGTTACAGCCTAAATAGATGAGAGGAAAGAAGCATTCTTAATCCCATTTTTCAGATGAAGAATTGAGTAATAAAGTGATACAACACGTGCTCCATAGGGGTGGTGAGGCCCTTCTATGTGCTACTTGACAGTCCACCAAGGGCCATTTACCTCTTGGTGCTCCATCCTTCACATTTTAGAAGTGCCCAGGAAGCAAATTTCCCTCTCTTTACAGGAGCAAAACAGCTCCTGCAGCACCAGGGAGCCAACTCCCACTAGACACAGAGCATCGTGACACTCAAATACCTCAGGACAACTTGCCCTAAATGACCTAAAATCACATTAAAAAGCCACAGATCTGACTCTTCACTCACAACACTGCTATGGTTTTTGTGCTATTTCATGAATAATGATTTTCACTCTTGTGAAAGTTAATCTAACTCTTGTGTATAAGCTAAAAATTACAAAGCTGTAAAGGCACAGAGGATATAAAAGATACCATCACTTATAGGTGAGTGGCAAATCAAAGTACTGTTTGTGTCCTTTAAAGATGGTGCAATTTAAAAAAGGTCAGTATAGTGCAAAGAAAATGTCGTTTTTGCAGCATTACCTTCTACTTCATTCTTTTGCCATTTTGCATTTGTCCCATGCCACTGACATATTCTGTTTAAAGTTTCAACACTGACAAAACATAGCCACAATCAGCAATCCAAGACAAAAGCAAATAAAACTTTTATTTAGAGAGAGTTAAAAGATATGATAGGATTATACAAACAACCTCTTTGCTTGTTTCTGTAGCTTTGATGATTTGTCTGCCTGGAAAGATAGAAAAAACTTCTAAAATAAATATTTCAAAAACAAGTCAAATTAAAAAGCTAAGCATTCAATGATTTACATTCAGCTTGTTGCTTTGGAACTGCTTCTGCTGAGGATTAAAATCCATAAATTTCTGGAGAATTACTCTTGATTTTCAAGCATGCAAATTAAATAGCTGCATCCAAGATCACCTTTGATCCTTCAGTTACTAAGTATGACTATATTCTTCATCAAGAACACAAGAATTTCTGGATCCTAGTCTGACAGGAGTTTTAACTTCTTACAACCCCATTAAAAACATCAGAAAAATGGCAAATTTGCTTTTTGAAAACGAAGCTGCAGTAATTAGGCATATTATTTCTAAACTGGAGTCAACTTCAGCAGGATATGGGGAAATAGAAAGAAGAAAAGCAATTTGATTCCAAATTAAGGGATGTCAAACAAATTATTGGGTGGACAGATTCCTAAACACTCCATTCAAATACTCAAATTCTCTATTCTTGTGAAATGCAAAATGTAGTGACAAAAAAGAGTTTTCTGAATTTTTTTAAGGACATATAATTTCTCACATCCCAAACTGAAACAGATTGGTACGTTATACTGAGCATTTAAGAGATATTAGGGGAATTGAAAGAATTTTCAATGATGCTGGTGACATTCATTTTCAATGTTAATAACCTATTTACTATGATAGCAGTTTAATAAGCTTTTAACTGGCAGAAGTGGAATTACACTGCAATATGGCATATTAACATTATGAAGAAAAAACCCCACAGTTCCTTGCCCTCATCATTCAAATATTTTTAATCTTTATTTTAAGGAAATAATTAGGAGAAATTTTCTCTCCTCTTTCTGCCTGCACAGGAAAGTTCCAATCCCATCTGTTAGGATTCAAAATCTACTTGGGCACTGCAACAGGTGCAACCTGACTGTTATCTTTGCAAATTCACAATCCAGAGTAGCCTTTTCTGTCTGGTTTTCCCTCTGCACAAACCCACAAATACTAAATATCACTGTTATGGGACACATATGAAGTTCAAGCCATACAAAATAGCAAGCCTATCCCTCTCCACTAGAATTTGTGTGTTCAATTCTTGCCAAGCAAAAAGTCCACCTATCTTTGAAAGCCTGACATATGTAACTAGGCTAGATCGAGTCTCCCACTTTTCTTATGCTCTTATTGTTTTACAAATCTTGTTGCAGAAGCTGAAAGTACAAGTAGCGTCTCTGTAAGACACTACCACCATCTACTTCACCAACATGGACTGGTCCATTTTACTGTAGACAGCCTATCACCCCTGCCAACCATCTAAAATACCTCTGCCAAGAAGAGAAACCACTGCACAGAAACCACCAGATAAACTGCTTTATTTATGTGAAAGAATTCCTTTCTCGGGGTAATCAAAAATAGCATTTTCCCCTACTTGATTCCAAGGTGCAACACAGCACACATACCATGTAGGGAATGCTTAGAAGCCTGTATGCCAAATGCTTCCTCTTAAACTGAAAAAGAAAAATCTTTCTTTGTTCTGGAAATGCAATCACTTAATTTCACAAAGATTTTCGGAAAGTATTTCAAGAGAGAACTAACATGAGTTTGTTCAAACTGGCATTTCAGTAGCTGTATCTTGAAATGAAAAATGCCAGGAAACTTTAAAATGTTTGAGCATTAGACATACCTGACCCCCTGTACATTATACTAGTTTAATACTAGCTTAGAGTATTTATAAATTTTCTTCCATGAAATTTTAGAGCATATTACCACAGTAAGTAAGGTCATGATGAAAGTTCCCTACCTGGTGAAGCTTGATATGGAATGTTTTCTAATTGTTCCGCATCAAAGATTGCTTCTGAATATATTTTATATGTACCAATATTATAAATAAAAGGTACTTGGCCAACCAACTCCCTTTACCAGGCCCCCCCTTCATATTGTAGGGAGTCCATACATCTGAGACAGGCATGAGGACAGCTTCCAGCATCCCTCTGGTTTTGGGGCAAGAAAAAGCTTGATTTCATTTTGGCCTCTCTGAGGAAAACACAAAGGGTATCAATAACTGCCAACTGTTCCCAGGGGACTGGTGATATGCCTAGCCTGCAAATATAAACGCATTTCACACAGGTCACTAAACAGCACCCATACAGTTATTTTTGGTCACTACTTACCTGGGCCAGATGCAGACTGGCAACCTGAGGGGGAAAGGCTCTGGACCGAGTTATTAATCCCCTGAACCACTGATTCCCCTGGTTTGGACAGATTATTTGTCAAAAACCTGATATTTATCAGAAAACTGAGAGGAATCAGCACACAAAACAGGAAAGGTATTGGTATTTCCAATTTAATTTTTAATTACAGAAAATCTCTGGCAGGGTTACAAGTCCTTTTTGCACCAAAACAGTTACTCCTCTAGTGCTTGAATTCACACTGAGGAAAGAAAACAAACACCATCAAGTTTTGATTACATAGACAATGAAAAATACAAATGCCACAGCACAGCTGACTGGACACTACAGCTTTGTGCCATGCACAAACACACTGCACTGGTTCCAAAGTAGTAATGGAAATTCTCCAGGGAATCAGAACATGCTTGATAGTCCTTCAAGTCCTTCACTCCTACTGCCTATCCTTGTCCAGCCAGAAGTCAGGTTTTCTCAGTTTCCCAGTGGAAGAAGGTCTATGGCATATTTTAGAATAATCTACATTACTGCACCAAGTCATAGGTCTATAAAACTCTGAAAGCTACTACTGAAGATATCACAATAGGCACTGAGCTGACCTGTGATTTAAATCCCTTCTAACTGCATTAGAATTATTCCAATGACTTATGAAGAGATATATACCCCAAACAAGACAGTGAAACTACTGCAAAGCCATTATTAAAGATGCTGGAACAATGACAGCATAGGAAAATGAGCCATTACATTATTAGGACTAAATCTACAGCCAAGAGTTTGCTCAAGGGTTGAAAGAACTTCTTAAGATGCCTTACGGTGAGCCAGCATCAGTTTCAGGCCTTTTAACCCAAGAGGTATTGATCCCCTGTGGCTCCTGGGCAGTGGGGAGACCCGAGCACCTCTTTGGGGAAGCACTCACCAATCTCTATTTCATTTCCCTCTCGTTCAGAAAAGCCAGATGCCAAAGCTGTGCTCTTGAGAAGACGTGGGCACTGCCTGCACATTGTCAGCATCCCAAAGGAGGGAAGCCATGCATTAGTTCTCTTGCTTCCCCATCCACTCAGAGAGCATGTGTGACTTACTTAAGGCCAAAGAGAAAGACTTTGCTATGCTTCTCAGACCAAGCAAGCTGAGTAAGGCACCAAGATAAGCCACTCAGGAGGAGCATAAGGAGTTCCAATCATTTTTTTTATTGATAGATACATCTGAAGCTGTCCTTTCTGCCACTAGAAACCTTCTCCCAGTACCACAGGAAAACAATTCTGCTTCACAGCAGCAATGAAAGATGAGGAGAAAAAGAAATGCAGCAGAAAATTAAAGGCTATGAAAGTTGTGGCACAAACAGGGAATGGGGAAATTATCACAGCACCTGAGATGAAATGAACTAGCTGTAATGGGAAAGGACAGCGATAAAAAGATACTGTAAGAGAAGATAGCACAGCAGGAGATGTTGATGCAAATGAATGGATGGGGTCAGTCCAATAAGACTGTTAGCCTCCTATGACAAAGATGGGATACACCACATAAGACCCTAAACAAAAAGTTTAAAACTTTCAGACAGAAAGAGATGTATTAGAGAGATATGCCACAGTTTCAGGCAGTCTGGGTAAAAAAAAAAAAGAAAAAAATATTTCACCACTAAACAAATTACATAAGCACAAGGTTGCAAAAAGAAAAAAAGTATTAACACAAATTGGTTTAGCTGTACAAGATTTATCAAGTTAAAATAAAGTATGTTTTCAGGCTACATTCATTCAAGCTTCAATTATATCAAGAAAGGCACTGAAATAATCAAATTATGGAGCCCCAAAAGCATTTAATAATCATAAAAATGAAGCAGATGCACTAATAAAATTAACATTAATAAACTAGGTCAACACTGAGAAAAGAAAAGAGTGATGGAGGAGGAAGAGAGCTCCACCCAGAGCTGCTCCTCCAGGGCGCCAGCTCTGCGCTGCGCTCCCCGCACAGCGCTGTGCAGTAATGACTACAGATGATGCAGCTCTTTGACCTCTTTAACACACACATTGCTCACACTGTCTCCATAGAATCTCTGCTTGCTGCAGCGAGCATCCAAATGGTTCCTTAATATAGAAACCTGTGAGGAAATGCTCCCTCTATCAGTAGTTTATCAACCCTCAGATTAGGAAAGAGGGCCTTTAAGCCTCACAGGCTTATCTGCAGTGCAGTAGGAGTCTGAAGAGGCAAGCAGAGGACAGTCAGGCTCTCGAGGCATCCCATGATCTGTGGCTCAGGAGGTAATTTCAGCTTTCCTCACCACCAGTATAAACACCACCTGCTCACCTTGCCTAAAATGATTAGAGAGAACAAACCTGAATCCAGCTGTGTCACCCCTACTCTGTTGCCCCTTCCCAAAGCTGGGCAACCTTTTGTGTGAAAACAACTCCACAAAAATCAAAGGCATGAAAGGCAGTCCTCAAGACTTTGGCTCCTGGTGTTTTAACACGTAAAACACTACACACAATAAACACTGAGGCGTGATGATGAGTGCTAGCTGAACCAGTAAATGCAGTGAAGAGACAGAACTGCTCTGTTCCATCTCAGAATCTGACCCACTCATGTTACAAAACAGATGCATAAATGATTACAGTGATTATGCAGAGAAGCAAGATTATGCAAGTGCTAAGCACTGCTGTTATAACACAGATACACAAACGAGTATAAAGGGGCCTGGGGATGTAACATTTCTCTTTAGCTTTCTTAGGAGGGTAAAGAAAGAATGAGAAAGAGGAGGCTGGATAAATGAAGTCAGAGGGAATTATTTAGACAGGAAAGACAGAACTCCCGTCTTTCTGCCAAGTACTCCCTTGCTCACCTAGGGAACGATCCAGCACAGCAGCAAAACCGCAGAGGTAGAATCACAAAGGCAAAGAACTAAACTGTTCATTAAAACTCAGGATTGGAAAGAGCTGACAAGCAGTACAGTGCTGCAGAAGATGATTCTTCTCAACTTTCTGGCACAGAAAAATCAGGAACGACTGCCATCAGAATAAAAGGAGAGAGAAAAAACCTCAAGGACAGAGAAACAAAGCCATAGGCCAGTTCTGAAGAGCAGGGCGTGGTAGTGGAGATGCACAAAAGCTGTACACACAAGTGTGGAAGCTTTCTTAAAATACAGTCCAACTGTTACTACAAATACTGACATTACAACCACTACTTTGAAGTCCCCCTCCTCAAAATGAAGGTTAATGCAAGATTGCAAAGACTCCAAGATGCCTTTGGATGCAAAAGCAGAACATTTAGTGATGTGCACAGAGGATAAACCACTGGCAGAAGCTCTAGCAAGTAACTGTAGAAACCAGGCTGGCTGCAGGCAGTCTGTCATGTCATACTATTATGTGTCAGCACAGAGAGGAAAGGTCAAGACAATCATACAATAACCTAAAAGAAAAAAAAAAAACAAAAAACAAAAAAAAACTAACAAACACAAAACAAAACAAAAAGTACAAGAACGTTTAAGTACATGAATACAAACCTTTAGCATCAGGAGTGAGAGCAAGCTCCCCAGGGGTGCAGGGCCCATTCCCACCTCATGCACCCCAGCCCATACACACTCATTCACAGCCTTCATCTCCTCACTGCGAGCTGCTGGGCAGGGAGCCTCAGGCTCTGGGTCTGAGCGTCCCTTCAGCTCTGTGGCTGTGGCAGGAGGTCACTGCTCCTCAGTCAGTCACCCTTGCCTCTCCCCCGCAGGTGCCTCAAGCACAGGGTGCCTCCTGCTTTTCCCCCCCGTGTCTTCCAGCACAGCTTTTATGGGTGACTGGCCATTAACCAAGCTCCACCAGCCTGGTCCCATTAACAGAATGTTTACCTGCTGCCCTACAGGCAGGCCAGGGACCAGCCTGAAGGAAAGGAAAAGCCTGTCATGGACGGAAAGAAAACAAACAGCTGAGGTCAGGGACCTTGTCAACCAGCAGAACTTGGCTACGCTACTGCAGCCCCCAGGCTGAAATGTCCCTGAAACCTTCAGGGCAGGAATCACCTATTCCAAGATGGCACGAAGGATCTTTTAGCACCAGAAGAAAATCCCTGTCCCTTCTCTCTTTTCATTAAGAGTAACAACAGGTTTTAGGAGAAAGAAATCACTAAGACACTACCCAAAGATTACACAGTACTTACTGGAATTACAGAACGTTGCCTCAAAGGGATATGAACTTATTCAGGCAACATAACAGAAGATCAGAAAGATAGATTTTAATCCTCACCCAGTATTTTCAGTGCTGCTGCTCTTGTCCTTGCCTCTTACAGAATGCATGGTCTGTATGCCAATATTATAAATCCACATTTTCAGCTCATTTTTTCCTAACTTTGATGAATAGTTTTAAATAATGCTTAAAATAGCACGTTTAATATTATACTGTGTGAAAATTCAAATTAAGACACTTGCAGGTAACTTTGGTAAATTAGAAAAAATGTTGTTCCTATTCTATGAAAATTGCCACAAACCCCAATACTTCCTATCTTGAATTCCTCTTGTTCCCTGTAGCCTGAGCCTCCAGCCCAGCCAGCTACCGCTATCACAGAAAACCTCCTCTGTAGAAATTTTCTCTATTAAAGGAAAAGCTCATGGATAAATTAAGAATCAAAGGCAATAGATTTAACACAAACTCCTACAGTTCTGCTTTTACCCAAGATTTTGAAGATTTCCTTCCCATTCCCCAACTTGCCCAAACAACTAAAAGGTTTGAAAGATTAATGCGACCAAAGACTACTTCTTAGTGATGTTGAATGCCAGAAGCAAAGCCTAAGGAGAAATACATAGATATGGAAAGACTAGTTTGGACAGGCTTTATTATGGTCAGTTTATTATATCTCAATTACTGTTCATATCCTTTTTGCTTGTTTCCTCATAATGATGGCTTAAATATCTTGCTTCAAAAACCACCAAAGATGCACTGTCAACACATAAATATGACTGTAAGCCACCAAGAGCCAGTTTTCTGGATTTTTTAGAGGTCACCATACTGTTGGTAGGTAATTTATAGATCTATTTTACTACAAGGTCTTCAGAGAATCTAACTGTCACTTGAGACTGTGGTAAGCACCTAGCAAGGAGTAGGTGCACCATAAATTTATTAATGTGCCATTGTTTATTGTCCTAGCTTCCAGAAGTTCAAATAACATCTTGTGTGTAGGACAATACATTTAGTTCAATTAAAAATCACTGTATCTTTTTTTATTAAGTTTTCAGCTGCTGTAAGTATCAACTTTAGAACATCTCCTCCTCTTAAAAAGGACATCTCAAGGATGAACCTAGAAAGGCTATACCAATTTTCCTTCATCTGAAACCTCTGGAGATAAATGTCACACATTTCTTTCCCAGGAGAAAACAAACTAACAAACAAACAAACAAACAGCATTTTCCCCACCTTCCCCCTGTTAAATGCAGCTTCTACAAATATTTTTGGTCTACAGGAGCAAACAGATTGCCAATGCAGTATCTTTGCAGATCACGTAAACAAATGGGTGATCAATAAAACCCCCCAAACCTAAGAAAATACATAAATCATTCAACCCAAAGGGAGGAAGGGTTACAAGTGCATGACAGTACACACACCAGGACTGATCTCTAGGTATGTTTTACTACTACTATCATATCAATATAAAAAGTGCAGGGTTTTGTGCTCCTTAAGAGCCCAACAGCCTCGAACTCCTATTAGTTTGGAACCTGAGGGACTTTATATTACATATGTCAGTGAAAGAAAAAGCCTCAAATGAATTTTTCAAAACTTAGGTAAAAAGCAAAACTAAACATTCTTTTCAGTGTGCTGGTGCAGCAAGCAGGGAAAGACCCTTGGGCAGCTCCTGTATATACAATTCTGTGGCATAGTCAATGGCAAAGCCAGTCAGAATATAGAACAGCACCACTGTATTTTATAACTAAGGGCAATTCAGTCATATCAAAAAAGTATGCCATAGAGGCAAAACCTGCATCTATCTTATCAACCTACTTATCTATCAATTAACTGATTTGCAGATTGCAACTTCAATTCTGTGCTTCATTTTTATTAAAATTACTATTCTTTTCCATCTTTAAAGAGATTAAATGCAACTCCTTTGTTTCATTCACATCTTACAAAAGGCTCAGCTGCAGAGCTTCATCTTCTCCGATACCTGCACCTCACCTCTTTTGTCTAGCAACTTCAACCTCCACACAGGTGGATGTGAATCTTCCTAAAGTCATGTATACACAATACAACTGAAGCTTCAAAGACTCTCTTTCTCATTCAAGTTTAATAAAATTCTCCTTTTCTCTGCCCAGATCTTTTTCTTGCTTTTTTTTTTTTACACTGAAATATCCAATGCTTTGGTATGATGTTACAGTGGTCTGGGTCAGATCATGGCATTTTACAGCACCTCCTTGAGACTGTCCAAGTAAGAGCAAAGAACACAGGAGTGTTACACAGTCCTCATATACTGTCACACAGGCTGATAAAATCATTCAGGATGGACGGAACTTCAAGATGTCATCTAATACAACCATGTGAGCATTTACATACTCCTGTTTCTCTTGGGCTGATCCACCAAACAGTGACATAAAATCTGTCCTTAATAAAGTGAGTTTTTAAAAGCTTTCTGTTTTTCAGGATGTTTTATAAACAACATTCAGGAAATGTGATCTTTCAACCTTCATCATGGCTTAGAATGAAAAAAAAGTCAAAACATTTCATAACAAGAAGTGATTCAATAATTTACAAATATCTATATTATCACAAAAATTTTCTCACAAATCAACCATATCCTTTTAGAGGTTAAATTTTGAATAAAAATAACATTCCCAGCCAAAAAACAGTATTTTAATGAGAAAATCTATTAGCAGTCCTAAATCTTGCCCTGACAACTAGCGTTTGCAACTACTGGAAGCTGTGCACGTTTGGATGCATAGGTGTTTCTGCTGATGTTTTGTAGCAGCAAAGCCCTTCGGGGGCCACTTATTCTCCTGTCTTTGGGCCTTCCAGCATCATTACATCTGTCAATCCAAAAATCCAAGCCAAGCCTGGCTGCCAAGTAACTAAGAGCATGTGCACACAGACACAGACTAATCAATACAGTTCTGACTTTAATTCCTTCATAAACAAAAGTAAAATACTAATTTACTCAAAAACTCAGGCTGCAGAATATTCTCCCTCATGATCTGAACTTTTTGCTCTTACACCTGTCTGGCCTCCTCAGGATGAACAAATATTTGTGGCTGATAGCTCAGTGAATTATCACAGGTCAAGTAATATTGTAACAGCTACCAGAATATGATGTTAAAAGGATGAGAGACATAACAGATAGACCTGTAATCTTCAAAGTGGTTTTACATGGGAACAAACAAAAGCATCCAGGCCACTCATGACTTGTCAGTTAATAATGCAATCACTTCCTGTTCTAATATTGCACTGTAGCACGAGCCAAACGTTTATTCTGTGAGTCTTCTGGCAAAACTGTATAAACAACAATACCCCTCATCCAAACATGACATTTTTATATCACGCTGTACGTGAATTAATTGAAATTCAAATTCAAATGCTTTCTGCATGCACAGTTGGAAGCTTGTCCTGTCTCCTAGCAAAGCGTGAGCTCTAGCAACCAAACACTACCATACAAAATTGTCAGATAAGCTAGGAAGGAAATTCCAAATAAATTATTTTCAAGGCACTGTCTTTATTTTAAGCAAGGAAGAAGTATTTATGCAGTGAGTCCTTAGCTACAGACAAGCCTTCTTATGAAGGAAGAACTCATGCCAACATAAAGTTTCATTTATTTCTAGATGTGAAAAAAAGAAAAAAATGCATAATGGAAAGAATGTCTTCCACCTGAAGCAGCTCCTAGGCCATATGATACAGGGGCTGTAGTGTGACATTACCACTAAACTGAGCCAAAAGTTTATTTCAATATGTTCTACCTGTCTCTACCCTAAATGCCAACAAAGCTGGAGGGGAAGCCAAAGTTGCTGCTTGTGTGGGAGGTGAATCTGCTGCACCAGGAGAGGCAAAGCTGAGCTGGGGCTGGTAGAGGAGGTCCTTGTGCTTGCTGAGGAGCATGAAGGGAGAGAGGGGGAAATGCTGAAGTGTAGGCTAGATTTCTCTTTTCTATGTGGCAAGCACAAATCAGGACTGGAGAAAACAATCATGATGAGGAGAGAGGGCTGCAAACCTACTCCTGCTGCATGTGATCAGAACACATACTGCACTTACTGCTAGTAATGAGAATGAGATACTCATCCCCTTCTAATCTCCCCCTGCTCCCCATGAGTCTGTCCCTCAGCAACAAGGACTCTAGTTTTAGAACAACTGTTTGCTAACCCATTACAACCAACCTGCACAAGCAGACAGACCTGAAAAGGAAATAAACTACCTACTCATTTAAAGTAAGAGTGGAATCTTTACCTGGCTAATACCTGGTAAAACACTGCATTGATGGTTGGATAGAAGAAACAACAGACACTGCCCTTACTATTTTGAAGCGATTTATTTGCGAGGACATTTTCCAAGAATAAGCAGACAAAGAAAAGAGCTATCAATCTCCTGTTTAATGTTGAAGTTGTTTTCACCCTTAGCCCGTAAGGCATAGAGTAAATGGGAGCACAAGTGAGAAAGTGTGTCTGGACACAGAATCCACAGTTTGAAAAATCTGGATAATTGGAGAGGACCAAACTGCAAGACCATAACTTCCATAAAATGGAAGCTCTCAGAGAAAAAAGAAAGAGTTTAATAAGATTAAGATTATAGAAGTCAATTACCAGTCAACTGAAAATTACCCATCCTCAATAAAAGCCACAAACACTAATTAGCTTGCGTATTTCCAGCAAGTTGACTTAAAAGAACTTTGTTGTGGAATTATTTTTAAAACACTAACATATTACTCACACAGAACTATTGTTTCCTGACAAACATTTGATCATTAAAGGTGTCAAAATCAGATAGGAGGCTTTTTGCAGGTTATCAGTCTGGTAGCAAAATTATTTTTCTCTTTCTTAAACAAAAAATAATAGAAATATTTAAAACACAACATGATTTTTCAGCAGATGAAAACAGTCTCAGCTTTGGTCCCTTCTGGGATATTTTTTTCCTTTGTAGAGAAGAAAGTAAGCTAATAATTACAACATGCAGCTCTAAGACCAATTAACAATCTGCAACATGCCCCACTTCTTTTATCCTCCACTGGTAACGCTACAGGCAGCATTAGCTGTCTAATAAATAGGTGAGCACTGCTTAACACTTTGCAAGGTTTCAGCATTTCTCTTCACCCCTGGCATCAATTCTCTCTCTCCCTTGGCTATTAGCAGATCAGTCTGGCAGTATGCAGATGCTGTTCTGTTGTGTGCTCCAAGACACACACTGCCTTTAGGCTCCCTTGGGCTATGAAAGGCAGGTGGCTTATTCATGTTCTGAAGAGAAAGCTTCACTAATGACCTCGCAAAGGTCTCCAAGAGATATTTTTTTCCTAGTTAATCAGCCAGACAAAGAATTTACTTCTTCTTAGGAAGGGTGGATATTTGTAAGGCAGCTTTGAGTAGGAAAGGGCAAGTGTTAAAAGTATTTTTAATATACTTGCATTTCCTGAGAGCTAAATAGTTCCATGCCCAGCACAATGCACTGTGAGGAAATATTAAAACCGAATGCACTCTGTGTATCAGGCTATACAGGGACCAAGTAAATAAGCATTGGTCTATACAAATCCCTGAACTGCATTAGCAACTACAATTTCTTATTCTTCAAAAATATATGCCAAGCACCTTTTTCAAGGCTGTAATATTTGGGTTTGTTCTTCTTGGAGTAATTATGGAGGTGTACAGCTAATACAAAGTCATGCAGGTGAATTGCCTAGTGCTCACTAGTACCACATGATACTGCTGCTACCAGGAAAATCTGTACAGGCAGATGTGTTTCTTCTAAGATTCCTGCTAAGCACTATATGAATAAGCACAAGATAAACGCTTTCTTTGCCTGTAATAACGAATTCATACCCACACAAAATTGACTAGCTTGTCATGGTGTGACAGAACACACAAAGAGGGTGTCTATCAAAGAGCGTATCACCTGAAAATCTGCATCCTACTTTTCAACGTCTTCAGAAAGTTGTAGCATGTGCACCCTGAGAATCTAAAGTTTATACTGACTTTTATATTATATGCTCCTTGCAAGTTTAATAACAGCAGTTTTTCTGTAATAAAACTAGATATGAATAAGCCAGGCTTTTCAAATACATTAATTAGTTATGCCCATTAACATAAGTAAAAACAAACAGACAGCTTACAACAAATCATTCATCTTTCCTCTCTGCTTCTTTAGTCATCCAATTCCACACACACATTTTAAGAAAGGCCAATATTAACACCTTCAGTCTTTACTTGGATGTTATCTATAGAAAACATTTTTGGCACTTCAAAAAAAATAGGAAGAGTCTGTGTGTGCATGTACTCAAATATATAAACACCTATAGACACATTAATAAACACATATTTACATACTTTCTATATATTGTCTGCTTTTTCACAACTGCTTCAAATAACAAATGATAACTTTGTTCTCAATTTACCTTAATAGAAACATTATTGAAAAACAGATCAGATTTTGGCTGTTTTGTCTACAATCTGTTCTCTTTCTCTGTTGGCTAAAGAAAAAGAGAACTTTATGAAAGTCAATAGCTGGGAACTTGGTCCTTTGCATTGGCTTGCTACATCCCAAAAGTATCATAAGTGCCTCACGCAACCCTTGAGTAAAGTATGATCTCTGCCTTTTCATTCACCTCATCTCCACCTCTGTAGATCATATTCTCCACTTGTAGATACAAAAGTGTCCACAGAACGTGAAATCTGTCCAAAGGATGGTCTAAACTCTTAAAAATAGAACTATTCAATAGACCATATGGAATTCTTCTGCACTACCACAAGGAATAGCACTGTTGTCCTTCAGTGTTTGTTCCACATGTCAAAAAATGGCTTTAATTACCACCAACATGATGCCCAAAAGAAGATAAGAAAATCTTCTCCAAGTAGAGAAACCTCAAGGTAGCAGATTGAGAGAGGTGATCCTGCCCCTCTACTCCACTCTAGTGAGATCCCAACTGCAGTGCTGCTTCCAGCACTGGGGTGCCCACCACAGGAAGAACATGGACCTGTTGGAGGGAGTCTAGAGGAGGCCACAAAGATGATTAGAGGGATGGAGCACCTCTCCTATGAGGAAAGGCTGAGAGAGCTGGGATTGTTCAGCCTGGAAAGGAGAAGGCTTTGGGATGACCTAATTGAAGCCTTCCAGTCCATGAAGAGAGCCTACAGGAAAGATGGAGAGAGACTTTTTACAAGGAGTTCTAGTAACAGGGCAAGGGGGAATGAGTTCAAACTAAAAGAGACTACGTTTAGATTAGCTATTAGGAAGAAATTCTTTAGTGTGAGGGTGGAGTGACACTGCAACAGGTTGTTCAGAGAAGTTGTGGGAGCCTCGTCTCTGGAAGTGTTCAAGGCCAGGTTGGATGGGGCTTTGAACAGCCTGGTGTAGTGGAAGGTGTCCCTGCCCATGGCAGAGGGGTTGGAACTGGATGATCTTTAAGGTCCCTTCTGTCCCAAACCATTTTCTGATTCTGTGATTCTATATCTCCTTACTCCCTACCCAGTTCAAATTCTCCTTGAATTAATAGCAATAGTCCAGCAACCCAAAGTCCAGAAAAACAGAACTTACTGGCAAAGGCACTGGCAAATGCTGTCATGTCTTTATTGGCTTCCAGACTGGAGTTGGCTTGCAACTACCAGTGAGTGCACAGCCTAAGGTAACACACCACTGTTAAATACAGACACCAATATTTGAGTCAACAAATATACTCCTCTCCACTGCTCTTCATAAGATGGTCAAGTTACAGGTACATTAACAATTCCACGAGCTTTGAAATCTCCATCCATGTATTTTTTAAAATAACTATTAACACTGCACCCACAGAAGCATGGTGTTTTCTCCACACATTCAATCCAGCGCTTGTCACTTCACTGTCACTTCACTGTCACTTCTCCCTCTGAGAAGAATATGTAACATTCAGGTGGGGACCCAAATGGTGTTTTGGTGCCAAAACTCAAAGAGAAAAAAATTAAAAAGTAAAATTTAGGTTCAGTTAGGAGGGGAGAATGGAAAGAAGAATGTGAACACTTTATCAACTGTTTTAGTTCAAAAGTTTTGGGGCCTTTTCCTCGTGCACTGCTTCCCCTTGTGCTGACTCAGAAGGATGCTTGGATTATTATATTCTTTTTGACACTGAATAATCTTAAGTAATTCTATTCTCCCAACCATACTGAAATACTTTTTAGTACTTGGGGCATCGCACTGTTCCTATCCAGTTCCATGTATGCAAAAGTAAATGAAAATCCCATACTGGGACAGGAGGGTAAGATGATGAAAAAAAAAAATATTCATCTTTGCAGACCATGACTTGAAAATCATCTAGGGAGGAAATATTCTCATTGAAAAGGTCAGGAAAATCCCCTCAATGCTTCAGGTTTGGGTACCAGGGAGTTCACCATCTAACCCTCTAGTTGTGTGCACTCAGAACATTCACTCTCCTGTTGGCAGGCCTCTTACCTCATTTCCATTCCAAACTCATCTCTTCTGCCAGTGAGCAAACATGGGTTTGATTTGCACATTGATCCAAGTAATCACCACGTGCACACACTCCACCACGCTCCTCGACCCCACACCCACATGCACAAAATGCTAAACGATGCTCTCACCCAGGGCTCTGACATGGATCACAAACACTGCCACTTGCAGAGCACTCACTCATGACTTCAAGTGTGCCAACAGCACTTGCTGAGACTGTAACTGCACAAGGCAGCTCAATTCTTGCTAACCAAACTTAAGCCAGCCTTGCTCTATTTATAAAGCAGGCACAGCAAATCATTCTGATGAATCTTAATTAAATTTAAATAAACTTTGATTGGTGTAAAATGTAATGTGCTTTTGGCCAATGGACCACCTAGTGTAAGAAGCTCAAAGCAGTAATGTTTTAATGCATCATAACCCTGTGATTTGAAGCCTCAGAGTAAACAAAACAAAGTTTGCTTCAGAAGTTCACCTCATACTTTCCTCCTACTAATGTACTCAACTACTGGTGTTATGTCAACAGAGTCTACATAAATGGTCTTCTAATCACTTGATAAATTGCTTAATAAAGAAGTAACTTCCATAGTTGTCAATTAGTTACATAATCAGCAAGTATTTGCTATCCATCAAACAGCAGCAAATTCAACTGCAAAACACCAGACTGTACCTGGGGATAGGGGGAGCAGGGAGAAGACAAGAGAAAAAATTAAATTAATGTTAGCATTTCATGTCACCTGCACAGACAGTATTTTGATAGTGATGTAAAGTCAGCTTTATTCCTGCTGCCCAGCAGAGCTACCAATCCCCTGCTACAAGTTTGTAATACAATCAGCTCCTCCTCTGAGCTGCCAGAAGATATGAGCAGATCAGGACTTAAAACTGACCTTACCACACGACAAAAGAAATTTTAAAAAAACCCAAATCACCATCACCAAAAACAATCCCAAAAGAAACCCTTTTCCTATTGTTTTGGACAATCAAACTATTGCCAGACCAAACCTAATATCTATCCTTACTACACGTCTGTCTTTCCAGCACCAGCATTTGGTGACAAATTATTTCAAACCTTCCCCACTCAAAATACTTTTTATTCTTATTTCCCGGGGAATTTTAAACAGATGACAAAATTTAAAAAGTAACAGCAACCAAATCCAGACACTGACCTCAGATCTAGAATGATATAAAGTGGAAGAAATTACTGGAAAACTGAAAAACACAATGAAAGAAGCAGTTCTGACTGAAATCTCAAATTTGGCTTTATTTCAGCTATGATGTCCAATACTACTGCTGAGAGTGAGGCTGAGAATCTGACTTGAACGTACTACAAATCTTCTGGTGTGCTAGAGGTACGAGACCTAGTTTCTTCTGACCTTCACTTAGTAAGTTTCTATCAGTGAATAGGACATCTATTCTGTCCACATTGCAATGTGCTACCTTTGCACAGAAAGAGATGCAGGAAGCAAAATTCACATCCTCCAGTTTCATGGACCTACCCCTGAACAATCTTTTGAAAGCAACATTGCCAGCAGAAAGACAAGGTTCCCTAGGGCAGTGAATTATATATCACAGCCACTAATATCTTTACTGCCCACTGACTTCACAGGACCTGCTCATTTCTTTGTGGTTAAGCCCACAGGTCAGAACAGAAGTACAGGTTGTGTTCTGTGGCAACAACAGGACAAGAAACATTACTCTAAAAGATGGTCCAGCTATACTTTATTTTGTGTTTTCCTCTTATTGATAATAGAGGAGTCTGGATAAAAACCTTGACAGTATAAACAAGCAGGGATTTTATTTATTTTTAATGGAAACACTTATGCCTTTAAGTCACCTTGTTTAAGAACACAGTTATGTATGCCACATGTTTTCACTCGGATTTTAAAAGTCAGGAAAGGTCCGACAGGTAGAATAGCAATCTGTATGCTTAAAATAATGTTAAGCATTGCAGACCACAGTATTAACATATGGCAGTAAAACTGAATCTTTACAGCATAACTAGATACATCTCCAGTCAACTTGAGTTCAAAGTTACAATGAATTATTTAGAGATTACAAAATAAAGACAAGAAAAGGCTGATGATGAGAGAAGAAAGAAGAGAGAGGTCTCCAGCAGCTACAGGCAAAATTAAGATGTGGCTAGTTCAACCCATTAAGTGGCATTTGCCATTTTGTGAACAAGAGACTTGTGAGGGAGCAGGCACAGCAACAGTGCAGCCAGCAAACCACCTTTCCTGTGCTAGAAGAGGCACACAGTTGGCTAATCTCAGCAGATTGTCTACTGACACACACTGTTTCTCCTTCAAGGCTTCAGCAGGGTATGGCAAACATTGGTCCCTCTTTTCCTTTAAAAGTCTAAATCTTTCAAAAATTCTGTGCCAGATCTTCTATACTTGCCCTCTCAGGTTTGTGTATCAGATCTTCTTCCATTTCCAGTTTGGAAAGTAACATAACATTGAAACACTACAAAAGTGTTGCTTTTGCTCCCTCAAAATAAAATCATGAGCACAAGAACCACCAATGAATGTGCACCAAATTTTACCCAATGGCAACATAAATGCACAAGCAAAGCATTACTTGTGTGTCTGCACGTCTGGCTGGCTGGATAGAATATTCTACCCAGTGAGAATACTGGGTGAACAAATATTTATTGAGAATTACTCAGCTGTGATACAGAAGGGGATTCATGGTATGGTGCATCTGGACTCTGCCCATTTTTTACGAGATAATTGCGCCACGGACTACCTCAAACATGGCATGACTGAAGGATTTGCCTTTTAAATTTAAGAACATGGAACGGACAGGAATTAAATCCGTCATGCCTCTGTGTAGCACACAATGGAGGAAGAATATAAATAAACAGGCAACCAGAATGGCGCAATAAGAACAGGATTAATCCAAGTGTGATTAATTCAGTGTCAGATTAAAATTGATAGTGCCAGCTGTATCAGGTCCATTCTGCCACATTATTCTTGCCTGTCATTTTTTTTATGTCCATCTTCTTCCCATTTCCTCGGTGGATAAACCTGCAGGAGAGTTAATTGTCACATACATGGATTTAATCACATTGTCCACACTGTTTGGGGGCCTTGCCTTCAGCGATCCATGACTAATTGTTGTGGTAATTTTTCAATCATTAACAGCACCGCATATGCTGCGGACAAATCCCCCGGCACCCACTAAAGCCCCGGCGGCCAGCGGCGCACACGCCTCCATCAAAGCCCCGCGCCCCGGCCGCCGCTCCCTCGCCCACCGCCGGCTGCATCCCGCCCTCGGGGGCGAGCCCGGCGCTGGTGCTGCTGCCTTTAAGGAGGCAGCGCTGCCGAAGGAAGGGAGGGGAGGGATGTGGGGGGGGGGGGGGGGGGAAGGACATTAAACCTCCATCTGTGAGGGCTGACGGGGCTCTCGCTGTCCGCAGCTGCCGCCGCGCTCCCCCCAGGGCCGCCGCGGGTGCGCCCGTGGGGCGGGAGCGGCCCCGGCCCCGGGGGAGCCCTCGGGCGGATGGAGGCACGGCTCTAATCACCTCGGCAGCCCGGCAAGCCCGCTCGCCTTTCCCCTCTCCGGTAATTACACGCGTTTCATAAGGCACAAAAAGGCGAGCCAAAAGCTCCCCTCATGCTTCAAAGCCATGCAAAAAGCAGAACGTAACAAATCGCTGCACCAGCAACCCTGCAGCAGCGGGAAGCATCAGTGCCACGGCGCTTCGGAGGGAGCCGCGAGAATTATACACAAGTGCCACTGCCTGGTGAACCAAGTGACCCCAGCTCCGCTGGCAAAGAGCTCGTCTGGGGAATGAGGCGGCCGGCATTCCCAATCACCTTCTGACTTCTTATTCCCGGAGCAATTTATTCACTGGCGGAGGTGTACGACACCCTCCAATGCTGGATCCCTGCATTGACGCCTAGATCCCTGCAAAAACCAGTATTGGGTCTGCAGCTCGGAATGGACCGATTGCACAATGTCATGTTCTCCTCTTGCTCATCACCCCGTTTCCAAACACATTAACATATTAAGCTGCTGTATGCGCCTGGGATGTCATACTTATAAATGATGCATATCAGCATCCCCAAAGAAGGCTTGAATGGGGGAAGGAAAAAATCAGATGAGATTCTGCAGCACCTCTGCCTTGAAGAGACCACTTTAAAACAGGGTGGCATTTTAGCAATCACCCAGGTGGCTTTAGAAAACGCTGATAGAACATTTAATTATTGAAAGCTATGGTAGCAGCAATAGTGACTATCGAAATATAAATGCAGAGAAAGGAGAAAAGAAAAAAAAAAAGAAAAAAATGAGAAAAATAAGAATTAAGATCAAAACAAGGCAGGATTAAACAAAGGCAGGACCCTCTTTGCTCCCTCGGAGTGGGGGAGAGAGAATCCCCAGCTACACAGCGGAGTAAACAACACCATCCTAGACTTGGCTTCTGATTCAAGCCACAGAGTAGAGAAGGGAGGGAAAAATCCCGTCCTTCCCACAAGTTTCTGACAGTCACAGCACCGGCACTCTTATGCAATCGTTACGTAAGTTGTGAGAGGACCGGCGCCGTCCCCACTCCGTGCCCAGGCGCAGGGCAGGCAGGGCACCCCCGCCTCCCCACCTCTGCATCACGCTCTGCTCTGCCCGCCCCGGGGCCGCAGATGCGGGGTGATACACAAATACAGAATAATCCTCTGCACTTTTTATTCTTTTTTGACATCTTTCTCCCACTATCCACGAGTTGCTTTCTGCAAGGATGGGGGAACGCTTAGTAGCACACAACTGGAATAACCTTCCTTGCTTTTTTTCCCCCTCTCGTTATCCCAAAGAATACAGCCCTCTCAAACCAAAGGAAAGGGTGAACAACACGTAAATAGTTTCTTAATTAATTTCTGCACGTAGCAGTCTTGCTGCTATTACCACTCTGCATTGAGCCTGTGTTACTGACAGAAGAACCACATGAAAGTTTATAGAACCGCCCATAGCCTACCAGAGATGACAAAAGATCCCAGCAATGGCAGATGGCATGTGAATCACTGCACAGGCAATTAGCAGCTAGCTGACGGATTTTGACGTGCTGGGGAGGACAGAGGGGGTTTTCTCTGCTCCTAGCAGTTCTCACCAGAGCGGATGGAAATAGGCATTAGTCTCACTTTGCCCCCACAGACTCTTTGCAACCATTCTTGCTGAGTTTGAGGCTGCTGTATTGCTAGGCACTTATAAGCACCCAGTGCAGAAAGATTTGCAGCAGCAATAAAAATGCTGTCTTTTTACCTTGATGAGATCAAGTCACAGCTGCTGCAAAACAGAGTGTTTTAGGTAGAGTAAAAAAAAAAAACAAAACCACAAAATACCCACCTATGCAGCAAAGCACCACAGCCACCAAGCCAAGTGCTGTGAAAACACTACAGTGCTGTAAACAGTGATTGAAAATGCATCAAAAACATTGAATGCTTCTAAGCTACAATGACAAATGTATTCTGGAACTGTTCAAGTTGGATACCTCTCAAAATGAATTTTTATGGTAGACAGTGGTACTAAATTTTGATCAGAGAGCTAATGCAGAATGCTTCAGCATGAGCCTAGTCAGCATATATCTTAATCTTCAAGTCAGTAAAAAGAATAATATAAAAATGTTCTAGTAAAATAATGCCCAGCAAAGGTCTCCTCTGTGTGGCTGCAGTGCAGACCTTGGATAACACTGAAGCAGGGACATTATTCTGAGCAGTCTGACTGGCAGCATTGTGAGCAGTAACAGTCAGAAGACTACTACCTTAAAAACCCAAGGTGACAACTTACATTAGTTTTCCTAACATTTTTTAGTTTGTTTGCTAATTAGTTGCCAGGTCAGTGCTAGTTTGTATGAGCTCTGCAGTGGGGATTCTTTCTGTACTTTTTACTTGCTCAGTGCATGCTCAGGAACAGTAATCCCTTTTGGGGGGCTCCTTGCACTGATGCAATTAACAGCATTAAAAAACCCCTCCAGCCTCACAGCACAGGTGCTCTGCCTCTAGAAGCACATCTAAGTAACCCTTTTTGCTGAAGGAAAAGCTCTACCAGCCATCACTGATACCTGGACTAAGCAAGGTTATCCCCTTAAGAAGGGCAGCATACCAGCCTGTATTTTTCCATCCCAAACTGGGCATGCTGGTAGGGATTCAGAAGAGGCTGGATGATGGTCCTTTGCAAAGAGACAAGATGCTGACAGTAAGACTTTCATCAACATCTTGCTTCCACATCAGGTGGCTCTTCCCATGACCTGCTCAGTTTTGCATTTCCCAGGAGCCAGAGCCTGTGTCTGTTTTCCAAAGCCTGCACTTCCAATGTTGTGCCAGGCATACAGCAAACCATTCAGCACCTGCTTACAAGCTACTTCATGCTATGGGTTGCCCACTCCTCACTAAAATCCAAGGCTGGGCCACTCTACTTCTACCAGCTAGAGATCTGCTGAATACACTTGCTGACTTCCCAGGCTACTTTGCAATTGCTGACTGACTTCCATTGCTAGATATGACAGCATTTTGCAACTCCTGATCAAGCCTGAAGCAACAGTGCAAAGTCAATAGGTTATTATCTCCATTTCATACACAAGTAAATTGAAGAAGACTGTGACGGCAACAGAGATGTTAAGTTCAAGCAAATGCTACTGAATAGTTTTAATACAGATATCATACAGTTAACTATGCAAGTTTTGTAAAGAAAGCAAACACCAAATCAAATAAATCCATTCTCAGCTGTAAGCATGCCTGTGATCTAATCTTATTCAGTGCAGAAAAAGTGCTACATACTTCATGTACATGATTACTAATCATGAGGACAGAGACAAGTGGTATATCACTATATGAAATTGAATACCATTCTGCAGATGGAACCAAGAGTACAAGTATATTTAGAATGTTTGAGAATTAATTTGAAAACTTAGTAATTTTTTTCATATATCAGAATCTTCTACAACAGGAACAGATCTAAGAGTTTGGTGGTTTAGGCATTTTGCCAGCCACCAAGATCAGAAGCTGTAATTATGTAATAATGTAACAGGCGATGTTTCAGCAGCTGTAACTCAGGTAGTCAATGATCATCTCGACAAACAAGGAATGATACCCCATGTACATCTTAATCTTGCCTAGTTTGACAGCACTTAATCATATGAACTATAATGTAACACATGGAATTTGAGTGCCATTGAATTCCAGATAAATTGTTAACATGCAGTTTTGGAGGATTTTCCAAACCTCTTGTAATGCATCAATCCAAGTGCACCAAGCTAATCACATGTTACAGGAAAGGAAAACAAGCCCTGTATGTTGTCATATTAAAAAAAGTCCTATGAATCTTAAGGAGCTTTCACATTACATTTGGACATGAATGTTTGTTTTGCTTCCCCCAGCTCAGAGCTTCATAAGCAAAAAAAACAACCAAAAAAACACCAAGCACTAGCAAGCTTTCTGAGCCAGAGATAAATGTCGAGAATTAACCGAAATGTTCAGAAAAGGATGCTGTAACGAAAAAGCACCAAAAAAAAAAAAAAAGAAGCACATGATGCAAAGAGTTACCTTCCAAGCAGAAGCTGACAAGGCAGCAGTAATGCTGCCCTTACTAAGGACAAACAACTGAGCAGGGCCAGCCTCTCCCTGAGTGGATTGTAAGGTCATCTGGGACAAGTCACTAAATTGAGTGGTGTCACACTTTCCCCTACTGTAAAATGTGCCTGATAATATAGATTTTATAAAAAGGCATGCTGCTGAGAATTGCTATATAGGAGCACCATTTTTATTATTGTCCAACAGAGGGCATCTAAGCAGGACAACAAAGATTGGCCAACATTTCTATCACTGGGAACAGTCAAAAGCAGTGTTCCTCTCCATTATGTTTACTCCACTTGCCTTAAAAAGCAAAAAAACCCCCAACAAAACAACCGACCACCACCAAAAAAGCCCAATGAGTTCATCAAACAGGTTTCAGATGGATGCACTTCAGCAGCTGAAGAAGACACACTGCTAGCAGATCTATACATTACTGCTTTCTCAAACCTATGGCACCTACAGGTATTCCAAATCTGGCTTGGATATGAAATATCATGTTGTAAGGGTATTTGCATGATAACCAACAGTAAGGTTTGAGGAGTTTTCAATAGGGTAGGACTCCATTGCAGGAAGATTGCAGTCTAATAAGGTCAAGGGATTGTGGAAGAGGCATGCAAGGTCTTGGGAAAATATATCCCTTCTAAGCCATTAGACTTTAAAAGCTTTAATTTGAGGTTTTTCAGATGACATGTCTGTCTCAGAACAAAACCAAAATCCCCTAAATTTCATTTAGGAAAAAAACACCCAAACAGAAAGATTGTGATTGCGCAAACATTTTCTCAGTTTCAGGTGCTACTGTGTCTTAAACTTCAGCTGTCAAGAAACAGCTACTGTATCTTTCTTATTCCCCATTTTCACCTGTGCTCAGTTTCTCATATTTAGTCCTAGTCCTAACAGCATTTTATTCCAATCCTACCCTTACCCTCAGAATGACTCCTCCTCATGCCTTCTGCCTGTCCCAGAGCAAGGCTTCAGCTTCCATTTCACATGTCTGCAGATATGGAAAGCATTTCTGTACACTGGATTACTCAAACTAAAACTGTCATTCTACAAGAACAGTTGAGCAAGAAAATCAAAGTCAGTGGACCAGGTCACAGACCGTCTACAGAGGCCTTCAATCACCTGTCAAACACCTTTACTGTTCAAGCCATAAGCCCAGAACCAGGAGTAAAGCAATGCCTGAAACAAATCCTAGCCCTCAAAATTCAGTGTCTTGCACAAGTCTTCCAGAAGAACTGGAGAACAGAGCTGATGAGCTCATGCAGGCACCTCCCCTGCAGTCAAACTACCTTGACACAGTTTCCTCAGCTGTGGTTTGAAAATCTTCTTGGGGTTGTCCTTCAGATGGCAGCATACTTGCTGCAATTACTCTCTTCTGCTACGAAGCCTTTTGGGTGTCTCCAGGGAGCCTGGGAAGGCCCTTCCAGCTCTGTATTGCACAAATGTGTGGAGCACATGAAAGAAATTACAGATTCAGTGTCCCTTAGTTCACCTACCTTAAACTCCACCTGTGAATTGTACCATCACAGAGCTTTTCCCTAACTTAAGGTGTATGCATTTTTTCTCAAGCCCCAGGTGAACAGAAATAATGAAAGGGAGATGGGAGTAAAGCAGCAAAAAGGTCACTGTAGGAGAACTCTAGCTTTTCAAATTTGAGCCTTTCAAGGAAAAAGTTGCTGATTTTCTCTTCCTGCAGAGTATCATAAGGCAGCAAGAAGGTCATTGTAGGGGAACACTAGCTTTTTCAAAATCGAGCCTTTCAAGGAAAGAATTAATGATCTTCTCTTACTGCTGAGTATCACACCTGCATGTATCATAGAAAAAAGACAGGAGGCTGTCTGTTGAAAATAAGTGAAGGATGTGCTTTTTTTCTTATGATTGCAACTGCATTTCTACCTCTAAGAATTATCATATTAATTTAATCTACAAAAACAATGCCATCCTGACCTCAAGATCTGGGCATGTCTACTGTAAGCGGCTGCTGTTCCTTCCCTTCCTCTGAAAAACCCAATGGTCAATTTAATGAAGAACACCAGAATGGGACAAGGCTCTGAGGGTTGTTAAATTTTTTTATTTATTTAATTATTGATCCATAAAGAAGAGGAAAGAACGGGAGAGCATTTTCTGTTCAACATCAGAGCAGCCACAGAGGTCTATAGGAAATGACCGGTTGTACTATGACTGCAAGTACTCCTATGCTTGGTATTAGATGACCCAAATTTCCCTCTATCTCATCTCCTAATTGCAGTCCCTCTTGTTTTTAAATAATATTTTCTTCAAAGTATCTGGTCAAAACTCCATGGCAACACCAGTGTTTATGAAAGTTGTATAACATAATAATTATTTTTTTAAAAATCAGCCATCAGTGACGTGAATGTACACCGATGATCTTGCACACTTTCCTACTCTCCCCTCTCCTGTTTTTAAGACTGAGTGCTTCTATGACAGCCACAAAGATGATATACAGAACTACTGATGGGGCACCACAAAAATCACTCTATTTTCTATTCACTAAATTACAGTCATACATATTGAGTGCTTCCTTCTCTCCACCTCAGGATATACAGGTTTGCTTCTATTAGGATCATTTTGTATTGACTACCTGCACAGAAACAGAAACAGCACAAATTATACCTTTTTTGAGCTAGAAGCCAGTCTTCTCAGCATCATATGCTGCCAAAACAAAAGAACAGTTTGCTCCTTGTCCCACTAGGACACCAGCTTATAGGGTCACATTTAAAGCAACGCAGATAGTCACCAGGGCATCACTCTCATCACCTGGATACTATTATAAAACCACACAGAAGGCACAGAACAACCCTGGACATCCACTTAGGATGCTATAACATTTTTCTAATGTTTGCTAACAGCTCCTCCAGTCAGCCATATGCAGAATATCGCAAGTGCTATGCACAGTCTGCTCCACTTCACTAGTGATGTATGAAATCTGAGAGCAATGTAGCCACAGTAACTTTTGTTTAAAACTAGGGCACAATTAAGTGCATCTTCATAGGGCTTAAGTGAGCTCCCGCTTCCTGTTCTGAAGTGGCTTTAGTAAACTCTCATTTTCTTTGCTCCTATTGCTCATGCGCCTATGATGTGAAAAATCTGCAATCCAGTTATTATACCTCCTTTGAACATGGCCAGAACTTCAGGCTGCGAGGAACAAGACAAATAAATGACCATGAGAGGGGCACAATCTTGCAAGCAGAGAACCCTAGCAAAAATAAACTCTCCTGTATAACATGAACTGCCACCTCTTATGAAATAAATAAAAATAGCAGCAGCAAGTGGCAATACAGGTAATGTGCAGTTCTTCTTTCTAAGATCACCAGCTTTTATTCAATAAGACTATAAAGCAATTTAGCATTTGAAAAACTGAGTAATTCTCCTCCTGTCTTGATTGTGATATGATGAGTTCTAATACAGTAGCAGAGATATCCTGGCAATTATAGATTTTGCTGTGCACAATGCAGTAGCATTGTATTAAGACTGCATTTCCCCAAGATGAAAAAAGGAGTCCCAATTAGGAGTTGATCTTTGACTGTCACTTTTGAAACATGCTAAGCAATTCTGAACTAATATGAGAAAAGGATTCTTCTCATTGTACTTTTTCTTTTGGAATAATTCATTAGCTAAATACTTTTCAGCCAGTACAGTCAAAGCCTTAAAGCCTTAGCTGGAGTCTCTTGCCTTATTTAAGTAGATCCTACTAACTGTTCTTCTGTTATAATCCCCATTGCTATTTCATGTCAATCACTGTTCTTTCTAAAAGAAACTCAGTAAATCTCTTTCTTTTTTTTTTTTTTTTTAAAAACCAGAAAAAGCTCTGCATTACTATGTTGGTGACAGTCTCTATCGTTAGAATAAAGAAGACTGGTACTTTGGAACGAGCAACTTCAGGGCTGGAAAACATGTTCCTTTGTTACTTTTTCCTGTCTCTCCACAATTTTAAGATAAAGTAGAAAAAAAAGTCATTGCAGCGTGAGGACTTGAACAGTTTGAAAACTGCAGCCACCAGTTTAGGGGCTTTTTATCAGGACCTTTTTTTTTTCTTGATAAAGCCAACATTTTCACCCAGAGAATATAGAACTTGCCTAGATTTTCAAATATTCAGCTAAAGTTTTTAAATAATCCCAATGAATTCAAAAGCAAGGAAAAAAACAAGCGCTTTCCCCCCTCTACTCTCCATTTGGCCAAAAAAGAAAATAGGCATAAGATGACTTCCATGATTACCTATTAAATTCCATTTGTTGTACATACAAAAGTTTCCTCAGACTCTGCCAGACTATGGTATTTAGGATCAAAATTATTATTGAGGCTCACTTTATAGTCATCAGAATATATTTATGGCATCCATTCTGCTCAGGACAAAAGAGATTATGCTTTAATATCTATTAATAATGTGTAAAGTTATTTACATGGGGGAAAAGTGTTAATAAAGGCTGACATTTTTCCCTGATTCATTTCAGGTACACCAGCAAATCCTGCCCCAAATCAGCTGGTACACTGCCTGGAATGGGCTGTCTCCTCTCTGTAGCTGTGCTGCAGTTGCATTCCAGCAGCATGGAAGTGTCAAACCTGATTCAGATTCTTTCCTTCCTTCTGAAAAAATGTTTATCCATCACAGCATTATCACCTTCTGAACACCTTTTTATTCACATGTTGTAGATTTTATCCTCTCTATTGCTTGTCGACACTTCCTGTTTACGAATGCTGAACAAGAAAGTAAATCTGGGTATCTGAAGACAAAGCCTAAGCAAAACTGAAGCTAAGGTAGTCTTTGTAATACAAGCAGAAATGGCACCAGTGGAGCTGACATACATTTCTACAAAGCTAGAGTTTATAACACCATGTAAGGTTCTTCTATTGGCAGGCAGTAATGACAGAGGAGCAGTGGCCCAAACCCTGGCTCTTGAGCTGTTCTGTGTTTGCTCACATGTGATTCAAACAGTGGTCCCCAGCCAAGGCTCGCCCGCACGGTCAGCAGTGGATCAGTATGCACTGGCACACAGACAGCTGGGCAATCCAATCTTCTCAGACTCCAGCCAGAATGAGCCATGAGAGGCTGGTGCCACTGGCTCAGCCTGGACTGCAGCCACAGTCAGGCTGTCAGCACTAGAAAGCTGCCACTCTCTCTCAACTGTGACATGCTCGGGTTTTCCCTTCCCTACACCTTGTCCTCTAAAGACATGAGCCCCACTCATCACTGATAAATGCCATGGAGTTCCAAAGGCTGACCACCCACACACACTGCCACTGATTTGCTATTTTCTTTGTACACCTGCAGAGCAGAGAGGGGGAAGAGGTGCATGTTCAGCTCCAGCTGGAGACCTGCATTCACCCACTTCTCTCACCAACTACCAACCTCAAAGACAAGAAATGAGGCACAACAGAAGTAACCTAACCGAAGCTTCCCCCTCCAGAAATGAGAAATCAAGATAACATTTGCGATGTAGAGAAGAAAAATACTTCCTAAAATGCTTGATCTAATCTCAGCTGAACTGAATCTGTCTCATCTGAGCTTCACGTATCAGAGTCAGAAAGAGTTAGAGACATGCCTGTAAAATCTCTTCTCCAGCCTCAGCTGGGTAGTTCTGGTAAATGTCCTGGGAACAGCAAAAATGAATATTGCAACGCAACAAAAACACCCAGAGGGTATCCCAGCCTGATGAGGAATTATATTAGGCTCATTGAACCAAGTCCTGGATGATTAAAAACATTCAGCATTCACCATATAACAGCGTAGTAATTCAATAGTATTATTTAGATGTATTTTCATTTGCATAAATAAAGCCAAGAGAAACACCATTTCTGTGCCATAAATTGTTGCTCTTCAAGGTTTCTGAGAGTACCACTTTCTTTTACTTGGGAACTGCTCAATAAACTATATTCATCATTATTTAGCCTTCTCTTGTGTGTGGTGCTCTAGTCCTCCTACAGGATCCCAAGGAGACAGATCATAGTGAATTACAGAACCTAAATTTACTTTTGATTAAAAAACTTAAGGGAAGGAAAAGCAATGCATACATATGGGCAAACTGCTTCAAAGACAACAGAAACTTTGGATTGTGCAACTGCTTATCTCTTTTTTCTTTTCTAGATTTCAAATAGACTAAAACAGGCCTCAAATATGTTGCGGGGAGCTCTTATTCACTTACTGGAAAGACATGTCAGTCAGTCAAATAAACACACCTGCTGATTTAAAAGTTTGTGTTAGGCTGAGTTAACCCTTTGTCACATACATTTTTGTGCAGGAGAAAATGAAACATGAAGAAAATGAAACAACATAGTTTCTTAAATTATGAAGATAAGAAACTTATATTCCAACTAAAAATGCAATCTTGCACCATGAAGGGGAAATTATCCTCTAAATCTACTAGCATTACTACTCTCAACACTAAGCTAGAAAAATCATATAAAACCACAAACTCAAATGGCCATCCAAGTTTTATAATAACTACTAACTTCCAAGAATCAATCCTACACTTTTTCTTCCACAAGATATCCCTGTAAACAAATAACACATTTCCCAGGAATAGGTATAATAGAATTGTTATAAAACGGAATACTGTATTTGTTCAATATATACAAACACTACAGATTGGAAGCAAACTTATATTAATTCTTTTGAAGAATCTCAACCTTAACACAGATAATGAATCTATCAAAGGTAATAAAATCAGAGAAAGCAATGTTTGAAAAATTTTATGAGTTCTTCAGTATGAAAAACTTGATGAAAAAACAACTTTAAAAATAGAATTGTAAATTAAGTAGAAAACAACAGGCAAATTATCTTGACAAGGAAAAGGGAAGGGCAGAGGCAAGATTTAACTTTATAACACAATACACACATCAGACCTGGTGGTGTAGCCAGAGATGTCAGAACAAGAGAAACAAATAACAACTAAAACAATGCACCCTTTGATTGGCATGAACGTCACCTCGGTATAACTCATTTCTGTGTTTTGGATTACTTATCAAGGCAAGACTTGGACTTCCTTTCAGTCAGTTCAAAAGAAACCAAAATAAAATCAACCCCAAAAAGCAATCTTCATACAAATACAAGTAATAAACTCTCTTCAATTTCTTCTTTGAGTAGAAAGGAGTTAGAAGAAATAACTTTTCTATATAAGAGTCATCCCGATTTTAAAACACGTGCTTTTTAGAAACTTGAACCTCTAAAGTCTGAAGAGTCCAGATCTAATCCTGCCAAAATTTAAATCCCCAGACAGAGTTCAGCTCATGTGTAAATATGTAGTAGTGCTGTATCTATTCCCTTTGCAGGACTGGGATAGTTAGGGAACCAGCAGTTATGTTTGCAGTCACAAAGGAGGGTGGCACTAATTGTTAGTCTGAAGATGCTAAGAAAGTGGCCAATATTTCTGCTATCACTTGCTATAGATAATTCCTTTACAGTCAAGAGATGTGGTAGTCAACTAAGAACACCTAATTGCTACTCTCTACTCCTCAACTTACATGACTGGGCCTTTATATAAACTATTTAAAAGTCAAGTACATGTTTTGCTGGTAGCCACCCAGGTGTCTACACAGCTCCTCTCCTTACAGAGACAGGGTGGAACACCACAGATATTCAGAGAAAATCTGGTCCTCTGCCCAACTACTTATTCCCTCATAAACTGGTCAGCATTTTCTTAGGTACACACATCTCTGGATGTGTCACATCCATACATTTGTGGGTATCTGTATGACGTCTGAAGAACAGAAAGAAAAATTCAATCATGTCTTTCTCTAAAAGCCCGCAACTACACACCAGCTCCACGTCTGAGGAATGTAAAACTTCAGTGGCTGCCAGCTCAACAGAAGGTTCTCAACTTAGCCAGACGTGACAATCAGTTTTTCTGATTTACACTGTGTGTGTGTGTGTGTTGTGTGTGTAGAAAACCACACACCAAAATTAAAACAGGCCAAATATACCTCACCCTGTATTTAATTGGTCATCATTTTGTTTTATATGTCTCATTCCGTATTTATTTTTATACACATATACACACACGTATGTATGTATGTGCAAATGTAGATCACTAGGACTGAGGGAGACAAAGGTGACTCAGAAGCTGAGATATAAAGCTTGGATTCAACCTCAGTTTCTTCAACAGGCAACCCTTGGGAAGTCAATAAAACTCAGATGCTTCCTAATTTCCTATTAATTTTATTTCATCTGAGACACTGTATTTCATGAGATATTCACTCTACCTTCAGGTACCTGCCTGAATTGTGAGACTCTGCTCCCCTTGCAGTCAGACATAGAAAGAGGCCACCAAGCAGATTGATCCAAAAAGCTCCACACATTCAAAAGGAAGCTTCCATCCAACTGGAAGACTTTAGTTCTCTATTGAATTTAAAAGGACAGTAGGAAAGATCACTTTAACTAAGGCAGCTGCACTCTTTGTCTGCAGCGTGCATATGTGTCAGCCTCTGGTACACTTCAGTTCCAGCCGACAGCCAGGAATGATGATACCACTATCTCAGAGCAGTCTCAGGGGAGTAAGCACAAGAAGGGCTGGGACAGTCAAGATCCCACAGTAGTGTGATTGTGCAGAAGACAGTGACCTAAACTGACCCCTGAGAGATTTGGGATGCAGAGCTGTGAAGCTTATGCAGCAGATTTGAATCACTTTGGGTGCTTTTGCGGGAAGAACCAGTCCATCCAACAGTTTTACCTCATGTTCCTGGGAGGCCCCAGATGCTCGATACACCAATACCTCTGTAACTTTAATTTCACCTTGAAGGGTTTCAGGCATTAAATGCATTATATTTGCCCTTCTACACTACATCCATACAAACACATACAGTATTAACTATTTCAAGGTCCCCACAGAGAGCTGTTAGCAGAGACAGAACATGGGCTGGCACATGACTGAAGCCACATGCACCATCTGCTCAAACATTTTAATGTAATTTACCAGGAAAGAGCTGAGACAGGAAAAAAAAACCAAACTATAGACGAAAGAGATTAGATTTCCCCTTGTTGAAAATACCTCCTGCTGCTTGATATATGAACCAAACTCACCCATAACCAATATTTCATTTAAGAACATATTCAAAAACTAAAACTAAAAAAAAAAAAAAAAAAAAAAAAAAAAAAAAAAAAAAAAAAAAAAAAAGTCCCGTGCCTGCAAGGTAACATTGACATAATTCTTCTGTTAACCTGCTGCCCATTGAGAATTGTCCAGACTGATAATCCTATTGCCAAAACCAAAAAGGAGTGGACTAGTTAAGAACTTTAACGTTGTTACTTCCACTCAAATAGCAGTTTCAACGAACTTCAATAAATGAGTAAAGAAAGAGAAAGATTTATTTATTGCAGCATTCCAGCCAAACAAGTTCTACATCTTAAGATTTGTATTTGGCTGAAGGTGGCAGCCCTGGGCCTAGTACTATTTGAATTTTGGGAATAAATCCTGCAACTGATCTGTAAAAGGGATTCCAAATAGCAAAGACTCACACTTCAAGAATCAGGTTTCGTGGCAAACAACCTTCCACCTTTTAAAACAAAAGGAATGAGAAGATGCTTAGACAGGGTTAGCAATTTTTCCTCTATTAGAAATACTCACAAAATTAACAAGAAACTAGGACAACTACCTTTGCTATAAATTCTGACATTTCCTCTTCCAAACCCCTACACCAAACACTGACTCCTTTTAAGCTGACAATAAAAAATACAATTTTTAAAAACCCATAAATAAATAAAATCAGTTTCATAGGACTGTAAATATCACTGTTAATTTCTGATGTGAAAGGTAGAAAAATCTGCATACAGCAGGAAAATTCTACCAATTCCTCTTACTGGTACCGTAAATACAGCAGCCTTCATGATTCATAACTTTAGGAAATGACACCCCAACCTGAGCTGCCCCCCAGAGCTGAATGTCTGGCTGTGTGCCAGGATCTTCAACCATCCACTAGCACTCAAAAGCCATCATCTGCAGCCATCATCATCCCAAAACCTCCCCTTCCTTTTCAACTCAAGGCTCATTAAAGGCAACACAGCAAAATGAGTATTAAGAATTTTAAGAAAAGGAAAAAAAGAAGCCTGGAGAAGATGCAGGCAGGAGTAATCATGACTCAACATATGGATAGGCTCCCACATAGGGATGGACTGTCTGGTCAGAACTCTTTGGCCTGGAAAGAAGTCAATGACAAGACCTACAGCTGAAATCTAAACAAATACTGAGGTGCTTAAACAAGGAAAAAGAAAGACTCACTAACTCTTTTCGCATGACAGAAGAGCTCTAACTGTATCTCTAAGTTGTTGGTCAGAACAAGAAAGAAGTGATTCCTCATGCAAGTTAGGCAATTTAAGACATTGCAGAGAGTAAAGGTTTAGTGGGACTCAAACTTTTCAACAACTGCACGGAAGAAAATTCCACAATGACTACTGAAAGCAAACGTACCATTTTCAGCTCAGGAAACAGCTGAAGAAGCTGGAGTGTATCAGGGAAGGATCACTATAACCATGCCTGTTCTACTCACCTGTAGGAACTGGTTTGGGAAGTCATCATGATACAGCAAGGCCTTGGACTTGAGGTTGGATCTGGTGTGCCACCCTTACATTATTTTATTGTATACCTCAGGAGTTAAAAACATCATGAGAACTCTTACCAAAAAAATTACAGAATTATCTTCTTTTTGTTGTTTGTTTGTGGGTTTGGGTTTGTTTTGGGGTGAGGGGGAGAATGTTTGGGTTTGGTTTCATTTTTAAATATTTGGCTTATAGTCTCATGGTTTTGAGGTAAACTTCAGTTCAATTTACTTGCTTCCATCCTCAGCTAACATATTCTGCAACACTGAGCACTGAGAACATTGCCATTGATTTCCATCAGCAAAGGATCACACCCTAACTGCTTCCAATTTCACAGTTACTAAGCAACACTAAGTGATCACAGCCTCTGAGCAAGCAATGTCCTGTATTCAAAGGTTTGAATTGTAGAACTCCATAAAGACTTGGAACTTGGGCACCTACCAATGAACACCAGCTTCACAAATCTTAGATAACAAACTCCTGAAGTACAGAAATACATACCTTGGGTGGTGTTAATTGAAATTAGCTCTACTGAACCACAAAATTTCCTTGTATACTCATCATGGACCTAAAACTGAGAGTACTTTCTAATTTACTGCAAAGTTTCTGTATTTTTCACAGGATTAATCAGAACAAAACCCCTTTTCTTTAAATTGAAATTCATACACAGCACTCCTATTAAAGTTACGTATTCAGGTATAAAGATGAAAAAGAAAGCACACAAAACCCGGAAGTTAAACACCATCAGCCACAGGGGAATGTATAACATTACCCCTTACAAAGCAGTGCATCTTTGGAGTACTACATTTTTTCTTTAATGATTACATAAAAACACTGTAATAGGATTTATGTTTTTCTTTTAAAATAGTATCACTCTTAGAAAATAGCAAATAACACCATATTCTTCTTTTTGGTTGTTGTTGCAGGAGACTTTCCAGAATGCAAACAACTCTTAAAAATAATCAATAGCTAAATTTGCTTTAATGAAGATGGTACTTGCAGCCTTTACTGAATTATTCTTGTTCATCTACACACCAAGACAACAGAAGCCTCGCCTGCTGCTAACATGGAAAATCTGAATGGTCCTGAAGACTGGATCCATTACCCAGTGAATGACTAAGAATGAGGCTGACTGCTCTCCCTTGGAAAATCCTAATCTGGTCTAACATTTAAAAAACGTGAAATTTCAAGGGTGAGAAAGTGCTATGGAAGCCCACGCATGAGAGAGCTTAAAAAAAAACAAAAGTGCTGTAGAAACCTCTGGTGTTTCATGTACATCCATTCACAAACACATAAATGTATACAGTAATTGTTTTGAGACACAGTTTAGCTCTTTTTGCACCCATTAGAGGATCCTAATCATAAGAGTTGAGCAACATAAAAGCTTTTGAAGCAGAAAGCGTGGACATTGGTGTGTTACATCTAATGGAAACAATATTACACAGCAGTCTTTCACTTCCGAGACTGATTAGAAACTGCATTGTATTTACCACACTATGAAGATAATAACCTGAGAGAACATTAGCATAAATCATTAATTCATTGTGGGGAAACTCTGGAAGAAGATATCTTTCTAAAAGGAAAATTATCACATTAAAATGCAAGCAAACTTTGAGGAAAACAAGCTGTGCCAAGTAAATGGTGCCAAAATTAAGTAATTCGTAGTTATCATACTTGGTCTTCAATAGGAAGAATTTAGAGCATATGAAAATACAACCACAGCTTAGCAAACCAATGGGATAAAAATCAACAGTGTTACATTTATGTTGGCTATCTGAAAGCCCACTTGCTGGAATTAAACATATAGATCATATTCCAAAAGGATCACGTACCTAATAAATAGTACTGGAAGACACTGAACAACACAGGACTGAGCACATGGAGACTATCCTGTGCTTACTAAGAATCGCCTATCCTCAGTAAACGAAAAAGCAAGCACGCAAAATTCTCCATGTAAAAAATTATTAGAAAAAAATCCACCAATTTCTCCTCTCCCTCTTTAATCCTTATGTGTCAGTTTTAGAAAGCAAAATGGTCAGGTGACACTGCTCTGTAATAATTTCAATTAAAATAAATGATGTTGCTTTTAATGCAATTTACAGCCTCATAAGTAACCAACCTGAGGAGGAAAAGAAACAAAACAAAAGAAAAAAGCTACCCACCATTTACCCAGCAACCAAATAGCAATTTGAAAGTTGTTACTAAGAATGCACTTGACATCTCCTGGGAAAATAAAAAAATGTCGCACGCCCTAACTTGCAGGCTCTCTTTTAAAGCTGACATTTGTCTGTCTCCTTACTGCACAAAATAAAAGGCAAGCCTTCTGTTTGCAGGCTTCAGGCCACTTGCTCAGTTGCTACCCTCAAATCACAGCATGCAAGGGCGGCATTCCACCTGAGGAGCATTTGTGGCGGCCACCCTGCAGAGATGTCTGTGCTCCCCAGGGGAGAAGGGGGCATTCCAGGCTGTGAAGCTGGAAGTGTTTGCTAACAGAGATGTCAATGAAGTAAAGGAGTTTCAGTACCTGAGTTAACAAGCTGCTGCTCCATGACCCCGCAGCCCAGGACCTCCATCCATTCTCCTTGGAAGTTGATCTCCATCTCAAAGGAAGGGTGAGTAAATGGGAAGTAGCAATCTACCCATCTGACTTGCAGTCCTGTGGCAGTGTTTAAAAAATAAATAAATATGAAAGGGTGTATGCTTAAAAGGCCATCCCTCCAACCATCTGTAAAACTTGCCCTTCAACTAATGACATGAATTACAGCAATCCAGAGAAAATAAATAGCAAACAAACTAATTTACAACACTTGTGCAAGGCAATAAATCTTAAAACCTGTAGAAAAAAATGACCATGTCTTTTCTAATATGAAAAATGCTTTGTGCAATTCAAGCACCCTTTGAAACCAAATCAATCATTTGTCAAACTCTAGCAACCACCTGGCATCGAACAAAAATGAGCCAAGATAATGGGAAAGTCAGTAATTTTGTTATTCTCTGCACCAGGAAATGACTAACTGCTTCTCACAGGAAAAGCTAGCTAAGTCTTTAATTTTTACTTAGTATTTTATGGATCGTTTAGGCAAGCAATTTTTTTTCATCAAAACTTAATTAAAATACAGAGCTATTCTCTCTATGTTTAGAAATGAAAGTTTAAAATAGATATTACTATACACAAATAGAAATATATTTTCACAGAGTAATACATTATTAAGGTATGCAACACACACACAGAGCATTCTGGACCTGGTAGATAAGTGTAAGGGAAAAGCCCCACTCGGTAATTCCCACCACCCTCCCCAGCTCAGCACCTCTGCAGATACCCTGTGCAGAGCAAGCAAAGTCCTGGCATCTCAGAGCAGTGCAGCCAGAAGAGGGCAAGGTCTTCAGCGCTGCCAAAAGCAGAGTTGTTGTCAAAGCCCTCATTATATTTGATGAGTTTTAGTTCTTCTAATGATTTGCAGACACTTTGTTTCACTAAACAATTTTTTCTAACCATTAGGTGACAGGAAAGAAGTCTCGGAAACATGAACCATAAAAACTCGAAAGAGAACTGAAATGCAAATTCTATAAGCTAAGCTAATGCCTTAACCCCAAATACATCTTCTCTTCAGTTAAGCCAAACGCTAATCAGACTTAGGATCATTAAGAACCAGGCAGGTCCAGCTTCAAAAACAAGGAACACTGCAAAGGTAGCATGGGTGACAGCAACTGTTAACATTCCTGGTTTGATCTTCAGGATTTTTGGGGGCCGTTTCATAAAAGGAATGTAAAACATGAAATGACATAATTCATACTAAAAGTTTTTCAAATAAAAATATTTTATGTAGCCTCAAAAGAATTAGATCTTCATTGATTAAATCTGAAACATGAAGTGTGGCCACAGAAACTAAAACAATAAATTACGACAAAGGTGTCCCTGCATGGCCAAAACATAAAATACCTCCTAATAGTCACAGGGAACTTTTCTAGAAGCTATGAAATTGCAAATGGCAAGGCAAGTTTCAAAACAAACAGACTGGAACTTCTAGATTTTCTCTGCTTTCTTAAAAACCAACTTCAGAAAAGTATATGAGTAATGAAAAAGCTTTTTGATAATTGTACATACAGAATTCAAAAAACTGGAAGCACGTGCAATACTTTCATTCACAACTGTACTGTGACTTACAGCAATCACTTTATTGCTCTTTTTTGTCTGCATGACAATTAAAAAATACATAGATGAAAAGAGCCATGTATACAGTAGTATAGCATGCAGAAAACATTTTTTTAATTTCCTGATCTTGGCATTTTTAATCCTTGCGCTGCGCACATATAAAATATTCTCATTTAGCTTGCAAAATTTGCAACTGTAGCAACTACACTGAATATTCAACTAGTTTCTACTCAGTAACAACATTCAGATAATGGTTTCTTATTAATCCTCTGATTACTTAAAAAACGAAGCTCTGGGAAAAAAAATGATTCCTCAGCTGTTTGTTCTCAATTAAAATAAAATTTAAAGGGTAAAAAAAGAATTTAAAGCTCTTTTTATTTTTGAATTTTAATGCATATTAGTACTTAAGAGGCTTCTGTTTTAAATGCAAATAAGCAAACAAACAACATTCTGAATAAACCAAAACAAATTCACAATGAAGAAACAATTCTCACCTTCATTCTGTTCTCTAAATTAATAGTTAATCCCACATACCACAATAATTTTATTCATACAGTATCCAGGCCATTTGGGAATACCTCTGTAGTTTATATTCAAGTGTTCTTCCAGACTTTTGGCTCTAGAAGACTTTACTGAAAAACAGAGGGAGCTCAGCCTTTGGCAACATTTACTGCATTTTTATAGTGTCACAGAATAAATGGATACATTTATTATTTAGATACAAAATATTGTCTTGGTGCTCAATATATTCCCAAGGAGTAAAGGGCATTGCTTACACTCAGCAAATTAAACCACTAAGGACTTAAAAGGATTATGATGATTAGACTTCCTGTAGTACTGTATAATTTTCCTCATTCAGCCTAGTTTATTTCTTCACATACAGCCTATGAAATACTGGCAAAATTGATCTTTTCCAGAAATTTTAGGAGGCCAAGAGACACTGTCCTAAAACAGGCACTTACAAGAGCACAGTGCTGAATCTAATCAAGGCCCGACCACTAGACACAAACTCCGTAACTTTTCTGGTTCAAAGAAATTATTTGTGTTATCAGACACAAACACACCTGCTCATGTCAGAGCCTCACAGTGTTCATAGGAGTCCTTCCAGTGGGTAGAGGTCCATTCAGAATTGTGCTGGGCTGATTTTGGCTGAACACTACGTTCCCAGCAAAGTTGCTCTTCCACTCCCCTCCTTAACTGGACCAGGGGTAGAAAATACAATGAAAGGCTCATACCATTATAAATGGTAAATAAAAGAGAAATAAATGAACCATGGTCAGTTCACCCCTCATTTTCTCTGCCACTCTTCCCCTGCTCCAGGGTGGAGTCATGCTCACTGAAGACAGTCCTATATTAACTGCACCAGTGTGAGTCCCTTCCACAGCGTGCAGTCCTTCAGGAACCTCCTGCTCCAGCATGGGTCTCTCCAAAGGGCTACAGGTCCTGCCAAAAGCCTGCTCCAGTGCAGGTTTCCAACAGGGTCCTAGCCTTCTTTGGGAATCCACCTGCTCCAGCATGGTGGAGCTCCATGCTCCATGGGCTGCAGCTGGATCTCTGTATCCCCATGGACCTCCATGGGCTGGAGGTGCACAGCTGCTTCACCATGGTCTGCCGCCTGGGCTGCAAGCGAACCTCAGCTCAGCCACCTGGAGCACCTCCTCTCCCTCCTTCTCCACCGACCTTGTGTCTCAACAAAGGTATCTGAAGGGCTGTTTCTCACATATGTTCTCCTTCCTCTTCCTGGATGCAAATTGTGCAGGATTTTTTTCTCCCTTTTAAAGTGTGTTATCCCAGAGGTGCTACTACCATCACTGATGGGCTCAGCTTTGGCCAGCAGTGGGTCCATCCTGGAGCTGGCTGGCACTGGCTCTGCCAAACATGGAGCAAATGTCTGGCAGCTTCTCACAGAAGCCAGCCCTGCAGTCTCCCTGCTACCAAAACCTTGCCATTCAAACCCAATACAGTAACTTATATTTCAGGTCAGTATGGAAATAGTGAATAATTATTGTTATTTCTTAACACTGAATCCAGGTAAGGAATTGGTCATAGCCTGCACTCAAAAGTAATGGTGTTATCAGATATTAAGCTAAACAAGTGCCAGCCTAATTGAGTCTCATAATGAAAAAGGCTTGACCAAAGGCACTGAAAATGAAAGAAAAGAAAAAAAAGAACAAACCAAACACATTAAAGCAGCCTATTGCTACACTACAGCACAGAAGCAACAAAGCCTGAGACCCAGATGGTCTTCACTGACCAGAAATTCTCTTTGTTGCTGTGAGGATTATTTTTAGAGACGAGGTTATGGAATAAAAAGGAGAGGGGTGCAGGGAGGGTGCTGGGAAGCACAGAAGGTATTGAACTGTGGCCTCTTGAGGTGTGCATCGATTTGTAAGTACTCTGCACCTCGTTGTTTCAGATAATTCATCATACTTGCAGCAGACAGGAGCTGGCTGCCCATACAAACCTGCATTAACTCACATTTTTCAGAAGTTATTAGCCAGACTATTATGTCCTTGATAAATGATTTTTTTTAACTCGTTAGACTCATAGATCTCCATGCACTCAAAGGAGGTACCTGTACAACAGAATTAAGAAGAAGAATAAGCAGAATATGCTTGATTTAAAAGATATCCAGTGGTCAGAACCAGCTGTGGCAAAGCCACTGCATTACTCACTCTCCTGCCTTCCCTTACCAGTGCCTAGGAACTGGGCAGATAAATACAGGACAGCAGTGAATTTTGAGCCATTTCATGTAAAGCAACAAATCACAGAACCAGCACACAGTCATTATTTTCTATTTGCTACAGTAAGATTACTTCTGAATCTCTCAAGGTATAGAAAGCTTTTGGTAAACTACAGAGGGGTTAGAGGAAGAACCATAGTTGAGAAAGACTAGCTAACTTTATGAGGAAATCTTGGACAGCCTTGTTACTAGGTAACTAAATTGAGAACTAACAGACTACCTACACTGGCAGAACTGTATGGGGAGATGGAGGTGTAACTTAAATTAGTGGATTTCAAGTGTGGACCTTATGAAAGTAACAGAGGAAAACAAAGAATGGTGTCGAGGTGTAGTATTTGAAATAGTTTCCTGACAGAAAAATGGAAGAAAGTGAAAGACAGTTACTTGTGGAATACAAAATCAGGCATGTCATACCACCAGAAAATGCCATAAAATGAACTACTTTACATTGTCAAGTTTTTAAGACAACTGATGCTCCAAAACTTTGTCGCTCCTTTAATATCTGTAACTCCTTCGCCTGTTGGCAAATCCAGAAAGACATAAAAAGACAAACTTTTGTAATAAGGGTAAGTGCAGATTCTATGAAGTCTCCAACCTTCCTCAGGACAACACAGCAATTTTTAAGCAACTTTGCTTTGAATAGTGTGGTAGGAACCAGGTAGAACCCAACTGTCTCATTAAATATTATGAAAACTAACCTAGAACAATGGGAAGAAAAAAAACAAAAAGTCAAGTCAGTGATATGCTCTTTCTGCAGAGATCCTGCAGAGATCCTCAATCTAACATCAACCCAAGCTACTGAATTTCCAGAGAAGCACTGCAGAAGCACAGCTTCCAAGTCCAGGACTTCAGGTGCAAGCTAGTTTATGCAAAACTAACATGTGCAGCAGATTTAATCTACCATCCAAACAATCTGCCTATAAAAAACAGCTGTCTGTACAACAATGCAACATTTCAGTCACTTACGGCAGCTGCGGTCATGCTGTGCTGCTAGAAAAGATGTGCAACTTCACTACAATATTCTGCTGACAGCACAGGTTATAAAGAGTACAACTCATGTCAAGTATAAAGGAATGAAATCTGTGCTTTTAACAGAACACAGGGCCTTATGAGATACCCACACATATAGGAAAAACAGAAATTTTCTGAGAGCAACACATTTAAACATATTTTAAATTGTAAGTTAAAATTTATAGGAGTCAAGATACAAAAAGTAATCAAGAGCATTGTGTAGAGTAAAGAGTAAAATGCTAGTTAAAAGATGACAGCTATCAAAAGACAAATTTATTTGTGTGCCCCAAGACAGTCGCAGTGCACCAATCTCATATACCTGGTGCCTAACATCAGCTTTGAATTCCAGTATTTCCATGAATGGGGCAGGGGGGGAAATACACATATATATACACATACATATCTATAATTAAATTTAATTCAGTAACTATATCTTGTGTTTGTATTCCAGGAAAAATATTGGGGGTATAGAAATACAAAATTCCAACAGTAAGCAGGTGGCATCTACTTTTAGTTTGTACATTTAAAGTAATTTACGAATATATTTTAATGTCTTTTTAGCTACTGTGTGGACTGTATAAGAACTAGTAGTAGCCAACATGCTGAGGCTTAAAGTGCAGCATCTGTCAACAGAGAAGGATGTCACTGCAGTCTGAGATACCACTAATAACTCCGAGAAACTGCTCACTTTAAACATCCTCAGCATCTGAGGTTGATCTAAATGTATCATTCTTTGTGTTACTCACTTTCATCCCAATTTTGTATATTTCAAAAGGTCACTGTTAAGTAAAATGCACCTACAAGAAGCTCTGAGTTGAGGAGCTTAAAAATTTTTGTCCAGGTGGAATAAAACAACAACTGGTAAAAGTTTTGCATGCTGTAAGTCAATTTTAGAAATTCTGAAAAGTATTCAAGCAGTCATATATAGAACTTGGTATCATTATCAATCCACTCTTGGAACTACTGCTCTAAGTGCAGTAAATATCGTAAAAGACTTTAGAAAGTAGGCAAGATACCTCATGCATTCTAATACCATCCAGTATTTCCTCAACAGAAAAATGAATCAGCTCAGAAGAGCAGCTTCCTTGCCAGGAAATAGCATTTATGTAGCAATTTTGACTCAGGCCATTTATAAATTCAGTTCCTGAAACTGAAAGCAGGTATTTCTGAGGAGAGAATACTTCATTCATATACACATTCATTACCCTTCCTCATTCCACTGTAAGTACCAAAAAACAATTACTGTTCAGCTTGATGCGAACTTAGCAAACATGTTCTGCTCGCAGAGCTTTGTGTGCACACGCAGCGGAGCAGCACATGGACACGAGCACCCCTTCCCTGCCAGGAGCAATCTGGGGGAAAAGGTGCAAGAACCTACCATCACCAAAAATGTGAGTCATGAGCTTCGTGAGCACTTGCTTCAGGTTGAACTCCACCAGCCTCACTGCCTCCATGGTGTGACACTCCTGCTTGTGTGCAGTGCGATGGCCCTGCTCAAACAGCTGTAAACCTTCACCATCTTTAACGCTGGAGAACAACTGGAACAAAACCACAAAAACACCGTGTTTTGCATCAGTGACCTCCTGAATGAAAATCAAGAATGAAATTTCACTGATTTAAGGGGGAATCTTACCTGCCAAGTCTGCACTGTGAAAAACAAACATAAAGACTGTGACTTCATACAGATTCTGTCTATTAAATGCAGAGATGAATCATCTCAAGAACAGAAATACTCAAATAATTAAATCTGGTTTATTTCTGTATTATATTGTCAAATAATATGATTAGCTATGGGAAAATAATAATTTACAAAATAAACATCTCTCTTTCTGATTCAGTTACTTTGAAAGTTATTGTGAAGAACAAAGTACTCTGTACAGTGTATGTAAATTACACCCCAAAAACTACAAAACACAATGAACACAATGCCATTTTTCAGAACTTCAACTCTTTTAGTACTTGAACGATGTAAAAGAAATACTAAAACAATAAAAAAGAAACAAAAAAACCCCACAAAACCAAACAAAACAAACCAAAAAACAAACAAAAAAACCCCATAAAGCAACTAACCAACGAAACCAACCTCAAACAAAACAAACAAACAAAANGCTGCTTACAGTTCATTCATCCTGGGTACAGTCCATATTCATTTAAGGACTACAATTTTCCTGTATATTCCCACACACAGCATCATTTTTGTGAACAGGAATTCTGTCTATGGGGCATTTAAGGATTCATGATCTCAGGTGGAGGTTTCCAGATAAGTTGCAAAGCACAGGGACAGCTGTTTTGGGATGTGGCAGACTTGCTCTTCATTCAGATACTGCTCCCCACCACATCTGCTGCAAGTTGAAGATTTCTGTTTTCTGCATATCCCCATATGTTTCTGGCCAGGTGATCCTGGCCAGATATATACCAGCAAATCTATATCCTCTCAGAGAGACCAATAAAACACATTCATTAAACAACATTGTTGGAGGCTTTGTGTCTTGGGAAAACAAGCAGGTGGTTTTACACTCCGAAGAGTATTTTTGTTGGAAATCCTTACAGGTGTACAAAACCCCCAGATCTGGGGTGAAGTCTGGAAGGAGAGCCAGTTGTGAAAGTGTTTCTAGTGCCCTTTCCTACTCCTCCTCCTCTACCTTCCCCCAGTCAATCAAGCACACACAGAGGGAAAAAACATGCGCTGAGATTTTCTTCCCATTAAGCCTCCCAGCATAAACAGGTCTTACTCAGGAGATGCCACGAATAGTGTGTAACCTTAACAACTCATGGATGCCCACAGAAGTTGTTTTAACTGCAGTTTAATGCCTTCAGAGCACTAAATGCTCTAAACAAAAAGTTCAAGTGAATCTCTCTGGTAGTCCACAAATGCTAGATACAATTAATTAGGACTAATTTCTTGCACATTTCCTACAGACACAATGAATGAAGAACCTGAGTTTAGATAGCAGGCAAACTAGCAGTACAGTGGATTGAAGGAATTTTAAAAAATCCAGTAGCATCTAAATTTTTATTGCTAGCCACAAGGAGATTGCTGGCAGATTGAAAAAACACTTCTCCGGTTAATCTCTTTAGTGTGCTGCAGAAAATACTAAATTAAAAAGGGAAAGTATAAATACCAAATAAAATTATTCTCCACCAGTCTAAGAAAAATGCCTTTACTACCCAAAAGGCAGAAGCTTGACAAAGTATCACACTTTTAAATAACAGATTCTTTATTCAAGTGCTCATCTGAAAGATTAAACCCCCTTCTTCTTACACACATTATTCCTACCTTGACTGGAAAAACCAGATAATACCCACCCTACAACTAATTTGCTGTCAGCAAGGCAGATCAGTCATCCAGCACGTGGTTTTGAAAGCCAGGGGAATTCAGAGAGGCCAGCATTAGCCTAGGGAGGATAATTGTCTTAGGCCCACGGGGTGGCCAGCAGAGAGACACAGGCTCCCTCAGAGAGGGACACAGAGTAGCTAGATTAGGTTCCTACCCTACACAGGTAGCTATTTTTTCTATTGACTGACTGACTCACCCACTCACTAAGCCAGAAACACTTCAGGCAACAGAGATGTTCCTTCTTTGGACCAGAATACACTGCATTAACACATTAGAAGGTACATTTGTTATTTTACCTATTAGTGGTATTTTAGGACATTAAACTTTTCCTCCATTTCCCTTTCACTCCTCCCTTCAACTTAAGACTGGCTCCTCAGACCACCGCAAAGAAGAGATACTCTGGACACCAGCCTTTAAACACAGCATATATATCAACAAGTACATAGAAATACTTTTCCTTACTGTTATTTCTAAAATGCTGATATCACAATTAGTCTTAAGCAAAATTCTATTTCAGTAGTTTATATCAGATGTGGAAACAAAATACATGCAAGAACCATTAAAACCTTTGAATCATAGTCCAGCCCTGTCACTTGCCTGAGCCCTAATCTTGCCAAACCAGTCATACACACCATCTCCTCCTCCAAACCAGGACAAGAGTCCATGCAGCAGTGTACTGAGCCAGGCTGGGAGGTGGGTCCAGATGGGGGGTAACCCAGGAGAAGGGAAGAAACTGAGGGATGTGAAAATGGTCAAGTTCAGCTTAGTAATCAAGTATCAGCATACTGGCAGCACCAAGAGATGAGTTGGCACATGGAACAGGAGTGGGTCACTTTGGGCACAGGCGTGACTCTAGTCCAGTTCAGACAGGCTCTGAAAACACAGCCATAGAGACGTCCCTGAAACAGGCAAGACAACAGCCCCCCTTACAGTCAGGCACCAAGAGGCACTCTGGTATTCTCCACAGAGGCTCCATCAGCTGCAGATGGGATTATACCGAGAAAAGAGATACCTTACAGTTGTATTAATATTTATTCCTGACTTTCCATTCACTGACATTGCTATGTCAATACAAGCAGCTTTAAACCGATACACCAATTTCACTATTACAACAATTGAACTGTGCTAAGTACATGTCTTGGATTAGAAACACTTCAACATTTCTGTATACATAAAGACAGGAAAGTCAAAGCTTGAATAAAATGAAGAATCACCTACAGTCTCTCCTTTTTGATGTAAATTTTTCTCAAACATATCTGAGCAAATGGAGAAAAAAATACCTAATGTCTTGCATAAAACATTGACACATCCAAGACGACATTTTCACATACATTCATTCCTTCAGTGCAGACTAAAACAGCATGCACTATCTTATTGTATTGAATATGATCAGTCACTACTACAAGCAGGAAAAAAATTTCCTGTAGCCATAAATTGAGTACCTACGTGTCTGTCTAGTGTAAGGACAAGAGATTTTTCTTTGAGTGAAGGTGTGCAAAACATTGAACATTTTATCACCATGAAGAAGAAAAAAAAATTAACACTTACCAGGATTTATCAGCATATCTGACTGATGCTGCATTACAAAAGAGAAGGCAGAAAGGAACTGAAGTGACCTAATCACGTGGCATGAAGTTTACTCACAGTTTAGCTCATAATAAAAATAAATTAAAATTTGATAACATGTAATGGCAAGAAGACATAGTTTTAACTGGACAAGTACAAATGGTGCTATGGTCCTTTAGATGAAGACCCTAACATTTCCTCAGTCACTTGACAGACTTTTTATTTTTACATCCCTTCATTATCCATACCTTTAGCATTCAAAATTAAGTGCCTCTTTGCAGGATGGCATTCATAAGAGGTTTTGGAGATCTGTAACTATACCCTGTCTTTCCACAATGCAGTTGTGTATTCCTCCTGCCACTCATGCATACACCAGTGATTAAGATAATTAATAAATCATGCTCATGTACTTACACTCACAGGCAAACCAGCATTTAAGATTATCTCTATATGAGGATCTGCACCTGACTTCATCCAACCTTGCCACACCAAATACATTTTTTCTCACTGGCCCTAATAAATATCTCTAAAAATGAACCAACACCTGCACTCTGAATCCACTTAAAAATAGCAAACCCTTCCCATAACATTTTAAATGTGCTGTGGAACTCAAGACACAACCAAAGGATGAGGAATGATGAAGATGATGCCACCAATAGATGGCTCAAAGAGAAAACCTAATTTCAGTCTCAGGCAGGCTCTAGGGTGTAACCATACACCCTGATGCAGCCAGCTTCAGGTACCAAAGAGACACACAGCCCATGATCCACAAGACAGAAGGCTCTTCACTGCATATCAATAAGGATTTTGGGGGGCAGAAAATGGCAAAAAAATTACTTCAACCCACCAGCTTGAATGTAGTCACCTTAATTTCTACATCCTTCAATTCCAGTTCTCCAGCTACAGCAAAGAAAGGTAACCCCTATTGTGTTTTGGGGTGGAGCGCTGGCTTTTTTTTTTTTTTTTAACCTAATCAAAGCATTTGTGTAAGAAAGGGGAAAACAATAAAGATGTTTTCAAACCAGAAGGAAAAAGTAACACTGCTACACAGATACCTGATATAATGAGACATCTATGACAGACTTCTGTCTCTGTAGCAATAGAAATTTCTTTAGTTTTAAGTACCTTAGACTTCCTAAACACACTTGTGGACACTTTGCTCTTTTTTTTTTTCCTGCACTATTTAAATATTGCATTGAATAGATTTAACTGCTTTATTCATTTGTTTGGGTTTTTTTTAGCTGGACAACAAAAAGTCAGACGAAGTCTGAAAAAAATAAGAAGACTTTGCAGTAAAAGATGCACCATCAGTTTTCAAACCTTCTAGACCATGGATCACCATGAAAATCGAACAGACATTCTGATGCCCTTCACTGTCAAATTTTTGACTAAAAATAACAAAGAATACAATTTGGATCCTCGGATCAGCAAAGCTCTATTTATTACAGCATGATTTATACACCACAACTTGGAAAATACTGAGTAATACAATGTTCACAACTTGAATTAGTACCAGAGAAAGTGAAATCAGTTCCACTTAAACTAGCCAGGCTCTTCACTGTGATCACTCAATTCAACTGCAACTTCAGGAGTAAATTCACCTCAGAATATTCTAGCAAAGTAATGCTGCTGCTCCTTTTTCTTACCAAGGTGGATCTAGCTCAGGTGGCTCTGCTCCTGTACTGCCCTCACCATTCCCTGTGGGAAGGAGGGCTGTCTCTCAGGCTCTTTAGGACTGATGCTTTGCTCACAACCCTATCCATAAGTTCTAGAGGGCCAAGAAGGGTACCTTTCCTTGGTCATTTAAGCCTTTAAAAATATTTATTCCTTGGTGCTCAACTAAACACGGCTATTATGACTCCCACTCACAATCACTCTCAGGCATACTGTAAAAGCTTCAAATCACTCCATAAAATAGGTTGATCCCTGGAACACTATAAATTGATTTAAATTCCTTTACATATGAGGATTTTAAAAAAGGGACTGAAGACAGGAAGGAGATTTTCTTTGATACAATGTCCAAGCAAAAGCACAGCATCCAAAGCTTCAGTAACATATAGGATTTTGGAGAAGTCAAACCTAAAGACACGAGTTTTCCAATGGGAAACCCAGCATGGCACTTGATTCAAAAAAATGCCTAGACTGCTGGTGAGTGGTCAGTCAGAAGTTCACATCATCCCAAACTACAAGGAAAGGGATAAAAGCAACATCTTTTTCTTTTTAACAATACACCAGGAATATTGTCAAGGTACACACGTATGGGAAGATGAGGAAAGGAGTATATATTTAGATGAAAAAGAGAAAAATCTACTAATCTTCTATTACATAGAACAGGAGTCTTTACATTTCAGGATATAAACACCAGAAGCTACAATACTGACTTTTAAAAAAAATTATAAATAGTGCTTTGGAGCACTATTTGGAGCACTAAATAAATCCTTTATTTATAACTAGAACATTTACCCTTTTTCCATTGCATCCTAACAAAAAAGTTTCCATTTTCACCATAAGGATTTCAGTGGAAATAAATATGTATCCCTACCACTTCTAGTACAAACAAGCCTGATGAGAGCATCATTTTTCCATCTAAACAATCTTGTATTGGCCTCCACTGGAACAAGGTTACTAAATTAGAGGAGCAATTCCTATGTTTTAGCATCTGTTCCCCTTAAAATTTATTTATAATTCAGTACAGACTATAAAACACTGTATGAAGTCTCCTTCAAATGTGTAAACATTTTTTGTTATCAACTGAAAGCTGTTCATTGACTGCCATTGGGTTTATATTGGCTCCCTCTTCTGGCTGACACGCACAAAGTGCAATTTAGTTGAGATTTTTTTTCTCTTTTCCATAAATTATGGAACTGCACCAAAGGTAACGGCATAGCATGGAAATAATTTCTCTTATAATCCACCCAGTAAAACTGGCCAGTTCAAATCTGACTACAGCAGTATCAAAATTGCCTATCCAAAGCACTAACCAAAAGAAAAAAAGCCATATACCACTGAAGGAAAAAAAGATTCAAACACCAACTAGAAGAAAAAGAGGAATACTGGTGGAAGTGAATACAAAAGGATATCATTTGGGGATACTGTTCAAGAAGAGCAGTTCATTTTATGTTCAGAATCTGGAAGTAGATTTGGGAAGCTCTTTTTGGTTCTGGTTTTAACTATTTATATTAGTCAATTTCTAAGTGCTCTACATATTACATTCAGATAATAATCACCTAAGATACTTTTAAATATATTAAAAACATGCCTAAATGTATTTTAAGATGTTCTTTGATAGCAGCCCGAGGACTTTTTTTAAAGTCTATGAGAAATTTAAGCATGAATTATTCTAACTTTTACCAATTACTTAATTTGAGAATTTTTTTTAGTACTTCAGTATTTACACTCATTCAAACCTGCAGAAATGGATCAGTTACCTGCCCGTCTTTGAATTACAGATTACTTCTCTCTTTAAAAAGTAATCAACCAACCATCGCAAAAAAACATATGGGCAAAAAAGCAAATAGCTCATAAATATCTCAGAATAAATACTGTAAAATTGCCAGACTTGGTTTGTTTTTCGAGATCTCACTTCAACTTACTGATTTTAACTTTGACATAAAGAATTATGCCGAAGGTTGCCATCAAAGGGTAGGAGTTTTAATCTAGTCATAACCACAGAATTTGGTATTTGTAAAGGAGATACACTTTTGTAGATCTCCTACATCTTTTGTATCCTACCTAAAATTTCAGCTAAGGATAAACTGACTTTTCCCCCACACCTAAACGGAGATCAAACATCAAACTCCTCTAAGTTCACGTTCTTATAAAATCACTTGAGGCTTTTGCCTTTCTTCTCCCATCTTCTAAGGTCTGTGGTCACTCACACTGAGAAGACAGTGGATGATCAATGTAAAAATCAAAAGAACAAATTAGAGCAAGCAAACTGACAACATCATTTAAAATTACTATATTTGTCATAACATAAAATGTACCCAGGGCTTGTAGCTAAGAGCTAATAGTTTTCCCCTTGGTTCCAAAGATTCTGATCCTTGGTACTTGTGCAAATTTCCTCTCACCAGAGACTGTAGCCTGATTAGGAATGAAGAGTCTGAGACAAGGGTAACAGGCCCTGACAGTCACACGTTTCTGCTCAGTGGGCTACAGCTTAAACTTGAGTATAAATAAATGAATATCAGAGTATTTCTCTCATGTAGTATTACCTCTATTTAGTCTTTGTTCCACTCAGACAGTTCTTTCTGGAATTATTTAAATGTGGATTATTCTGAACAGGCAACCAGAATACAAAATACAGAAACAGTCCCCAGTGAAATTTCAGAATTACACATCCATTTTTTACCACAAGGCTCTTCTGATTATGATTGTAAAAAGCAGTATATATTGAAACACAAACTGAAGCAAAAAAGAATGTATGAGATCACGCTCAGGTTTATAATTTTTGTATGTTGCCCAATAAACAAGACTTTACACATCGTACACCACACCACTATTCTCTCTTCATCAGTATAGAAAGCTTTCCAATAACATCTCCATCATCCTCTTGGGGAAAAAGAAAGAAGAGAAAAGAAATAATCTCCAGTGCAATTAATTAGATTGTTAAACATTGTATATTTCTAGATAGAACATGTCAGTAAAAACATTTCCGCAACTGTTTCCAGTTATTCAAATCCTATTATTCCTATTATCAAATTTGTAGAGTAGAAATAAATAGTCTATCATTAGGACCAAGATTTCTTAAGGGGTATATTCATTAGCAAGTAGTTCAATCATTAGATCAATCACACCCAAAGTTGCAGAAATTTCATCCTGCAAGAGTGTTGATGTTATAATTTTGTGGCAAGTAAAATACTTCCATCTGAATGACTGAACTTCTGCTCAAGTGAAAAAAAAATTTGTGATCAACAAAAATGGTTAAGAAATGGTATTTTCTTAATACAATATTGTATACCATATACCCTGATTGTATTCATAAATAGGCCTACGGGAAAAGAATAGCAAACAAATGAGGCTGGGTAAGTCTGCAGTATTTCCATTTTGTGGTTACCAAAGAAGCAGCTGCAGGCTGGATTCAGCACTGCACAGCTCTCAGAACACCTGCAGAGGCAGGTATGTGTTCACAGTGGAACAAGCAGTGGCCACACAGGGTGGGAAAGTGCAGTGCAGGCAGCAAGAGCCCCTTCCATCACGGAGAAAAGCAGTGCTCTATGATTACCTTAGTTTTCCCTCAGGCATCCAAAGGCATTAGGCTTCTCTGCCAAGCTCCTGTCACCCATTGGCAAGCACATTAGGAACAGTCTACATCTCAGTATTATTAGAATAAGCTAGTTTTACTTATAGAACTGTGAATTTGGCAGTATTGCTACAAGCATACACAAATTATACAAATCAATTACTATTTGGAAAACAAACTGGCTTATATTTACCACTGATCAATGACGCAGTGGAGTACTTAACGACACCCAGGCATTTGCAGAACGTGCAACCTGTGCCAACAAAATATATAAACTTAAGAGTCTTGGACATCAACCTAGAGCTCTTCAGCTGATGCCTCTGGACTCCGATGGGTTTGCTGTGTATGCACCACATACACATAACTATTGGCTGCAACAGATGAATGTTTCAATGCAGCTTTAGGATGAGATGAAGAACAGAACAATTCCCCAGAAAATTACATTAATTTACAGAAGGTTGGCACTATTAAAAGGAAGACAACAGTGGAAACTGCACTTTGGAAGTAGCTGTAACAACTCACATCCTATGAGTCCTTCAAGAATTAATTTGGTAGAGTTTTTGGTAAAGTGATCTCACCAGAAGAGAGTTGCGACAGAAACAGAATTCAGTTGTGCAGATCATTAACTGAACAAGTTGTTTCATTTCAGATTATGTCTCACTTTGCTAGCTTTCAAATATATTGTCTTTCCATTTTTTCACATTTTCCTAGGGAATTCTATAGTTGTTTCCAAATTCACTTCCAGCTTTCAAAAACACTTTCCAGCTACATTTTTCTCAAATTAAAAACATTGCTGTATGATAAATCCCTTTATCTTTATCAATGTGCAGCATAAAATTGTTGCTGTAACATGCTTACGTGCATGAACCTTGTTTATGTGGATGACGTTTGCTTGCTGCAAACACAAGACCAAGCAACTTACCCAAAATGTTTTTCATGCCAACTAGAGAATTCATACCTCATGGCAGGAGAAGAGGCGCACTCCCTCCATCTGATGGAAGACTGGGTAGTGGGTGTTATCTATCGTGTCTCGGCGGTAGACATCTCCCACTGCCAGAAAGGCGTCCAGGCCAGAGTGTATCAAGTCCCACTGATGAGCTGACGTGTGAGCTCTTAGCATATGGTCACGATTCAAGTAATAGTTATCCTCTTTCCTTCTGCTGGCATGGTTTTGTGGAATAAGTAAACTATCAAAATTCTGCTGGACAGTAACCACCGGAGAAAGACGGTCATACACAGAAAAGAGCGGAGTCCCACGGCGACCTAGGTAATGTTTGTAGAAGTGCTCCTTCACCTGCTCCTTGATTAGCCACAAAGGGTGATGTTTTCTGTTGTGCAAGTTCTTCCCCACCTTGGAAAGAATCTTCTCTGTGACATTACTGTAGTCATCTTGAGGATAAGATTTACCAAGCAGTTCCACAGTATTTGAGCAGGGTGCACTGGCAGCAAAATCTGAAGGTACAGACTTGGATGAAGAATGCCTTGAATGGGTGGGAATTCCTCTTACCTTTACTTTTGGTGATAAAGCTGTTTTAGAATACTTAGCTACTCTCATGAATTTCCAGAGCATTGCCATTGTAAACTTTTTTATGATCTAGAGAAAGAAAAGAAATTTAAAATATTTGAGTTAGGAACAGCAATGTTGCTGCAGGAATTGCTATTATCTTAGGAACAGATAAATCCAAATATCTGCTTGATTAGTATGACAAAGTTCCCATTACAAACCACTCTTGACTTTTGAGGATGGAAAATATCCCTGTGGTCAAATTTCAGCTAGGATATTTTATTCTGTTATCAGGCTTCTGCATGACTGCACCAGTATTAATGACTCTAGACCTAGCCTGAACCCCATCCAGATCATGCTCTTTAAAGATGAATAAACACCAGGCCTTCTTTGAAACAGTATTTTTCATCCAATTAAAACATGCAGCAGTAACCTAATATTACTTAAGAGAAACTTGGAAACTTAACAGTGCCCTTCAGCAGTCAGAACTCGCTTATAATAAGCAATTAACTTATTGCTATATCATCTCCCTCTTAGTAGAAGCTGCAGAACATGTTCCACATCTACCTGATGCATGTGGCACGCACTATGCAATCATCACTAATTCTTACTTAATGCCAGACAAAACCAGTTTAACCTTTCAAACTACTGAACCACTGTGAAAAAACAGATGGCCAGACAAGTAATATATTTATATATAAACAGCTTATTAAATTCACATATGAGTATTGCACAAGACTCACAATAAAGACTCCATATAGTCAGAACCAATGTTAGGATTCTGCAGTGAGCACAAAACCCCTTTTTCCATGTGTTCCCCAGGACGGCTATTTTCACAGCTTCCACTGCTGTACAGGGGAGGCAGGCTTGTCAGATACCAGGAAGGCAAAGTGATGAGATTCTTCAAGTCGTCTGAACTGAAGAACTCATTTCCCATCAAAGGGCCATCTTTACACATCCTCCCTGCTCACAGACAGGCTTTGTGCTTCATGTGTACACAGCTGCATTCTCAGTAGAGTTCAAAGATAATTCCAAAACCAAAGAGTTTTGAAAGTGATGAACCTTTCAGTCACTCCATTTGAATGAGCCCATTCTGAGATGAAAAATAATTTTAAAATCTGTAGTTGGACTTCAGAAATACTAGCAAAGGTTCCAGTAAAATAATTAAGCATTACAATTTGCTTATTATGGAATGGGAAAACAGAGGCATTAGAAGTTAAGTGACTGGGGAAAGGCATTTGCTACAAACAGTCTTGCATTTCTCTATGAACCAAGAATTACAGGGTCACAGGTCTTGTGAGTGAAAGAATTTTCTGTGAAAGTCATCCTAAAGAACTGAGGGAAGGAAGGACATAAGCAATAACAAATGCACCACAGTCTTCAAGGGATGCCTTCCAATCTTCAGGATTATAGTATCTGGCTAGCTTTCCACAGAACATAAGGAAAACAAGTATAAGTAACAAAATAAACAAGGTGAGACTATTTTCATACTTCCATGCGAAAAAATACCTATGCAAATAGAACAGAAATACTAGAATAGAGAGTCCCAGAAAACAATCTGTAAAAGGTAAGGAGCATGGTCACATTTGGCTTTCTTTCTTCTGGCTTATATCTAGAAGTTTTCCATAGGTCTATTTCCTCAAGTAATTGTATCTCAATCAATCAAAATAAAGGCAAGTTTGGTAGACAGAAATTAAACATGGTGGGCGGGGAAGTGTAAGATTACTGAATACTTGGTTTAATCCTTTTTCTGGTAGAATATCTTTAGAAATAAAGAACGGCTACAAATTTTATCTAGTTTTGAAACTTTTAAGAATGACTGCCTTTGGAAGGGGTGCAGTTAAGAGTTTACAAAACTATTTCACCAAATTAGCTCTTCATCATTATTGAGAATGTTCTTCAATAAATGAATTCACACACACACCTCTGATAGAGGCTAAACAAGGGACAGTCTTACATTTTGAAAAGAGACTCCATTTTCCTGAAACATACGTTCTCCTTCATGGAAAGTGAGTTCTCATTTTCAAACAGCTGCTTGAAATACCCAGTCCTAGTCAGATAACGAATTCAGCATCCCTTAAGTAAATACCACCATCTGCCCATACATTTATTTTTCTAAAAACTTAATTCAAAACTTACACATAACCGTAATGTACAAAAAAACTCTCATAACTTTATCGTGATTCTTGTGATGTTTGCTGCTTTCTTAAATATCACTCCTCTGAGAATCAGACAACCATATGAGAAGCTTAACTTTCAAATAAACAGTTTTGATGACTATAAATTCATGGAAAAAGAAATAAGAACATGCACCACAAGTATTGGGGGGGCACTCTGTTTGTTTTTTTGTTTAAGACTCATTATTTTTAAGGGAAACTCTAGTATATACATCTTCAAGGGCTTACCTAATGACATTTCAGTATTTGTAACGAGGAGCCCTGTATCAGTTTCTGATAGTTCAGAAACACTCTTTTTTCTGAGCAAGTGATATATACTCCTCACAAACTTGTACAGGAGAAAAACCTACAGATGAACTTGTATCTGAGTTTTCATCCTAATATTAGGCCTGTGCCTTAATTAGTTGAACAGCATTATTACCTGCATTATCATTCTAATCCAAAGCAAAATCTGAGCAGTAAATAATGTGAGCAGTAAGAAAAGTTACAGTTTTTTTATGAATTATCCAATGTCCAAGTACTGCAAACAACAGCAAGCAAGCACGAAATGTGCCCCTAACATGGTATCACACAGAGTTCCAGAAATACTGTCCTTCACCAACACTCTGCTGCTTCCCTCTCTCACCACAGAGTCACGTATTCCTCTTTCAGAATCATTACAGAAAAATCATATTGGACTTAGTTCAACTCAGCTGGTGATAAGTTACATTTGGCCAGAGAAACCACAGACAAGAAAGAAAGTAAAATATGCTTACACTCTACAGACTGTACACAAAATCTTCAAATCAAAGTAATGTTTACCAAGGCAGAGAGCAACACTGGAAAATAAAGACATCTCTTCATCTTTCTTCTAGCAATATATACCTGGTGTTAAGAATACACTAATTACTTATGTCCACTTAAAATAAACAGACATTCATTCATTTATGTCCATTTATTTTGTCTACATTTATCTAAACGTCTGGAAAAGCAGTTTAAATGTATCATTTTCTTGCCTTATTTCCACCATGCTTTTCACTTGGCAGGGAGACAAAACTGTGTTCTGTGCACACTGACGAAACCTGAATCCCACAGCAAGGCCTGCCAGCCAGCTAACGAGAACAGCAAGCCAAACAGCAGCTGCAGGTCCTGTAGCTGAAAACAAATACATAAACAGGAAATAGACATCGAACGACCACCACTGGCATCTGTGATCCAAAGATTGCAAAGCCCTCCACCAGCATCACCAGTGAGTCCTGCACTCTGGGTCTGACAGTGGCTCCAGCTCGCAGCTGGGAGCTGACACAGGGCTTTGGATGCAGACGCAGGGCTTTGGAAGCAGGGATGTTCTGATGGCAGCTCCCTGTGGGGCTTCTCAAAGCTCTGCAGGGGGATATGCAAGCACCAGCCCCAACACCTCCTATTCCACATGTCCTCAGCCAGACACCACCACTGACACATTCCAGGGTACCTCAGCAGCTCCCCTGAAGCTCCAAGGGCTCAGGATGCTGTACTTTAATCCCCATACTGAAATGTCTTCCACAACTCTAGTGTTGGATAGGAATGACACCATACATTATGTTGTGCCAATATGCTTGGAACTACGCTTGCACCTAGGCATGAGCTTTTGAGCAGCTCCAAGGCAGACCAGAGGGCAGAAGGTGTCATCCTGCCACCCAGGGATGAAGGCGTAAGAACAACCCTGTCCACGCTGTGCACAGACCAGGCACCAATACGACCACTCTTACCAACATCAGTCCTGTACCACAGACCCTGAGACATTACAGCAGTTTCAACTGGAGGGCAAGGCTCCTTCCTCCTTCCTCCCCCACGGAAAACCAACCATTCCCCATGCAGCAGCCCAGCAGACATTACACATGCTGAAGTACACCACAGTCAGGAGCCTGACAACAGGGAAACAGCAGACAGAATACATCAAACAAAAAATTCCATGGTTTTGGAGCACACGCAAAATTCAGTTTGATTTGATAAGGGATCATACTGCTGTACTGTTAAGGAATGTCCTTTCATGTCTAAATCCAGGTTTCCATGTCATAGCACAGCAAGGATTAAGACAGCATTATAACAGCTGCAGTGGTATTTGTCACAATTCTCCACTACCCAGCTGAGGTTTAGGAAAGAATCGTAGACTCAGTGAAATTCCTCCTTACACCTGCTTTGAAAAAGGAGGAGAAAAGAGAGGTAGTTCAGCAGCTCACAATGAAGAGACAGTGCTGTGCATCAGCATTGTTTTATTCACTCACCTTTCCTGTAAAAGTGGAAGAGGGAGAATGCTCCTGTTTGTGCAAACTAGTGGCCAAACTGGCCACCTTTTGGGGCCATTAGCTCAGTGAGCCAAGGGCACCCTTGCTCCTGCAGACGGCTTTTCTCTCTGACCTGTGCTTCCTACAGCTTATGGCTGCAGAAACACAGATGGGCTACAGCATACATAAACCCAAGTACATGACGGGTTTGAAACCAAAATTCTACAAAGATGAGAGTCTGTCTCCTATCCAAGAATAGCTAATTAATGCAAGACTCTGAAGTGCCATGGAAAACGTTAGAAAAGTTGGGCTGCCACCATTTTGTGATGTGACAGCTTTTATCTACCGTATGTGTGGGGAGGGGAGTTCAACCAACATAGCATATGTTAAAACAAAAATTATAAACATATGTTAGGCTGCTAAAATTGGACATTTACCAGTCTGCTTAGCAATTTAGCAAAGCATTGAATTTTAGTTTTGAAAACTATGTAGGCATACAGCAGCAAATATCATTGTATTGCCATGACCATATCTGCATTGCACAGGATATAACGTAAATTATTTTGCATGCAAAACTAATAACAAGCTCATTTTTTTACTGCTCATTTTAAAACGATGACACATTGTTGCACACCAGAACAGACTTCTACTGAGCATGCTACATTTATATAATACACACAGACTTCTGAAATAGCCTTACAGATAACTTAGAATGGATCCATTTCAGAGCCTGACCTTCCAAGGGCAGAATATTATCATATATCCCTGAAGATGGCTAAACACCATTAAAGTAATTAATGAACTACAAAGCACTGGCAAGATAATATAGCTTTCAAGTATTTGGCTCTTAATTTTTTCATGTACTTGGAGTTCATCATCAGTTAATAATCTGTCAGTAAGTTCCAGAAACACAAAGAATAACTTTTTATTATTATTTTGTTATTTTTCTTGACTGAAGCAAAAATATGTCATAAGCTGGCTGGCTGTCTGCTCTGCAATGGTGATACATTAATCATGATGCCACCTTCAGCAACATTCTGAGGCTTGCAAGATTGAGAGAGAAAACTAAAAAACCTTTTCTGGGATAAGGCACAATCCCACTTTCTCTCAGTGCTACATATAAAACTTTCTTAAATATAAGGGTACTAAGAACCATGTTCCTTTTCCAGTAATGCAGAAGATGCTGATCGTATAAACAAAGGCCAGCATCTCATGGCCTGTCTTACACACAGGAGCACCTGAAGGCAAGCACAGAAGATGTGGTCCACACTGCTGAGGCACACCTTCCACCACCTGCACCACTCCTACAGGACTGCAAGATGGGCCAAGATAATCACAGTGAACAGCAAGTCTTTGGAGAAGGGAACATCCCTCTGGAAAAGCACCCATTTCAAAATGTCTTGCATCATCCCTTGAAGCCATTCACCATTCAGCTGCAGGCTGGATATTACAAATGATGACAAAATGCTATCCCACTGCAACAAGTTTCAGTTCCCCATGCAGGCCTCCAAAGGTGCTGCAGGCTCTGGCTTCCCTGCTAAACAGTGTCACTATAGGATTGTTCAGGTTTATGTGCAAGTTTCCCACTTACTAAAAGGATAATGCTTCCAGACATATGATTCAAGGCAAGTAAAATGCATTTCAGTAGCCAGAACACTTGTGAACTATGTAGCTGTGCTGCCAACTGGTATGAGACCATTTCAAGACAGATATAATCAGATTTCAAGTTGTAGTGAATTTGTTTTAGGAGTATTCACGAGTATCCACACACTGGAATTTGTGATCAGCAAGCTAATCAGGTACATCAAATTGCTGAATTATTGAGACAGTATATAATTTTTCAAAAGATAAATATATACAGCATAAATGACATTAGGAGTTAAAGACCAAAGGCAAAAAACTTTTGGGTGGTGGAAAGGCACCAAACTCTCTAAGATGCAAAATTCAGAAGTATAAGGTGAAAAGCCCAACCACACTATTTTCAGCTGGACTTAGAAAAAAAAAGATGAATAAAAACAAAAGAAGCAAATTCAGAGGAAAGAAACTATTGTTGGAAAATGAAATTATATATATGCATGACAGAAGGTTAAACTAAGAAAAATCACCCCTGCTCAGAAACAGTATCTGGCTTTCTTTCATTTATAAATTAATTATGTTGGTTTTTTTTTCTCACAAACTAAAACAGGTTGTTATTTACTGAAGAAATGTCAATAAGGCCCTTTAGTGATAACATTCAATAGGGCATGATGACTAAGGCACACAGAACTACTAAAAATTAGACAGCTGTGACCTGATCTCCTGTAGACATTTCTGTGTTCTTCCTTGCCTTCACAATGAGACAAAACAGCTAATAGTCAATTCCATATTTTAAGGGAAAATCCTCATTACACAAACATATTTTGAATACATTACATTACAAACTATATACTGTGAAAAGGCAATGCAGAAATTATTCTTAAATATTCTCAAATGTGTCTACTGCTTTTAAAATATCCATTTTTCATGGAATGCAATCTGAAAAAACACTACCTTTGGCTGCTGAGGGAATATTCTTTTTCCAATGCCTTGAAAATGTTGCCAAACAGCTTTCTGCATTTGTAAATAACTGTCAGATGAAAGGGACAGAGACACTTAAATACCTATAAAATTCTCACTGCAGTTAAGATTACCACTGCCTCTTCTGCCTTCTTTTTTCCTTCAATATCTGCAACTAATTATCTGTACTTTTTTTTACAGAGGCATACACCACCAAGAATTTTATTCCTATAGAGTTTCATATTGAATAAAAATAAATTTGTTTAGAAATTAAATATTAGCAGTATTTATGTGTAGCGGGGGACTTTCTTAGTTCTCACCAATTAGCTACACCATTTGGGCATCATAAAACTTTATAGACCTCATCCTGCCTTAACAGGAAGAGGGAGTACCACATGTTTTTTAAAAAGCTATTAAATACCAAGAATGGGATACATGCAGACTTGGTAACAGTGCAAAAGACAGCAGGGGAAACCAAATTATTTAGATAGGACATGCCAGAGGGGGCAGCTGACATGACTCACTAAGTTCATTCACCAGTGAGAAAATCTTCAGCTTTACGTGCTGTATCCCCACAGCATTGATCCTAATTCCATTCTTCAGGAGTACTGGGGAAATCTGTGACTTACTACAGACCTCTGGATGCCCTCCTTAGTAATACCCTAGCAAACGTGGTGTAGTTAGAATAATTTAAATATTAATATAAAATAAAAACCATAATTTATAACAGCTATGTAATCAACAATATTCAAACCAAACAAGTCTTTCTTAGGATGTTTCAAACCTAAAGAGCAGCAGGAATATTGCAAGGTTTGTGCCATATCAATTTTCTGTCATGTCAAGCTTCAGAGAGATCACTTTCACAAACCTGCTGTCATCTTAAGCCAAAATATCACCAGAGATCCACACCTCAGACCTAGCTGGGATATGAACCTGGTCTCTCAACTCAAGCTCTAACTCAGCTGTGGTATCATTCCTTGGTCTGTCTCTGATAGAAATAATGAAAGTGTGAACAGACAGAGCCTTTATCAGGACTACGTATATTTCAACAGCCAGTCAAAAAAAGAGAGAGACTAATATCTCTACGGATTCCCCTCCAGAATCAGTAAGTCTCACAGACTTCACGATGGATAAAGAAGAGAATATGTGGATGTTTGCAGCAGAAACTCCACTGCAGTACACCACCTCCCAGTTGGAAAATGTGTGGTCACATGTGTACAAATAAGTCATCTCTAGTTTGAACTGCACCATCTTAATTTATCTGTCATGGGCTCTGACAAAGCATTTAAGGAAAAGATTAGAAGGTTCCTACAGAAGGAACTACATTTCCTGCCTGGGGCATACCACTTGTCTGAGGTTGGTAGGATCAGGCCTGAAATATTAATGAGTAAGCCATTTGTCAAAAAAATTATGCAAGAAAACTTGGCAGCCATACAAAGGGGTTAGCAATAAGATACTAACCTAGGGCAGTGCACACTCAGTACCTGAAAGAGAAAACAGGAAGGAAAAAAATTGTAAAATCACTTTCATTTGCCTGTCCACATTCATAAGCTTTGGAAGGAAATAGTAAATTAATGACTGAGTAAAACATCTCACTCACTCATAACAGGTACTACTAAAAGGGACTATGAGCTGCTCTAGGTCTAGAATTCATGTTTTCAAGTATTGATTCCTTTGAGACATTTCTTCTGGTGATATTCTTTGCAAATAAACTTGCTTACCGCATAGCATGTGAGTTAAAAGGTGTTGTCATGACAGAAGCCACTTAATTATTGAAAATTCACATAATGGGAAAAAAATCCAACTCCCACAAGGAAAAGACACACAAAACCAAAAAATTACACTCTTCTTGAGATATCCTCACAAAGCATAGAGATGAAAAGCAAAGACAAAATTGCAAGCACTCTGTTAAAATCTTTACTCTGTAAATAGACTGAAGACCTAAATCACTTCTAGGAGTTTCCAAGTATCATTCCTCCTTAAGAGGAACTTGCAAAAGAAAAATATTTAAAACACTTCAGTCAGACTCCATGTTTCATATTTATTTTTAATTTTTATATAATTATAATGTAAATATGTTTTAGGGTCAAGTATACTGTAACTTTATATAGCACTCTTTATATAATAAATTTGAAGGCTTAGTTTTTAAGCAGACAGTGCTAGTTTATACTGTAAGCAAACCTGAAAAGCATCCAACGCATCACAGTATATTAAAAAGTTATCTAAAATTTGCATTAAATGTTTGTCAAATAAAGCAAATTAATAATTTATTTTGGGTTACTAAAACATAGCCATAGTCACCTTGCCAAATGTTAAACATGTCCAACAATGTGATCCATAAGTTTAATCATTAATGACACCAATTGGACTCACTGACATACCCAGAACTGTGATTCAGCAGCATTCAAGACCTTCATTGCTTAATGAAAGCACTCTGCTTTTCCAAAGCATATCTCTACATAGGATCTCAAAAAGCTTTCCAGCCATTAACCAGTTAAGCTCTACAATATGTCCATGGGAAAAGTATTGCATTATTTATACCCATTAGTGCAGAAGCTCCCAAGTAAAAAGCACTGTATTTCAACATCTTGGCTTTCACCTTTTTTTTCCCCAAATTGTTTTGACTATATTGCCATTCTTCTCCGTGTTCAGAATTTTTTTGTTGTTTGCAATATCATTTTATCAACAGTTTAACAAGTATAACTGCTACTGTGAATAGAATCAAAATGTTTTGAAAGCTGCTTGCCAGAACTGCCCATTAGGAACCACAATGAACAGTTCAGAAATACTGAGATATTCCCATTGAAACAATCTTCTCCTTGAATGCGCAGATTTTTAAGGCTCAAACCTACACTCCTTGAGCAAGAATTACCAAGTCATTGCCCTGCTTTGTCCTGTGGCTCAAACTTCAGTGTTATTGTAACTACAATTACATACTTAGAATGATCAGGAGATATCAAATGTCAAGAAGACATTTCGGGAAGATGGGAAGGTATATAAATGAAGCATTATTGAGGTAAACACGGAAATGCAAAACTGGGTGGACTGACCATTGCTGCTGTACCTGTTCCATGGCAGGGTTGGTCTAAAACCCAGCATGGCATTCACAAATTGTCATTGTCTAGATAGGATTTCACCTCTGGTCACTTTGTTTACCAAAACCAAGGACAGCATTTACTTCAATGAGGAAATTATATCACAGAAGCACAGAATTGTTAAGGCTGGTAGCCTGTTCCAGTGCTCTGCCATCCAAAATGTAAAGAAGTTCTTTCTCACGTTGAGATGGAACTTCTTGTTCATTTTATTTTATGGCGACTGCTCCTCATCCTGCACTGAAAAGAATCTGGCACCATCCTCTTGACACCTGCCTTTTTGATATTTATATGCATTAAAGCAAGGCCCTCTCACTCTTTTCTCCAGACTAAGCAGGCCCAGCTCCTGCAGTCAGTCCTCATAAGAGATGCTCCAGACCCCAAATCATCTTTGTGGTCTCCACTGGACCCTCTCCAGGAGCTCCTTGTCTTTCCTGTACTGAGGAGCCCAGAACTGGACACAGCACTCCAGATGTGACCTCACCAGGGCTGAGCAGAGGGGCAGGATCACCTCCATCCACCTGCTGGCCACTCTCTTCCTGATGCCCCTCAGGATAACATTGGCCCTCCTGGCTGTAAGGGCACTGTTGGCTCATGGTACACTTGTCATCTACCAAACTCTGTTTGTTGGTGACCTCTTTTGGGGAAGTTTCACATTGTACCTAACACCGCTGCTGCTCTTGCCTCAGATTTTGCAGAGTGGACCATGTCAGCCTCCCAGTCGGACCAGGGAAAAGAGGGAAAAGAGTATTACATGGGGGGCTGTGTCTCCTGCATCAGTTGTTTGAACTAACAGTCACCTGAGATTCAAACACAACACATAACGAGATCCAAGGCAAGCAATTGAGAGCCTTTTAGTCATATTTACCTGTGAAAACCTGGCCAAAAGCCACAGCACACCATCAGCCTTATGATTTGGCACTGCAGGGGCCAAAAAGCTTGGTGACAGCCTGGCACAGCAGCCAGCATTTGCTGAAGAGTTTTGCAGAACCCACCCAGCAGAGCTTGCACAAAGCCCACAACAACTTCAGAGTAAAGGAAAAAGAAAGCGAATCTCATCAATGCCATGGAACAGCAAGAGGATGTCTACTACACCACACACCATTACCACTATAATATGCTTAGAAACCAAATTATTATTGAATGGAGATGTCCGTCTCAAAAGTGCAGTAAGGTGGGAAACAGTGACTTGCTGAGACCAAAATCAATTACATAGGACCTGAGAAGGCCAAAATGAATTAGCTTGACGGTAAAAAGATATGGCCACAACCCCTCACCCCCAGATACATAAAAACTAAAAGACTACTGCTACAGTAAGCTGCAGGTAAGGAAAATCAGGTCTCATTTAGCAAAGAAAAACATAACCAGCACCTACACAATGCTTAGCTCAAATAGCCACAGATTTATGATGTGTACCAATATTTTTTCATTATGAAACTTTCGTATTACATTCCTGGAATTCCAGGAAGAGCTGCCCAGAGCTATTAAATTAAAATGATGGTTCAGAATTGTTTTGTTCTCTGTACCTGCTAGTTCAAAGGTACAATTTTTCAACTACAGGCTATCATGTAAGCAACATACAGATTGACTCTGTTTTTATTTTGGGGGTACTTTTCTCTGCAGTTATTTTCTTGTTTGGTCTTAAAAAAATATTAACTTCATTTTCATGCTACTACTCCACGTATACTCAAAGAATCAAAAGATTTACAGGACATTTGTCCAGCTTACAATATGATACAATAAAATCTGGCCTAGCATAGCACACTGTCTCATTTTCTATGCAACATTAAAATATGAATTTTAATATAACGCTACTTTTGAGGCTGAGTAGACAAAATCATATTCTTCACTTCCGATGAACCTGATTCATCTACAGATCTACTGAATGTTCAAATGTGAATTTTCAATTTATTCAAAAACATGCAAGCAAAACTGCAAGAATTTCTATGCATAATTGCACAAACATCTAACTTCAGTACCTCTAAATTAAATTTGCATATGGCACTTCCGTGTTTGTAAATTACAACTAAATATTTCGAGTTGTTTACATGTTCCTACTCCACCAGTCAAGGATGAAAAGTCTCAGGATAAAGGTTTTTTTCAATTTTGAAAGGAAAAGCTGCTACCCTGGACCTTTTTGGCATTTAATTTTCTGCCATTCCAATGCACTCATTGGCATGTGGGCTAGAAACACTTATTTTCCACTTCTCTCTGTCATCTGCTGGAAGACAGAGTAGAATAATTAGATTGACTCAAGCAGTTCTGATTGCTTTCAGTGTGTGGTTCACTTCTTGACACCACAGAGAAGAGTCATGATAAATAAGGATCAATAGACTGGATAGGAATGTTTGAATTTTCTTCAAAGTTGAAGAGCAATGCCACAAAAAAAATGAACTTTTTTTTTGAGGCAAGTTATTTGGGAAAAAAAGTTGAGTGAGTTTACTGTGTAGCAAAGTTTACCAAAGAGCTATGAAGATTAAAATTTAAACAAAATGAAATTGAAGTCAGTCTTTTCAGTTCTCATTTACTTCTTACTAGAAACACAGCTCAAAGGAAAAGAAAGCAATCAAGGCATGATGTTAACATTTCAACATCAGTTAAAGAAGAATTACATCCTGTGGAGGGGTCTTCAATCACATACTGTTGCAAAATCCTACACAAAATACACCATTACAATCAGCACCTCTGTTCATAATTACAGGAGAAGATCAAATACTGTGTACAGGCAGGCAGAAAAAAAAATAATAAAAAATTACAACCTCTTGCTTCCAGGCTCATGCTATTTAATTAAGATAGAAGTAGAGGAAAGGTAGTTTCCTGCATTATCATTGCTGTCATAGACCTGTTGTGGGCATTCAGTCTTCTTTACCACTACATGAATTTAAAATAAAATAACTATAAAGCACTCAATAAGACTTTCTTTCCTTGAAGTCTTAAAGCCAGCTTCTTCTCACAGTAGAATAGCAAACTAGGGAAAGCTCTTCTAATGTCTCTTTCATACTTCCAAATTACTTCTCTGCTATTATGATTAACTGGATACCATGTGAAGTGCATAAATCATAATGTTTCATCAGAAAAAAAAGGTAAATTTCAGCAGCCTTTAACCTGATGTGCTTTTTGTAGCACTTTTTACAAATTTGCCGTAAATTGCGAAATAAATAATACAAATATATCTTTTGGTGTGTCTAATGATGGCATATAATCACACTTAAGGCTGAAATTCACCACTTTGCAGAAGGGTGGCACCCAATTCATGGCCAGGTTAAGCCTTATAAAGATAACTACAAAATCTTGCACAGTTCTGATGCCTGAGTCCTGCACTAGATGTATCTCACATAGCAGGAATTGCAGCTTAAGGCCTGAACTCAAATCTGTTTACTGAGAACTTCAGAACACAGCCTTTTGACATACCAGGTACACTCAAAAACATCTTGTGTAAACAAAATTACATCTCCATAAGAATGTCCTCCATTCAACTGTTCAAATAATTACCACATTCATCTCCATCCTAAAGGTATCAACACTTGATTCAATTTAAGTTCCAGATGCATCAAATTTAGTGCAGTCAGTACAACTGTCATGCTAATTTATGTTATTTCACTCAAACCCCACAAGTTTATTATTAGCAATCTGTGGGCAATTAGTGTAAATATCAGCAGACTTGGATTTATCTTAATTAGTGTTTGTTTCAATTCCACAGGCCAACAAGAAATCATCTACAATAAGAATACCAATGACTTTATGTCTAGTTGTAGTCATGCTGCTGCATTTGGCCCCCTCTCTCTTGGGAAAAAGAAAAAATTACATTGAATTCTGTGTATTTTTCAGTACGTCACATAATGCCTTCAGGACATACAATTTAGTCCATTACATACTTCTTCCTATAGATACAAATAACACAAAACACACACCAGTGAAGAAGTGAAATATAAGTTCTGAAACAAAATACTATTCTTTGATATAGGATAGTTTCATATTTGTCTCTTCTATAGCAACTGTGATCTGCATTGTTATAAGCATCCAGTAATTACAGGAGTCTAACAGAAGCTTGACTATTACAGCTACTAAAACAGTCACAGAATATCCTTATCTGACCATTCAACTACTGGCTACTTATGTGCAAACAAGCACTTCCAACTTTTCTTTTTGTGCTATGAGATCATTTAGCAAAAATCAAGTCCTATTTTGCACTTAGGAATAACTACTCCTACTTGTTCCTTATGCATCATCAGATCACTAAAAATTTCAGCTTTTATTCTTTCCCACTGAGAAACAGTGGGGAAAACATAGCACAGGCCAGAAACCACAAGATTCCTAATTTCCCTTTTATGCTTCCCACCTCATATTACCAAAGAAAAGGCAGCTGACTCCCCCACACATGCTTTCTCATAAGCAGGTGTTTTCTACAGGAAACTACTAGTGAATGAAGGCAAAATTTGATTTTATGACCCCCAAAAAATCATTAACAGCTCTCTGTCAAACACAAGATGGTTTGCTGAGTGGGTTTTTGCAAGGATCTGAACTTGGTCCAGTTTCAGGGAGTGCTTCCATTAGCAACCTACAGAACTGAACAGAGGACATGCTTAAATCTGCTGATCATCAAGAGCTAACACTGTAGGTATGCTGGATAACATGGCTGGAACCCAAAATCATTCTGTCAAACTAGAGAAGTGGTCAGAAAAATAACAGAACAATTCATCAGGGGCAAGTGCCACTTTCTGTACTTTGCCAAAGCCATGTGCCCACCGATAGCAGAGCAAATAAACTGCTAGACAACACCTTCCTCAGAGGGGAACCAGGGCTTCTAATAGGCCATGAGATCAATAGAAGTTCAAAATGGGATTCAAAAAAAAGGAAAGAGCTATAATATGGTTATATAAACAGGAATATATGCCACGTAAAATAGGAAGCATTCCTGTCTTGTTTAGCAGGAAGGAATAAATAAGCCAAATTTTGGCATAACCCAAAAAAATACAAAACAATTTGAAGTCCAAAGACAGTAGCAGAAATTACAAGTCTCAAAGATGGAATTACGTAAAAAGACTGAATATACTAGGCCTATATAGCTAGAGAGGAAACAAAGGCACTTTCACCATCATCATCAGATCTGGAAGAAGTAGAACACTCTTTGGAATAACCTTGTCTACACTGCACCCTGGCTAGGACATGTAGCAATTCACCTACCAAAACCAGAATTAGAAAAATTTGTATAAGTTATAAACTGAAGTCTTTTTGCAAATACAGTGACATGTTATAAGAGAGGGCTTGTGCAGACCCTATTGTAGTTTTATTATTTCATGCAGATTTCTGAACAGCTGTGCTAAGAAGAAACAGGTGTAAAATTCAACCTGCTTTGGGGGCCAGACTAGTCAATATCTCAAGGTCTTTCCAGTCTTATTGTGGTTTGTTATAATTTCTATGATCATTATCACAATTTTTTTTTAATGAAGCACATATTGAGGGCTTATTCCTTAGAGGTCTATCCAAGTCTTTCTTTCAGTCACAGTGTTAATGGTGCTCATGGCTTTATGCCAGTTATATTGCTGAAAGCTTAGCAGGTGATGTATTTGCTTATAGGCACTGTCATATTTTATGCATCGCAGTATCTATTTAGTAAGTGCTTTAACATTCTAGAGTATGGCAGGTGCCATATAAAACACAGCATTATTTTCCATATTTTATTCCCCTCACTGGCATCTCTACTCTCAGATTAACTGGCAAAAGTACAAATATTCACAGAAATTTTTAAAAAGAAAGTTTGAGTGCTCACTGACAGCCACAGTTAGCTGTGTAAACAAAACACAACACAACACTGTTCCTTCTCTATTACAACAAAATTTGTCAGCAGTTTTTTGTATAGATGGAAATATGAGGATAGACAAACTGCAGTGGCCATTCGGACACCGCCTGCTAATTCTGTGTTGGAACAACACTACCTGGTTTACTTAACATGCATTATGGTGGTATTTCAACTAGTCCCTTAATCTTGTTTCATGGCACAGGATAGGCAGGAAAATCCATATGGATTAGGCTTTTCCATCCATAATTTCGTGCTACTCTTGTAGGATTTCTAGGTGGTCTAGGTAAAAACTTCCACTGAAATTAATGGATTACACTAGAAGCAACTATGGAAATCATACTGAGCTGACAAGATACTATTTTCACTCCATTCTTCAAACTGCAGTCATACATACTGTGATGTTCAAACTTCTTTTTTTAGTATTCCTTCAAATAGAAGTCATCATTTCCATTACTTGGGTTCTTGAAAAACTTCTTCTAATTTCTCTTCAATCTTATTTTAGAGAATAAGGGGTCTGAAAATGAATACAATACTCAAGAGTCAATATTTCAACTGATATTACTGAAACATAAAATAACTTCAGGAAGGTCAGCTCCTCCTCCTATCCCAATGCTTTTCTTTACTTACATTTCATCTTGCTGCACTCCTCACTACAGTGAGATTAAACATTAAGCACAACACAAATCTGTATGATGCCTGTGACTTTACTGCTTGAAGGACTTGAAAATAAAATATTCCTCCTTTTCTTTAAGCAACAAGTAGCAATTTGTTACTCCAAGAGCTCTAAGCAGATTCACATAGAAGTGCAAAGAACATATTTGACTTTTTTCACAACGCTTTCACTTTTTTCCATCACTATAAGATATGAACAGCAATGTCATTTAACTAATTACAGCTGACGTTCACATCCAAGCGATTCAGAAATGATGCTTCATTGTCAATACTATTTTATTTCAGAGCAAAAAAAGAAGGTAATACAGGTGAACACTGGTAGAAGCAGAGAAAAAAAGACATTCTTTTTCCTTTATCTATCCTGTGTCATTAGGCAAAAGCCTTTTTTTAACAGTATGTCACTTGAGTAGCAGCTGTCTCCTATTTAAAAATGCTCAAAACCATGGAAAAGTCATGCAAGATGTCAGATACATGGTGTAGGCCAATGCATTTAGTATTTGTATGTGTTCCAAAAATCTACAAAGTCATCTGAAGACAAATTTTAGGAACAACAGAAAAATCTAAAAATGCAAATCCTAAGGTGGCATTCTTCTCACTGCACTGCACATCACAGAGTGCTCCTCCCAGTGAGGAGGACATTTCAGGGTGCACTTCAATATAATCACAGAATCTACTACACTAGGAGCAAAATTACTAATACAGTATCTTACCAAGAACAGTAGAGAAGGTCAAGGCAAGATAAAGAATAGGATAATAGGACCGCTTATAAAGCAGCTTGGAATCAACTTTCCTCTTTTTCAGTAAAGAAAGCAATTACAGAAAAAAAAAGCAAACCACCAAGCATGAGAAAACCCACATGACTATTTAACGCATTTTGCAGGGCAGAGAGCTCCACAACAGACTTAATGATAAAATACATATGTTAGCACAGCTAACACAACCTTTCCTTGAATGAAGCCAGGTGAGTGGAAACTAACAATTCAATCAACAGCATCAAAAGCATTTCCAATATGCTCTCCAACATGTTTTCGTCTCTTCTCCTGGTAGACTTACCACTGATCTTTCCATCAGAAACACAAATAGAACATGAAAGGTATCCATCGCAAACATATCCAGAAGAGAAAACAATCCCTTTCTCTCCTCCACTCTACCAGTTCTGTGAAGTAGAATAGTTCTTTTCTAAATTGCATATGCCAGTGATAGAAAAGCAGTCACTTGGCAAGCAGACTACTTCTTGACTGCTAACGCAAGGAATGTTTTGGGTTTTTTTTTTTATTTATAACCACAAACGTTAAGGCTTTCCTCTTCCAGAATTATTCTAACTTTTGGAGCAGGAGAAGCAACATAACATTATAATCATGTTTACAATGTTTTAAATCATCAATCTGTTTTTAATATCTCATATTTTTCATAGAGGAAAAGTTGGATTATCAGCTTTTATCAACTGCAGATCACATGTTTTTTATTTCCTGTAAAGTTTCCTATAAACTGTAAAGTTTCAAGGCACTAAATCTTAGTCACACTTTGTTTAGATACCGAATTTACTACAAGTAATTCTTACAGGCTTTTTATATGTGTATTAAAATATCTTCTTTTCTTGACTATATACAGCAGTGAAATAACTAAAGAGTAGATTTACAGATGCAGAAAATGAAAACTACCTACAATAAAAATGTAAAACCCTCTGAACTGTTAGTAAATAAACTTTTCTGTAGAACATTTTTGGTGTACCATATATCAAACTCAGTGAGTGTATAGCATAAAATTTTATTGATATGATCTTAAGATTACTACTCATGACTCACAAGCAACAACAGTTGCCATACAAACTACTGTATAGAAGTGGTGGTAAAACTTTCAGACTTTATGACATAAGCCATCACCATTCTGCTGACTAACATCTTAATTACATATGTCATGCTAGGGGCACTTGTTCACAGGTCACACAGGGTCTCAAATCTCCCTGAATTTCCATTTGATAATCAACCATTCCCTTCTTCCCCTGCCAAGTCTGTCTTGGCATCAGCTTAGACCCTACTTATTTTTCACTCTTTCTGTTAAAACCATCAACTCTCTTGGCTCTGCTCAGCTTGTCAATGCACAAAGCTTCCAGGGGGCTACCAACAGATGGTGAAAATGAAGCTAATTATATACTCAAGAAAAATGAAGCTCTGACCAACACAATCTGCAAATCCTCTGAAACCCCAAAAAAATTAAGACTCACCCTAAAGTCTTGTCGTATCAATCTTTTGACTGTATTCTAATTACTGGAGTTTCAATTAGACTCATGCTTGATTCTACAGGAATACAAGCTCAAGGACAAACCTGAAGCTGGCCAAGTGCTGTCTGATCCACCACACTTCATCATGCCCTTTTCTGGAGTTGTAGGCACATGCATAACCCAGGAAAAAGTTAGTAAGAACTCACATCGCTATATTCCATGGTGCACAGCAATTTAAACCCTAGGATTTGTCTGCAAAGGAAGAGTTTCATGTCAATATCCAAAGGTAAGGAGGGAAGAACAATCCACATATTTTAACCTAAAACAGATTTTTTTTTTCTTACAATGAAACCATTTCCTCCGCACATTAAGATAACACCAACTTGCAAAATAATTTTCCCTTGAAGCACCTACAATAGAGTTTGCAGAAAATGGAAAAAGCTTTTTTCACCTATGAATACCAGTCCATGACTACAGCAATCTAAACCAAAAAGGACTTTCAACAGATCTGCTAATGCATTTCCCCTTTCAGTGGTGGACTCCATGGAACAATGGCTACTCCCAGATGAAACTTGCCACTTCATGGAATGATTCTACTAGTGCACAGAGATCTTCTCTTCTGGAAGAAGAAATCATCTTCCTACAATTTTTTGCCTTAAGTGATGCACAGATTCTTTTAGGTTTTTTGGTCTCTGCCTGGTGAATTCATATAAAAATTACATAATGATTCAACAGCTCAGCAATTTATGCAAAGCCTTATTTTGCCAATTCCTTAAGTAAATTTTAGTACAATAAGGACAAGAATCTGGAGGGAAAGAAAGGAAGGGGATTTGCCTTCATTTGACAAAACTGTCACAGACACCTTCTCCCCCTCTTGCATCCTGTAATTTATTTGTGTGAATGAACTGCACACAGCAGCCACTCTGATTTTAGCAGCACAACTACTACTGAAGAGGTCTAGCCCCCAAAAGACTTACTGACAGATAATGAAGCAGCATTAGTATTGCAGAATAATAACAATTTACATTAAAAGCTGATTAACTACTTGTTCAATAAAAATGTTCATTTCCTTTTTCATGCACTTGTTGAAAAGTGCCAGAGCAGAGTTTAGAAAAGTCTTTTACCATCTGAATAGCATCTGTTAATTAAATCAGCTCAGTTCTTCCTGCATGTCAGATTTGGCTGCACCATCAGTAATGAACACGTCTGTAGAAAATCTATCGGTTTAAAAGCGTATCAGTTAATGGCTTAATAAAAGTAGTCAGCAAAGCCAAAGGCCTTCTGTTTGTAGAGGAACCTAAATAATCAGGTCCTACATAAAGCTGTAAGCCACATGTCCAGAAATTTCTAAGAATCACTTCCCAATTTAAGTCCTCATTCCCTTCAGGATCTCCATCATTCTAACGCATGAAGGCCTGAATGTGTGTATAGGAACACACCAGTTGGCAGAGTCACTAAGAAGTCATCTCGAAAGGATAACCATGTTACTGGTTTGCGGAATAACAATTTATGTTTGTTCTGTCAAAAAAAAAATCTTTAACAAAAAACCACAGTTCAAAAAAAATTACAGACTTCACAGGTTTGGGTAAAAGATGTGCCTTCAGACAGAAGTGGAAAGCTTAGTAACTTCAAAATCATCTTGCCTTCTCTAGCAACTAATCCTGGCACTGTCTGTTTCATTTCATTATGAATAAAAGTATTAAATACCAAAGGCACCATGGTTTTTTTTCTTTTAACATTGAAGTTTAAATGTTCAGAGTACACATTAATGTATTTTCAAACCACATCAAGCTACTTCAAAGTAGATGAGAAATACTGCCAACGTAACAAAAACGTTCCACCTGCACACATAACATAAACATGCAATACACCTGCTTTAGCAAACAATATTGGATATTGCTACTAAATTGATTTAAAGGTTACAGGGCTTCCAGAACAAACCCCAAACATCACAGACTTTACCCCTTCAAATAATTTCATTTTAATTGCACATTGTATTTATAAAAATAAAGAAATCAGATTTTTTTGGTTAGCCACACAAGTAAGTTTGCATATAGCTCTTGGAAGCTATTTTACTATGTGAGCTGTCAGCACTTCCATCAACTATTATATATTATATTAACCCTTCAGACACTGCACATTCTGAGGTAGATTTACAGAGCCATGCATTCATACTTTACTCCACTATCCTATATTCACCCCTAGGCATCTCAGGCCTAATTCATCATCAGAATAAGGCAGTCAAACAGCACTGAAAGCCATCATGTTCCAACAGTCATAGCAACCAATTTCTTCAGTCATTACTGATTCCTCCTGACAGCTGGATCATCTTGAGGTTTGACCGCATGCAGTGTGTCCCAGGAAACAGATCTACTCCACTGGTCTGAATGTCAGATGGCATGAAGTCTGAGGTAGCCTGTGATTTCTCCTGAAGTAACTAGAAGAGATGATCCTGTAGCCTCTTTCCTGCCATCTGTCCAGGTACATTGGGGGATGAGCACCTCAGACATGAAAGGAGAGACCTGCTGGCCCAGGCATCGGAGACCAAACAATGAAGAGGTATCTCCTTACTTGCAAACAGCAGACAGGGTGGAACTTGAATAAAAAATTGTCTGAATCTGCCTGAGGCAGGCTAAGAATCTGTTCCTCCCTTCACTTAGAGCAAATTATTATTATTATTATTGGAATGGAGGAAGCCCAAATCAAATTCTGTGTTGAAACCTGGACTATACTCTAAGCTCTGCACATACATACACAGTCCTTATCTCATACAACCCACAAAAAAGGAGTGACAATATAGTCCTTACAAAGTTTCTTCGTATTTTTTTTTCTTTTGTTAAAATAAGTAAGATCTAAAAAAATAATTATATACTCAATACTTAAACCCATCGATAAAACAGAATTGTATAAAGAACAAAGCTGGGGAACACTAATTTCCTGCATAGTAAAATAAGCACCTACTGATATCTGGAAATACCTGATATTATTGCAATAAACCATAGATCAAAATTACTCTAAAAAACATGGAAGATAAGATAAACAACTTTTTGCCTCTTCACAGTTCATATTTTTTGCCTAACTTTTCCAGAAGAAAAATCCTAATTGTCTTGTAAGACTGAAACCACCCGTACCTTTCCTGCTCAAGATGATATCCATGAATTATAAAATTTAGAACACAATATCCAAAAACATTCTGCTTCATTCAGTAAAGATACCACATTTGTTTAGCCTATTCACTAGTTTTCCATGTGAATTATGGTTTTGGGGAAAAGTGTATACTGCTTGGTTTCTGTATTCTAATTGAATTCAAATTTCCATCAAAATGTCCCAAATTAAAATTAATTATTACCTAGTAAGCAGGAAATGCATCAATCATTATCTTATAAAATTAGAATGTGTAAATATTAAGAAACCAGCTATAATTGTGTTAGCCTGTATAATTGCTTAAAAGTGAAAAAAAATAAAATAAAAAAAACAGCTTTATTAGCATAAAGCACTACCATTACTAACCAAGCAACTAATTTCACTTTTTTTCCAGCCCACGAAAACCAAGCATTTTCAAGGCAAACAACAAATAACGCACAAAAACTTCTCCATTCCTTTAAAGAATTCATTTTTAATTATGATTTAAATCAATTCAGCTCAACTGATGTCCTGGTTTGCTCACACAAATCTTCAAGCTCCCCCTTCCATGACCGGAATGAAGGTTGCTAAGTTTCATACTGATAAGTAACAGGGAGCTGCTAGCTCACATAAATGATTTCTGGTGTGCATCAAAGGAAGGCCTTGGCAAGGGTCCTCCCTTACAATCTTCAAGTGATTCTCTCAGGAAAACTGATTACTCTCTAAAGACTGGGAATAGAGTTCCTAGTCTCAATTAACCTGGGCTGGTTTCAGCTAATGAAGTGGAAGTGAAGAAAAAAAATTAACAAGATATAGTACACTACTTTTATCATATGGCCTTATTTATATTTAGAGCTGCTTCAAGCTCTAAAACGAAGACTTGATCAACATATAGTAAAGTCAGCAAAAAATATTATTTTGTTTGCAGGGTCTAAATTAAGTGTCTTTACAAAAATAACAAGAAAGGCACATTGTAAAAAGGAAACTGCACTCTAAAGGTCTTCCCTAAGTACGTTTAGCTGAAAAGAGATGGGAAAAAACAAGTCAGTTCTATTTTCAGGAAGGTCAAGAAGGAGGATTTGGGGAAATACAAGCCAGTCAGGCTCACCTCAATCCCTGAAAAGGTGTCTGAGCAACTAATCTTGGAAACAATTTCCAAAACATGTGAGCCTTCAGCCTGAATTTATGAAGGGGAAATCATGTCTGATACATCTGTTAGCCTTCCATGAAGACACTTTTGTCTTGGCAGATGAAAGAAGTGGACACGTTGGTCCTCACTTTAGTAAGGTTTTTGACAGTGTCTGCCAGGACATACTCATAAAGAAACTGACAAAGTACAGAGCTGGAAAGTGGGCAGTGAGTGGTGGACAGTGAGGTGGACTGAACACAGGCTGAGCTGTCAGCCTTGGGAGACTGTTATCAGCTGCAAACAGTCCATCTAGAGGCTGGTCACCAGCAGTGTGCCCCAGGGGTCACATGGAGTCCAATATTATTTTAACATCTCCATTTGTGACCAAGTAGAAATTTACAGATGATACAAAACTGGGAAGCATTGTTGATAAACCAGATGAACAGGGTGCCATTCAGAGGGACCACTACAGACTGAGAAAAGGGGCCAACAGGAACATCAGCAAGTTCAACAAAGAGAAGAGCAAAATCCTGCTCCTGGAGAGGATTAACCTCAAGCACTGGTATATGCTGGGGTCTGGATAGCAGGGCAGCAGTTTTGCAGGAAAAGACCTGATGGTCCAGATGGATAAGAAGCTGATAGAGAGCCAGTCACACAAAGTAAGGCCTAGAGCATCCTGAGCTGCATTCGGAAGACTGCTGCCAGCAGGCCAAGGGAAGCAGATCCTTCCTGTCTGCTCAGTACTAGTAAGGCTACACCTGGATTGCTGTGTCCAGCTTTGGGCTTCCCAGTGAAGGGCCACAGAGATGATAAAGGGATCATAGCATCACAAAAATGCTGGAATAATAATGCAATAATCAGGTTTCCATCTCTTTTTGTTGGTCACTATTTCCTCTAAAGCATGGTTAACATTAAGCCTGAGGAACAATACCATGTTTAACATACTCTGCAAAAAGCAAAGCAACATGTCCCCACCGCAAAAAAAAAAAACAATTAAAGAGATAATGCCATATGCTTTCTGTCCAGAAGAATGTTTCAAAATACCTTGGTATTTACAAGAGGAAGGATGACTACTCAACTTCTTTCAGTATTTTTAAAAATAACAGATATTCCAGTTTTCAAAAAGAAAAGAAAAAAAAAACAAACACCCAAACAAACAGCAACATGCTGACTTCGTTCCTACATATAACAAGCCAAAAACACTCTTTAAATGGCAATCTATTTTTTCTAGCAGATATGTGGGGGTGATGGGTTGTTTAGTTTTTTCCAAACAGAGCAGCTGCAACTACTTTCAAATCAAAGAAATTCTAATGCTCTCTGGTGTAAGGACTGCAATTTATTACTTTACCAGAGAGCTCAAGTAGTGGCTCTTAGCTGTGCTAAGAAAAGGAAACTGCACAGCTCTGAAGCAGCTTCCTGCGGTTGAGAAACACAGGCATGCAACCTAAAGAAAAGCCAAGTCAAAACTTACATAATCCCTACCAGAAATGAGTTCCCTAGAAAAATTCTGCTGTATGCTCATAACTCCTCATGAAATAAAGGCTACAATATCCATGCAGTCTTTTAAGTAAAGAGTAACAGGCCATTTTCTTCATGACTGTACTTGATTTTATCATCTAAGTGTTTAAATCTACACTGGCTCAAACACCACCTACAATTATGCCAACACTTTGTCAAAAATAACTTTATATATTTTTTTTTTTAAAAACAAACCCAAACCCACACCAGATATCTATTCTAAGTCATGAAGTCAGGAGAAATTCAACATGCTGGAATCCCCCACCACCATCTAGAGGGTGTTTTCAGACAGCACAGTGAGGTGCAAATAGGAAGGGACAGAGACAACACCATCTGAAAACAAGAGAAAGTCTTCACTTCCTTCTTTCAGAATTCACAGAATAACATAAAACCATTTCTGGTTTACGTTCTTGCTAACCACTCCATCTCCCTTATATATTTATTATACATCTTCAATGCCCTATTTAACTCTGTTTCGTTTTCATATTCTTTTCCCCTCGAGCATTTTGCCAATATTAAAAAAAAATAGAATGAATGACACACTGTTTTTGTGTGTCATCATTTTTTTTCAACATTTTAATCGAACTGAGTTATGCTTTATATTCTATTTTCTTCTCTGCCAGTACAAGAAACTCACACACAGGCACAGGAATGAGCAAGCACGCATTCCTGCATAACCACATCTCTCTACTGTTTATAAACATTTTACCATCTCTGGCCAGAGCCTTTCATCATTTATTTACAACAAATATTTTTCAATCTTCCAATTTTCCTCTAGTCTCTAGTTCCCCACGTAAGTTCCTGTGTGACCTGACACCAACCCAGCAAAGCATTTATACTGTTCAATATCTTTGTAATACTTTAAAAGTCTCCTAAATGGCTTTAGCAGATCAGAGCAAAACACTCAGTGTCCCAAAACACCAAAGTTTTCCTTCTATTAACTGATGAGAATATTTTTTTTTTTTAATGCGTGGCATCGCCTCTGAATCACTTCTTGGAGAAGCTGCCAGAACAAAACCACAGGGCTGTTCTTGCCCTGTCATCCCACAGCACCCAAATTTTTAATCCTTCTGGGTTTTTGCCTCAGATTAACCTCAGATTAATTAATGTTATGCATATCACATGCACGGTCAACTAGAATAAATATTATTGTGGTACATCTATTTTCCAGTATCACAATATTTATTCATTCCAGCACCTTCATGCAGGCCCTGGCTAAGTATTGTCTTTTCCTTGATTTTGGAGTCTATCAAAACCTCACAGGTAACTAGCAATTCCATTCCCAAAGTAGTGAGAAAACAGAATTATTTTCCTGCTTAAATACTACCCATATCTAATGAACACATTACCATTTCTTCACCTCTCACAAAGCAGGAACAATAGCTGTAAAGCTTTAATCCTTCAGGTTAATTGAAAATCTTACAAGCCTTCATCTACCCATCATAAAGTTTAATAGAAATTTCTCCCATCATAATGCACAGGTTTAAGTGGCTATGCATGTGACCCCTAAACTCATACTGATTACTTCAAAGAGCCTGTAAAGTTTTAGAAGGAACGAACAGTGATAACACACTATCATAAATTGGAATAATTGTAGAGATTAAAAAGGACAGGAGAGAGAGAAACTCAGCAGAATTTTTGTTCTTGATTTGTTTCTTTATACTTGGGGAAGGAAGGTTACTTGTTTTGTATTGTATTGTATTTGGAGGAGAAAAAAAATCACATTTTCTTCATCAGAGGTATTTTTTCTGGTAACCCCTGAAATCCCAAAAATGGTTAGAAAATAGACATGTAAAACTAAGTTCGTCTCTTCCTGTTGAGACTATTTTAGTGAGGCACACAGAGGAAAACTGCCTAGCTCTAAAGGCCCTCCTCCCAATTCTGAAAACAAAAACAAAAAATAAAGCACAGCTCTTTAATTATCACATTTTTACAGAGCATCTCATATCACTGGGCATTGTACTTAACACCTCCAACCTTCTGGAATGAGAGATGAGAGCAGAAACCAAGTTTTCATTTTATAAACATACTTTCCTTATGGAATAAGCTTAGAAATGTAAATTTGTCATTTTCCAAGCATAGAACAGTAATGGTGGCTGGCAAATACAGCCACCAACAAAAACATTTTCTTTATAAACACATAGAAAAATAAATCATGTTTTGAAACTGTCAGTGTATCATTTTATTGGCTTCACCACACATGAATTAGAGAGCAATCTCTGACAATAGGAAACACAATTAAGTTGTTTGTTTCTTGCAAATGAAGCGTATATGGTTTGTAATCTTGGTTTGAATATAAGAGAACACTGATCCCTTTCAACATCTGTGAGGAAAGAAGGCAAGAAAACCCAAAGCACACCTACAGTGGAAAGGGACACATCTGGAAAAGAAAACCACTTATTTTGGGTAAAGGTGGGGTAGAAAACAGAGTTGAAATAGAATTTCCCCCCATCTATCAACAGGCCTTCATTTTGGATAGATAATATCCAGAAGCGGTAACACATTTGCTGCAGTTCATAATCATTCATGTCCATGCTACTTGCATGTGTATACATGTGCATACACACACACCCCCACAAACACCCACAAATTACATATATATATATGTATGTGTGTATATATATATATATATATATATATGTATTTGATTACAAGCTGTTGCTTATTCATGCTTTTCTCTAGCTAACTGAGGAACACTACTCTCCAATCGCTCTTTTTCTGTAAAATTACCTGGAAGCATGTGTGACATGATTTCCACTAATTGAAGTATTTACACACAGACTGAACACATCTCTGCAATTTATGCTCTGCCCCAGACAGAAGTTACTGGAAAGAACAGATGAAATCCCTCTAATCATCCCACTCATTCTGTCAATCTAGATAATATAAAGCTCCCTCCTACTTCAACATCAGTAAGAGCTGAACTTTGTTATTTCATATTAAAAACAACAAGGAGAAGAAAAACATGTATTTTAAGGACCTGTAGAACTGAAAGTTTACATGCATTTTTCCTCTGCTTACCTCATCTCTAAATGACCTTAAGGTGAATTCCCAAGCAGGGTGAAGTTCTAAAATACTTAGTAGCTGTTTATTTATGTATTTGTTTATTTATTTAATGTTTTCATCATTCTTTTTCAGAAAGACGTGAGTCTTATGCAAAGATTTCCCTTGCTAACATGCCATCCCCCTCCACCACGCTGAAGTTCTTCATTAGATTATGGTATCTGAGTTCTTTGTGAGACACAGCACTGACCTATGGGTCAGAAGCTTCATGTAGCTGCACTCCTCTAACTGATAATAGGATGCTTAAAAAAGCTCAAAGTAGAACATCTGCAGTAAAGGAGAACACTTTATACATAAATAAAGATATGCAATACCACTGCGGGAAATCTACAACTGACAATCTCTCTCTTTCAAATTTTCCTCAATTTGATGGGCTCCTTTGCCTCAAACAAGGCACTGGAGCAAGTTTCATCACAAAACCTATTAAAAATGTGCTCTCACAAAACATTTGGGTCAATGCCTCCACTTTGACTATATTCTTTTATTACTCTCTTGAAACATTTTATTTCTACATTATTAAATAAACAAATGTAGGAATGCCTCAGTGTAATTAGCTGTCTATGTCAGCTTGATTCAGGGAAATAATTCATTATATACACCTTGCTTTACATAATGGCCCATTTGTACTGATTTAAAGTGGAAGGGATATACTTGTTACCAATGATTACTTTGGGGTTTACACTTTTGATCTTCTTCCAAAAGATGGCCTTTTTATACCCACTAGGCAGGTTTCTCTAAAATTGGAATAGAGAATGAATTGCGAGAAATGAAGTGGGAAGAAAGACATTAGGTCCTCAGCTGTCACATTCATTTAGAGGTTTTTTGCATTAAAACCAAATTGTTCATTACCAAGACATTCTGGTACTCAGTTCTGAGGTTAGTGGAGAGCCACAGAAAGTGGCTCTAAACCTTTCCATATCATACTTCAAAATTGTGGTGCATGACTTACACTGAAATAAAAACAATACGGACTCCAGTGATGAAAACATACCTAAGTTCTCCCTCAAGCAGATCTGGCTGACACAAGTGGAATACATATCTCTGTTCACCAGTCCAGGTCATCAGTGCTAAAATCCACATACCTGGGATGATTCCCTTGTGTATAGAAATTCTTCCTGAAAACATAATTTTTTTGGACTGACATTTAACGTGGGGAGGGGAATCATTGAGGTCAAACTAAATTCAACTATGTTGACGTGGTTCTCCATCCCAAATCACAAACTACTGCTATCATCACCTCAGTCTCCTTACTGTAGTTTAAAGCTCAGTATTACAGAAACGCGAAGTAATCAACCAGAATAATCACATAGAGAAAAAGGACAGTTACCAACAGTTCAAAGCCATGGATAAAATAAGCAATTCCCCAGAGGCTAACTGGGATGCAAAAAAGTTGCAAGAACACAGTAATACTCTGTAAAAAAGTAGTATTACATAAATATTATATATTTCACTCTTGATTATCCAGTAGCTCTATCCATGTGGATTGCATCTGTTCTCAGGGACCTCAAATCACTGCTGATTTGACAGATTACTATAATCTATTACTGGAATAAATCCCAGAATAGATAGTACACTACTACTCAGAAAAAATAAACTACAAAACTTCACACCACCACCGCCACCAAAGAAAGTAATATGTAGAACTTAGCTCTTTAGTTCCTCAAATCTTTCATCTGTCATTTATCTCTGTTCTTTCTATACAAGTGACAACAGCTATTTTTTAAAACCGGAGAGCAAGAATTGATTTAAGGATAGTTAATGAAAATATAATGCAGTAGCCATAATGAGGATAATGGGGTGTTCAAGCATTTCCTTAATTAAATGGCTGGTGACAAGAGAAACTCTTTCAACAGCTACATAGAACAAACTACATTACAACTAACGGGAGGAGGAGAAAGAGCAAGGAAGGAGGAACAAGTCAAGAGAAAGATCTGGTAATATTCAGTATAAAATTCAGCTGAGAGCAAGAGCCGCAAAAGGATGAGCTTGCAGTACAATGCCTGGAGGGGAAAAGAGGAGGGCTTCCAAGACGCCTCCAAGGAAAAACATTTCTATTGTTTTCTAGTAAAAATATTCAAGAAAGCAGAATTGGAGCTGAAACTCAAATCTACATACTATATAACATATAGTATATATACTACTATTTTGGTGCAATTTAACTGTAAGACCAACATGATACGATAATCTTAATAACTAGCAAGTAACATATAAGTAATTCTGAGTTCAGGATGATCAGATTTCTCAGCTTTTCCCACATCTGTGGCCACACACAATATGTGCTTAAATATTTAAGGTTTAGGTGTATGTTCATCTGTGTTCATTTTTCTTCCAGCATTGCCTGGATCAGTTCTAATATCATATTAGACAATAAAATTTGTGACCACAACTAGAAACCTGGTAATACAGTCCAATAACATAGTACTGGCTCTCCAAAGGGATGGGAAAGCTGAGCTTTCTTAGAAGCAAGGATGAGGTTGCAAGGAAGATGGAAAGAAGAGTAGGAAAGCACAGGGAAGCAGAGCTGTGAAACTGTGACCTGGCCCTTCAGCCACAGATGTTTCATGTGGCATCAAGCACAGCCCTTTGTTCATCCATTCTCAAATCCAGCCAAGTGATACTTTTTAAATGCATGCTGATAATACGTGTGGGTTAGTCTCACACAGTTAGGCCCAAACACAGTCTACACAAATTCCCACACTCACAACAGAAAGTTTTATATTTTAGAAGCACATTGCCTCTCTTGCCTCTTCAGAAAGGAAATAAATTCTTGATTAAACTTTTTAAAATTTATTTTTTATGTAGATAAAATTTTTGTTTTAATAACTTCGAATCACAGAGTCTACTGAGTTGGAAGGGATGCATCAGGACCATTGAATCCAATTCCTGTGTGCCAGATTTATGTTCTTGTGCTCTCTCATGATAACAAATGCAATAGAGAACAGATTCTCAATAGTTCTTCATTCTTTTAATATTTCAACAAAAAAATGTAAGAGGATCCCTATATTAATCATCAAAGTGGTAAAACAGTCCACTAATAACTCAGTGTTGCATGGATTACTTCATAAGGATAGGCTGGGGAAAATAAAACTTGCAAGCTGACCACAGACAAGATGACAAAAAGAAGATATCCATGAGTCCAATACTCAGCAAGCATACACAGACTTTGCATCAGCCCCTATTGAAGATCCCTTGGTGACTTTAGAATTGAGAACAAACAAAAAAACAGAAACAAAAAAATCCAGCAGATGGCTCTAAATGAGAAGAACAAGACAGGTGATTAACTAGCCCGAGAGAAATAAAAATAAAATGGGAGCAGTGCCACAGTGTTATCATTTTTGTAGAGCCACCTGGAGAGGTAGCAAGCTTATCAATGAATGCCAAAAATGAATAGTACCCATCTGCTCACCCTAATAAATAACCCTTACTAAAAAAAAAATACAAAAGAATATAATTCCCTCAGCACTACTCACATTTTCAGCAGGCTTGTTTGTTTAAAATATTTATTTGGGTCTTACATGGCTTAACAACTATTTGCTGAGAACACAATAATGCTTTAAGATGACCCTTGCAAGCATAGAGCAAGTCAGTAGCTGTTAGAATTCATGAAAACAGAACGCTCCAAAAACTCCTCTTTTAAACAAGCAAAAGCTCTGCAATTGCCACTGCTTTGAAAATATCTTTAGAAAGATATTTCTGACCAGCTGAATGGACTGATAGCAAAACCCTGAATGAGAGGCACTTCAAAGTCTGGAAAGTTAGTGCTCGTCTGGAGGTAACAGCAGCAGAAAGTATCGCCATGCAAAAACAACTTCAAGAACCATGGTACAAGATCAGTTTACCTCCTCTACTGTTCGCCCCAAACGGCAAAGAGTAACCATTCTGCTGATTCTAAGTGTGGATTGAGAAAGGAGGTCAGACACAGCTGGAGGTAAAATGAGAAATGCTCAGGTCTCCTGATGTACTGCTACAAAAAGAAATGGCATGGAGGAGAAGACTAAAGCAGGCAGATGGGTCTGCCTTCATGAGTTTGAAAGCAAAATGCCTCTTCTTCTGCACTAACCTTTATCAACTCCAACCACTGCTTATGTAATGAAGGGGTAGGAGTATGGAACAGAAATTCGAACTTGCTAAAACTGAGACACTTCCAAGCTGGATTTTTGATTCAGTGGTGTATTTATTTTTCATAGATGATATACACAGCTGGAAAATACCCTGGTCTGTTTAATATCTTCAATTCTACCACCTCCATATAGGCAATATAAATCTGGATTCACACAAAATTATCCAAAACAGACATGCCACTGTACACAGCCTGCATACAGCTATTACCATCTTTGCAAATGTTTCACTTAAACGTTTTTGCATTAAATTTTGGCTTTCATATGGCAAAAATATGACAGAATTAAACTTAAAATATGCCTATACAAACAGGTATGAAGGGAAAGAAGAAAACAGAAAACAGTTCCAAGGAGACAGAACTCACAAAATGTGAGCAAACGTATGCACACAGGCCAGAGTTCTGTAAATGTCTATACACATGGAGTCAGTTCCTTCATAGCTCCCTACAACAGGTTTTTAAAAACCCCCAAACAGCACTTCACCAAAACAAAGCCAGCAGGTACTGCACTGGTACCTATAGACTCAAGCGCCTTTACCAAACACCAGCTGGCTCTTCCAGCTGAATCACAAAAGACAACACTACAGTATAACCATGCACATTATTTCTGCTGCTTTGTACTCCCTGCCTTAGCATGAACACACAGTTAAGTACTAAAAACGCACCAACACGATTTTGTTCACCTGTGAACTGGCCTACGCTTTTTGAAATAGTAAGAGCAGAAATTCTGTGATACAAAACCAAACAGAAGGCTCAGTTTAAATCTAAACAAAGCCTACCACCAAAGAAAACAAGCTTTCAAGGTCAAGTTATAGGATTTTAACTGTAGCATTTTCCACATGACATTCCCTTTCCAGTCCAACTAAAACAGCTAGTTTGGGTTTTTAAATAAGTATTTTTATGAAACTCAGCAAAGCTGGAATCATTGAAAATTTGAATGCAAAATGGACATCCTTAAGTTTTCATTTCTGTTATAAAAATTAGCCATGATAAAATTTAAAGCTTTTATAATGGTAATCATTCAATGTTAATAACAAAATATTCCTTCTATTCCTCCTTCTGTTGACTGCATTTTATATTTAAAACACCCATGTTTCAATACGAGTAAGGTCCATTACCATGGCAGACAGATTTTGCCCGTGCTACAGGAATGAAGAGAGGCAGCTGGTGTCACAGTCTTCTCCTGACATCTTCGAGAATGGTAAAAAAAAATTATTTAAAGATACAACATATATTCTCATTTTATCAAGCATTATTATTTATCTATTAAACTGTTCTCATTATGATAAGAAAAAAGCATGTCTGTAAGTGGTATCACTCCACTGACACCATTCCATACCCTTTTATATAATGGTCTTCTGTGGACCACCCAGAGCAGGGCATCCTGCCTCTAGCATGCACAACACTGAAATATATTTTAGAAGAAATTGTAATCACCTAACCAGACATACTCCTAAACATTAATCTTTGAAAACCTTTCACTTTGCTAAAAGCCTGCATTTAAAAAAAAAAAAAAAACCAAACCTCGAAGTTTAATAGTTTTCTTTTAAAATCAGCTAGTTAGTAAGGATTACTCTACCCAGGCTTCAAAATATTTCAGGATTGTAGAATTTAGACTCAAAAATCTCCCTAGGAACAAACATTTCTATTTGTCCCAGTGGAAGCAGGTTCAGCTTTTGATCTTTTATGATTCCTCTTCCACATGAAATTTTATCACACATGGGACCTTGAATTGTTCCAGCTTTGTTTAACCTATCTTTTTTTTTTTAACACATCCAGAATTATGTAGTATCTGCTCATTACATTGCAAAAGCAGAGTTTTTCTTCCCTTGCCTCTCCACCCAGGTTACCAGACTGAGTAATGGTCACCGAAAATAAAACTTGCCCACCCATAAAAATGACACTTCTGGAAACTGTAATTTATAGAAGTACAAGCAGCAGACAAACTCGTTCCAATTTAAATATCTGAATCAGAGCCTGAAAGGCCAGTAGTTAGAAAATGGTCCTAATTTTATATAAACAGAGCAATCAATGGGTAATCAACAATACAGTGAGTATGAGATCTCCATTTTGTCATACCACCGAATCTTTTTATTAAACTCATCTTGGCTTCTTTCTACTGACAAATACAGGTATTTGGGGAAAAATGCCTTTAAAAGTATGATATCTACCTGCCTAAAACGATTCCTTCCTAAGGAATTGGACCTGGGAAGTGGAATTATTTTAGCTACACTGGGAGAACAAATTAAATGCATGAATTCTTTGCTGATGCTGGTACCAGGTTACTTCAGCTCCCACTCTAGGTCAGGAACATCAGAGTTTTTCTAGGCTAACAGTCCTAACGCTGGCAAAATCCAACCAGCCTGCTATCAGAGAGGTGAAACAGCCTGTTTTTTGCCAGATTATACCAGAAATCAACTTGTGTCAACTGAATCAAGGGGGTTTGGTTTTGCTTTTAGGCTGTGTATCTACTCTAAGGGTGTGAATCTAATTATTTGGCCTTATTGTAGTATGCTGGCGGAGTTCTGTTTAACTAATTCTGCTGGTTTTCCTGGCTGGCTTGGAAAATTAAGAAACTTCTGTGAGCAAAGCAAACAAATGCAAAAAAAAAAACCAGATGCTCTTAGTGCACAGTAGATGAGAGTTTTCAGCTACCTAGACATCCTTAACTATTTTCAGCAAATAAGTCATCTGGGTAAAGCTGTTCATTGCAGTAAAGGTTGTGCATTCCTTGTTGAGGTTATCTCATCTTGGGGCACTCAGCATTTCACTGACAAAATATATAAAGCACTTTTTTCTTACAACTAGTAAAAAGAAAGTGAAGTCATAAAGAGAACCCAACAACATCTTTTTCTGCAGCACCTAGAGACGGCAATAAAAGGAGGTTTTCAGGTTTTTCATGCCACTTCTAAGATATTTTGTTACTACTAAGCAATGGCAGGGAGCTCTCTTGTTGCAAGAAGCAGCAGACCCTTGGTCAGCCAAGACCCTTTAGCCCTGAATATTCAAGAATCAGCTTTTTAAAAGTACTTATGTTTATTTATTACCTTATACAAGAAGGGATTATGATGACTGCAAGACACAAGGCTACTTGCGTTACACAGCAGTCATCAGTGCCTGGTACACATTCATCTCCCAGGCTGTGGTATATTTGTATCTAGGAATTTATTCTGGGATCACCAGAGAACTCTCAAGAATTACCACAAAAAACTTTCCATAGAAATGCTGCTTCACATCTCGCTCTGTTTATGCTCTGTCTCGCTATGAGTGCAAAAGTTTAGTTCCAAATGCAAATCACAGATTGTAAATATCAGAAGGTGCTAGATGTGTCATCAGAAGGGAACCTCTAATAGCAACCAGTAGGAAGTATAACCACAGTTTGCTAAGAATTTTGTATTCACATCTGGTGATGACATCTTTATATAGTATCATCAGTGATGCTCTGAACAGGTACAGTTTGATGGGTGCATATATTTGGTTCTGGTGATACTAAATTTTAAGAGTGATGTATAGTAAAACATAATTTCACAATGTAAATATATTACCTATATATGCTTTGCCTCAAAAAATTCTACTAGCTTTTTATTTTATTTTTTATACAGCACCTCATATTTCAAGGAATGGAAAACAATTTGATATGAAATCAAGATCATTCTTTCTAAAATCAAAGTACTTTGAATACTTTCAGGAACAGAATAAGGTCACCTAAGTGCAGCTCCTGGCTTGACCATGCACACTTGAGGCAGGAACTTCAAAAGGCAAATGGTTTGGCCACAGTGGTGGGGTGGGGGGGACATGTGTTTGTGTGTTTTCTGCAAGTGTGCACATGGGGAATGTGGACTGCAAAAATGTGTCCTACTCTGTCAAACCACTTCAAGTTGCATAGAGCATTTTTCCATGTACTGTAATGCTCGAGCAGTCAAATTTGCATAAGATGGCTCACTCTACTAATTGCTGAAGCATAGACTGGAATATTTCCACAGCTCAAAAGAACTTTGACAGATACAGAAAATATAGCGAGAGCTGTATTTCTCTGCCATATTTTGGAATTGCAGTAACTTCTCCTGGAATGGAAAAAGCAGATACCCAATTCTCAAATGGAGTAACAAATTATTGCTTACATCTCCCTGGTGACAGTTACCACAAAGCAGCAGCTTTATCAGTATTAATGAAAGATTAGAGAAATGAAATATTAAACGCCCTTGCAAAATTGCAGAGATCAACAAATGAACAGCAGAAGGAAAAGAGTTTGTGCTGAACCTTGCTTTCAGGATGTATAAGCCCTCTCTTTTAGAAATCAGAAATTCCAACTTAGTCATCTCAGAAAGAAGTATGAGCTCCAGGATAATACGATCCTGATACAAGGAACTGAAAGGCTAAACAACTAGAATTCTCTGCCCCATCAAAGACATTCACAACACGCACAACCTTGCCTAAAATCTCAGTTACAAGTCCTGCAGAGAACTAATGCATCAGTTGTGCTGAAGGTCTATCTCCCATTTTCTAATTTCTCATGGCAAATACAGTGTACTAAGGAGCAAAACTGTCCACAAGGAAAGCGAAGTCTAATGACAGTATAAGAGACGGACAGTCTCAGAACTAAGCTTAGGGATGACTTTTGAAGACAACCCCCGGACCAATCTCCTTTAGAAATGAATGCAAGATTTACTTCTGTACTTCACAAAACTACAGGATCATAGAATAATTTCAGTTCAAAGAGATCACTGGAGGTAGCCTAGTTCAAAACCTTGTCCAAAGCAGGTCACTCAGGGACTTCCCTAGTTGGGTTTGAAAGCCTCCAACAAAAGAGTTTCCACAACTTCTCTGGGCAACCTTAATTATGGCTCATTTGGATTTAGTGCTCTCCCCACCATGTGTTCTTCATACAGAGAGATCCACATAAAACAACTGCCTGCTCATACACAAAAGCAAGCCTAGAGCTGGCCTAACCAATATTTTCAAAAAGGGAAAATGGGCAGATACTATATGTGCAAAGCTTGGGAAAGAGTAAAGGTTCACAAGCCACACAGAAAGAAATATCACACTTATAAATCCACTTCTCAAGTCTCAGAAACTGCTCTTACTATTTACTTCTATCTACTTTGTCTACACCTGACCCATAGTACATGATGCACTGTTAACGTCCTACCTTTCCTTTTCATTTTGCATCTGGCTATCCACACTAATAGTGTCAAATACTAACCAACTTCTTGAACTCTTTTTAAAAATTCTTTTTCCCAGTTATAGATTTACATTCCAAACATCTAGAGTATTTGTAATTCAGAATTCAATTGTGGAAAGGAGAGTGTTATAGCACAAAATTAGGAGATTTTTCATTTTAAAGTAATTCATTTCAGATGTCATATATCACAAATGGAGATGTTTATTAATGCAGAAAAGTTGATAAGTTTATGACGAGCTATTGTGTACATTTTTCTAGATGATAGCAACACACTGACAGCTTTAAAGAAGTAGATCTGTTACTGTAACATTTGTTGTCTAAGCAGCCTTTTCCCTCTGCAGCAATCCAAGAGTTTACATTTACAGTTGATTGTAACTTTTATCATGTTCCAATATTTGCTAATCATCTCAGAGACTGTGAAAACAGCATAATTTGTCTCAAGCTCTCACCTGTAGACACACTATTCTTCTAAAAGTCTAAAAGACAACATATGCAATGTTTTCTCTTAAAGCATCCATTCTCAGTTCTTTTAAAATGTTTCAGACAGCACTATTCTATTTTCCTCTTATGTAAGATGTGTCAGCCAAAAGAACATAATTCATTCTCAGGTTTACAGTCAGCTTTCTTTTGCAAGCAGCAGAAACAGCAAAAGTTTATTTCCTCTGCGTTTGGAGGCAAAGTTAGTTTGCAGATTCAGTGGTAAGGGACAAATTCATCCTGCTACTTCTGCTTCGGCTGCGCAGTTTATAGGGTTTATCTCCTTCATTAAGCCCTTTATTCTCACACACCACCTGTACCTTGCTGTCTCTGGTGACCCAGACATTCTGTGTGAAATTTAACTGAAGTGGAAAAAAGAGAGCTGACAGCAGATGCACTAATACCATCTTGGAGACATAGTTTCCTTAGGCCTTTGTGCTTAAAACCTGGAATTTTTAAGAAAAGTATTAAACTCAACCTAACGGTGTCTCCAAAAAGTGATGGCAAAACATCACACCCAGCAACAGCTTAAGTGGAAGTAGCACTCTGGTTCTCAAAAATGATACAAGTTTAGTCTATTCTCAACGATAAAGGTCACTGCTAAAGCCATCTGCCGCTCTAGGGGCAGATTGCACTTACGTACATCCACTTCACTTCTTTCATATCATTCATCCAGGATACTCCCGGCTTTCACCGGGCTGCAACACATTTAAGTGTGAACAGATTGATTAACAACCAGGAATCTGAAACAAGCTGCCACTGTATTTCGCTGTAGATGAGCAGGGATTGCGGGAGAGACTTTGTAGAGTCAAACCATACATGTACAGGGGGCTGTGCAACACAAACTGCACATTTCAATAAGGGTGATCCTGGGCAGAAGACAGAGAGTCATTGCTTTTTAAGGGTTTGCTTTTTCAAAAGTATTGGGAGGTATGACAGCAATGATGATGGTTTTTTTGAAACAGTAGAAATACACAGAAAACAATACACACAGAATAACACACAGAAACAATAAGCTATTTCAGAGGCAGAGAAGTTGATGAACTGACAAGTTCAAGCACAAGAAACCAAATCCCAACTCCTAATCAGTACAGGTTAGACAACCGTTCTTAAATTATATCCTAGAAATTCCTGTGGCAATCATCAAACAGAAGGTTTGTGACAGAGTAAGAAAAGTTTTCCCAAGTTGTACAATAATTTGTACCTTGATTTTTTAACTATGCTGTTTCAAAATATATACCAAGCAAGATAGGATATCTTGCTTCACAATACATTACGTAATACATTAAACAGTATTTTCCTGCTTTTACTTCTGTCTGACACCAAAAAAGTAGACTGTGTATACATTTTTATTCGCCTGTTTCTCAGATTTGTACCTTAAAAATATTGCTCTCCTTCTAAAAGGAGTTATTAATTTTTTAGTGAAACAAAGGCAAATGAGAAAAACCATTTGCTTACCAACATCCCTTCTCAATTGCAAATGCAGAAGTAGCAATATAAGCTCGTCAATCAGGAGCTAGAAACATATAAAGCAAATAAATACTTAGATAACCTAATTAATTCCTTTTCTGTTGCCTGGATCACTCTCTCAAGCATACAAATAATTTTTTAATACACTCCAAAATATTGTAGATGATAAACAATAACATATCAGCATGGCCTAAGCATATGTCATGCTCATTTGAGAAGGTAATATCTGCCTCAAGCGGTGCCTATGTTCTGTGTTATGCTGCAGTTGCTACAGAAAGTTTTCTTGTACAGCCCACCTAAAACCTCAGCATCTTCTTGGTACAGTATTTAATGTTGGTTCAGTAACTCTTAAATGCACTTGAGAAAAAAAAAATCAAGGCTCCTTTTAATATTTTTTGACACAGACTTGATTTTTTCAGGTTAGTTTTCATTGACAGGTATGTGACACCTTAGAGAATTCTTATTTATTGTGCTAAGAACTGGGTGCAAACTACCAAAAGTATAAACAAACCCAAGTGACAGATTTATGGCTAGTTACACAACTGCTAAATTGAGGAAATGTGGTGTTAGCTTACAAGCCTTCTTCCCTTGATTTTTATACCTATTATTCCTATTTATGCTACTAATCCGTAAGAAGCCTGGTAGCTTTCATAAACTTTTAGACTGTAAATCATTCAGACCCACAGCAGAGTCTTCCAAAGCAAACAGGACACACCTACACAGAATCTCTGTATCCAATGTCAACACCCATGGCCAGGTGCCACCACCCTTCCTCCCAAGCCCCAAGCAGGACTTAACTTCACCAACTGCCCCAGGTAAGGCACTGGGGAAGCTCACCTTAAAACGTACAAAACAGGAAGGAATAAGATGGTAGAAATCTGGTTCAGGGTAAAAACATTTCAAATGCTTCAGACGAGAAATTTAGCAATTCTGAACTAAAACTGTCCAACAGCTTTGCCTACAAACTTGCCCTTAGCAGAGGAGTTTTCTCTGGTTGCTTCTCAAACTTGCATAAATGTAAACGTATCCCAACATGAAGCTGCACTGTTTTACATAATTTTTTAAACTAAAATTACAATTAATAGATAATTAATTAATAATTAATATAAGTAATAATTAATTATAATTAATAATTAATAAAATTAATTTATATTAATAGAGATACCTTCAATATGATCCATTATAAAAACATACTCTATTGGATAATTAGACATTTGATATTAGAGAACCTCATTGCTCTGAGGCAAAGAGAACCTATCAAAACTGCATTTTTAACCCCTAATATTAAATATAACATCTGGGAGAGGGAAAGGGTGTTAATATGTTTCAAAATTAGACATAGAATAAAGCTACAGTTTGCTCCCTTTTCCAGCATAAAAATATTTTCAACAACATAGAAATAGATCTGCATTATGTGTAATGAATAAAAGATTCGATCTTATCATTAGAAAGAAAAAGAGGTTTAGCATAAAATGTCTCTTTAAAATGGAGGTCCACCACTAGGAAAGCCAACTATGGGTACTTCTGCACTTGCTGTATCACAGACACACAAATGTATTGGTTTATATAATTACTATCTCAGTAGGTAAGGAACTAGAAAAGCCAACATCCCAGCATTTCTCGAGCTTGCTACTAATTAAATCATATGCATACCAGTTCAATCCAAGTATGATCAAAGTTAATGAAAAAAAATTCAATGTAATTCAATCAACTGTGGATCAGTTCCAGACATCTAGCTGCTACTCCATCCTCTTTCTTCTCTATCAAAAAGCACTCCAACAGCGTGAAAGTGAAGAGGACTCCATATGAGTCTACAGATTTTGTGATTTTTTATTTCCCCTCAGATCTGAATTTTAAATTTATTATTTGACAGTTGACTACATTGCATAAAATTAAGTAATCTTTTCCATGAAGGCGGATTAGAGGCTACTCCAGGTTTGGAAGGAAAACTGACTACTAACATTACTGTTACATCAATTAGCTTCAAAATATTTCAACTGTCTCTTTCATACACATACACATTCATTATAAATTTATTTATGTGTCCCGCTCTTCAGCCCTGCAACAATATACTGCCATACCTGAGCATGTAAAATGTCAGTCCAATGTACTGGAAATAGGGCACTAAATTTACAAGGCTTCCTGAGATTAACAGAAAGACAAATTAATGTCATCTAAAGAAAAAAAAAAAAAAAGACTCAGTGCTCAGATCAAATATCTATTTCTAGTTACATTTGAAATGCAATGTCACAACTGCCAAACAACTTCAGTAAACTGGACATAACATTTATGAAACCTGTCTGAATAGCCTTTGCTTCAATTCTTATTAACAATGTTTTTTCACATTCTCTTTTTCACTAAATATTTGTATTAAAAATGGTAATTTAATTTTAGCATCTCAAAACTCATCTGCCAGTGCTGTCCAGGTGCTTTGTAGCCATGGTTTCAGCAAATGTCCTTTCAGATCAGCCTAAAGGCTCTCATTTATTTAAAATAGAGATGGGCAGGGGTTGCTCTAAAATCTTTATTTGGGAATTCAATATATGCATCACATTTAATAGCCACTGCATAATGTCTCAAGTGCAATGAGTATTACACAGGAAATTAAATTTTAAAAAATAATCTTTCCTGTTCAAGAATCAACAGTCAGTTAAATGAAATCTGAAGCTGTCAGCTTGCAACAGGAAGAAGAGTGTCTACACCTGAAACTTCCCATTCCATCTATACAGGGACACAAGCTTAAATGAAAAATTGTGTTTTGACATAGTTTCAATAACATTTATGTATGCAGCACTGTCTAGTTGTCCACCTCACATCTTTCTTATTCTAAGACAGATTTCAAGCATTTACTGTTGGAAAAGGGGTTTTTTTTAATCATCAGCTCCTTCTACTTCATATTGGAGAAGAACACTAAAACCAATGGGAAGGGAATGGTGCTACCACAACTTTTATTACCACACCTCAGGTCTCCTTCGCTGTATCTACTCAGAAGCCCTGGACAACTCTGCTGTGCCACTGGGAACTTCATGACCAGGGAGTCAGAGCTGCCGGATTTTATCCCAATGCAATGCAAAATCATCTCTCATGGAGCCCTAAAATCCTGAATTGGAGCATGAAATGATTTCCCAGTATGCTTGTCCCTTTTCTCTCAACCACTGTGTGTGATGAAAGAGATGTAAAGAGAGAGATGTCAGAAAATGATGACAGAAATCCCTACTGTCTTTCTTCTGTTTCATTTTGACAGGGAAGTTGTCTGCAGAGCCACTTTTAGGCATCCAATTAAAAACAGTGTTACCGGGGCTTTTTTACTGGGTCTAGACATATAAGAAACAGTTCTTAAACTCAGCCCTTGCCTGAGTAGAGCATAGTTACAGGATATCAGACTTATAGTTTAAGGTACAATGAGTAAAAACTGAGTCCTATAAATTTACCCACATGCTAATGCTGCTCTTGAGGGAAAAAGAGATACTTTCTTATACTTTAAAACACTGCTCTCAGCTCATTCTCCTTAATAAGAGCCCACTATCTCTGAAATGTTAAATGGAACCCAGTAAGAAGTAAATTCTGTTTGCTACAACACTATTTCTTAGATAATGTGAAAACCTTTACTGTTTTTGTACAATTCCCTATCACCAAAGCTCTTTTCTGTTGAGTGAGGGAAACAGAAATCAACAACCAGATTTTTTTTATTCTCCCATTTATGTGCTAGTGACTTAAGCTGCTGTGTTCCCTTACTGTTATTGTGGATAGAAGCAGAAGATCCCTTCATCTGTCAAGAACTATTAACCCAAAATCTTAAGCTAGAATTGCAAATATATACTATGTTACAGCAAACAAAATTTGTTTAGAAACTCTGTATCATCATTAACATTTGATCCCAAATCACATGGGCTGCAAACACAAATAATGCATGAAAAAAAGAAATAAAACACAAGTATAAGGAAAAGCAGTCAGCCTACACAGAGTGCAATATTGACTTGTATATTGTAAAAAGAAAAAAACCCAAACAACACACCACATCAGTTTCTAAACGACACAGTTCATTCCAACCCATTTAACCTACACAAAATGCTGGACTCTCATGAACAGCAAAAGTTGAGAACAATACAGACAGCTCTGCCAGCAAGTCTCACACAATCACAGTATCTGTCTCAATACAGTTGGTCTCACAGCAATAGACCAAATTTCATAAGGTAAAACAAAAATAAAAACTGCTAAACGTTTTCAGTTCGCTTTCCTTTATCCTAGTCTTTTTAGCAAACCTATCTACTCTATTAATGTATTTATTTTTAACTATTTTGCTGTTATTTCCTTGATTCCAGTACTAAAATTTACCACAAGTGAATGGATAATGTACCTCTTCTAAATCCCACATGACTGTCAAGCCTGTGTACTGCCTCCTCAGTCTTCCAATACACTGCTGAGCTGCAAGATGAAAGATTTACTTTGCTCTTTTAAGGACAAGTGCACCCAAGAAAACACTCAAGAATTAACTACCTAGCCAACCTCCATCAATCAAGCTTAAAAATTTTACCTTGAATATTCTACAGTTATGAATGCATATGGGTTACCAAAAGACAGAAAACCCGATTTGCAAAAATTCTACTTATGTTATGAAACATTTTCTCTAACTACAGTTAAATAAATACATTAATTATGTTTAAAGCCTAAGGGTAAAAAAAGTAGTATTTTCCTTACAAATACTTAAACTGCAAGAATTGGCACTGAATTATAAACAATGCTGCTGATAAAATATTCATTATAAATATAAGCCCCCTCAATTTAAAGTTCTGCCTATTCAAATAAATATAAGTCAAATTTTAAAATGCATTTGCTCAATCCTCTTGTAATTTCCTGATACAACTGTGCTATGGTTTTGCTAAAAGTTTACAGCCAGGATTAATACTTATGTATTCAGGCAGACTTACCTTGTAACACTGTATTTGATTACATCTGACAACATGACTGCCTATACAGCACTTCAGAGGTGCTGACATCTCCAATAACTTTTTAAAGAACTAGTTCCAAAATATTTTATAGCAAGCAAAACAAGGCAAGCATGACTTAAAACACAGATTTAAATTGTGTCTCCGTGCAGTCCTGCTACCACCAGATTAAAAAAAAGTTTTAAAGTATCACATTAAAAAGAACAAGATTAGTATTGCTAACTTCTTTCTTTGTAATTAATGCTAGAAAATAGGAAACATTTGAGTCCATGGCTCATAGCTTCCTAGGATAAATGGGCTCCCAAGCATCTTCATGTTTTAACATATGTAATGTTCCTGGGCAACATCTCCTGTAAGGCTTGCTAATGTTGATATACTTACCCTAGACAAAGCCCAGCTCAAAGAATAAAAGAACATCTTTGTTTGAAAGGCTTCGAGAAAGCCACGTATTTTTATTATGTCCGAGAACCCTTCTGTGACACCAGACACTTGCAAGTTGCTCTTCCCTCCAGAACAAGCCTTAGCGAAAGAAAACTTAAGACAGAACTCAGAATGCACATCTCAGACAATGGCACAAAAGTGTATATATATGTGTGTGTGTATATATATATACATATACAGACATATATATATATTTAAGACTATACACAGAAGTATTTTTCCATCCAGTCTTTAGATACCAAAGGCAACATCCTCTCATCTTTCATTCTGAGCCAAGACATACACAATGACTAGGTGAAAGAAGATATGAAAGTCAGGGAAGTAAAGAAAATAACATGAAAGAATCAAGTTTTTATTTTTAATGAAGAATAAGATGTTATTATAGCTCAAGGTCACATATGACAAAACAATCTTCAGTTAATGCCACATCTGTTACATACTGAAAGAATCAAAATTAAAACATAACAATTGTTTCAGCTTGTTTTCTTTAAAAACATTTGTAGAATTGCAATTCGCCACATGCTGAAAGACTGTGTTACATGCAGGCCCAGCAGGGTTTGCCACTCAGGGTCACGACTGAGACCCCAGGGGACATTGGGGTCAAATGAACTCCTAATATCAGGTGACAAAATAGGATTTTGTAGAATCTGCAATATCTCTTAAATTTAGTTTATTAAAAAAGGAATCCTTTAAGTAACAACTCAGGAAGTCTGACAAAGTAACTAAAATTAAACATGGTGCTCCCATGTACTTAGTTCAAGTCTATGCAGCAGAGTTTCTCTTTGTAGAATGAACACTATATTAAGAATATAACATACCACAACAGAACAGCGATAAAATGGCAGTATAAAAATAAGATACGTTGTGAGTGGAAGTGAAGGATGGAGTAAGAACCACAATGTGTGCAGGGAAGAAGAGGGACAGAAGGGAAACAGAAAAAGCTAACCTCTATCAAGCAACAGCTACCTGTTTAGAAGAACATTCTTTCATAAAACTTGATGAAGTAGTGCACCAGCATAAAAAGCAAGCAGCTATTCTAAGTTCAATAAACCTATATAGAGCCAATATTTAATTACCTCTTCAATATGCAATAATTTTACACATACATACCGTATCTGTCTATTTTACAATATTACCTTCCCATGGGAAGAGCTGGTGTAATGCACTACACAATTTTTACACTGTAAGTAATTAGTGTAATAAAATCAAAGTTAAAACAAATGCTGAAAAAAAGCTATGTTCATAGTCAAAACAAGAAAGAAAGCAATTTTAAAAATTATGCAAATTCTCCCAAAAGTAAGAATACTCTCAGTGAAGATCTTGAAAACTTTCTTGAAAATCAAACCAATTTTGAAATCCTACATACACAGAAAAAACTGAAAGTACTATTAAATCTGTGTGAGGACCTGATAATTTGCTCTGTTTTTCTGTTTGCTGTTCTAGACACAGCACATCTACTTCACCAGGAATCATTTCCAAAAAAGGAAAAAGTTAAACAATAATTAAAATCAAGTGCATAAAAATGAATTAAAGGAAACAAAGCATATGTACTGCCAGGTTAAAACAAACACGTGAACAAACAAAATAAAATAAAAACAACAACAACAGAAATTCCCCACAACCTGACCTGGGTCAAAACCAATACTAGGCTACAAAACATACCTGAAAAAGCTAATCACAGAAATTGTAGAACAAGGAGATACTTAATTCAGGTCCCCAGACAGATGAACTCTCACTAATGTTTCCAGAACAGCATTTCAAACTATTTCTTCTCCCATTCCTCTTTCCCACCTTTCGGCAGAATGTAAACCCATCCCTCTAGGAAAAGCTGGCAGCTCCACTTCATAGGTATGCATCCCCATCTAAATCAACACTCATTCCCAGCTGGAGGGAAGACACAAACCTTATTAGGAGGCACTGATACACACTGCCTTTCGCTGGTGCTGCCATTGGGTCACATAGGTAAGAGATTGGAAGGTTAATGGTGGGGTTTGTAAAATCCTAACCATTGCCTCTCCATAGCTACCTGAGTTCATTCTCCATTCATGATAGCATCCTATCCTATCCTATCCTATCCTATCCTATCCTATCCTATCCTATCCTATCCTATCCTATCCTATCCTATCCTATCCTATCCTATCCTATCCTATCCTATCCTATCCTATCCTATCCTATCCCATCCTATCCCATCCCATCCCATCCCATCCCATCCCACATCAATTATAACTGGTGTGTAAAATGAGAAGAAATTAATTTGCCACCTCTTCTCACACTGAACAGCAACTTACTGCCTAGGTAGTTAGGCAGATTTCAAAGGGATTATATTCAAGGATCTGGACATACCCCAATATAAAGATGATAAAATTTTACCTTCTGAATTTCTTCTTCAGAAGATTATTATTTTCTACCCCTCCCTCTTCCTCTCTCTCTCACTACTGTTACACCCCTATCTTTATGTCTCAAGTCCCATAATTTTCTTTGTATTAGGAGTAAGGAAATGCACGAATTCTACATGGAAAGCAAATTTATATAGTTATCATACATGTCCTTAGCAGATGGTGAAGATGAAGAAATATTCTTTAATTACTAAATAAATTAAAATTTTATTATTCATTAAAATGGAGAGGGACTGAAAACTTGTTACTAACTAAAAAGGCTGGCAGTGCTGGTGTCAAAGATTCAGAAAGCTAAATTTATTTTTAATTATTTACCTGCAAGCAGAGGTAATCTTTCTTCAGCTCTGTTTCTTTTGCCTGTTAGCTTTAGTCAGTGCTTTGTTCCTTCTCAGGCTGAAAGAAAAATTTTGATAGAGTCATCCCAGATGTAAAAAACAGAAGCAGAAATAAAATAAAAAGAGAGTTCTATCTAGAACTGTGAAGGCATGTAAGGAAGTATTGACAATTCAGCTGATCCTACAAATGCATCAGAAGCATGATATATACAGCAACATGTCCCTAATGCACTATCACTCACTATCAGAGCTCTGAGGACATAAAACCAATAGTGACACAAGATGAAAAATCAAAATTGTCAAGGATCATGCAAAGGTAAGTATCTTAAACTCTACCATTACTACAATCCCTAACATGGCTATATTGTTTTCCTCATTCCAATTAAAGCATTGCTCCACAGTCTTTCACCTCTAGAAACAATTTGCTTCAACTTCCTATTCAAACTGTTGATTTTTTTTCCTGGATCAAAAGTCCAAGTTACTAGAACAAAAAGTCATCCATACATATGGATGCACAGCACCATACAAAATGAAAATGTGTTACAAGTGGAAAATCATATTCCCCCTCATCCCAGTCAGAAAACTAAACAGATTGCCTACTTACAATCCACTCAATCCTTGATGATTTACCCATCCACAACAACAATTGTAAACAACAATTCTGCTTAACTTTGCTTTCACTAAAAAAACAAAAATTAAATACTAGTTCCTTCCACATGTCCCATTGCCAGAGGTCACATCTTTCCAACACATTAGAGAAGACCTTTCAACTTTTCCTTTACATTGGATAACATGTTTTCTTACATCAGATCCACACTAGCTTAATAGCAACAATACTTCTACACCTACTGGTACTTTGATCTAGGAATTGTTTCCAACAAATAATCACAGAAGACAGATTTATAAGAAAATGGCTACTTGAAGTGGATTTTCAGGGAAGGACTGACTTAAGCAGTAGTCCTTGAGTGGAGCTAGCCCCTAGTGTCAGATGACAAGTAAGGCCATGCCCACAGTCTAGGGAGCAGAAGAATTGGGATGCATTGAAGCAGCAGGATGTCTTCGATTTCACATACTTGAGACATAGGACTGGGTAAGCAGAAAAAACCCCCACAGCACTGGGTTAGCTGTGCACCAATCCTCAAGGCTGAAACATGGAGAACCTGAGATGAAGGGCATGGCCTTTATCACCACAGCATGACCATGTGCATGCCTGAATACATATTTACACATTTTTCTGCACACTCACATACACATTTATACACAACAAAAAATTAACTCAAGAGAAGAAAGAACTTGGTTCTAGGAAAATATCTTAGGTGCAATCACGATCTTTAACTCAAAAGATTGGCAGTACCATTCGTAAGCAACCTGCCAAACTGGAAATCCCAAGTCAGCAAAAAATACACAGGGGAGGCTACAAAGAGAATCTCAGTTGCTCTTAAACAAAATATCAGTGCTTGTTTTACTGCTAAGTTTGCTTCCTAAGCTAAAATTTTCAATATCCTCTGAAAGAGAGAAGAAAAAAAAATATCAAAATAACTACATAATTTAGCCTGTCTGGCTGACAGCTACTGAGAATTACAGTGATAGTGTAAATCACAGAGGAGGGAGAGGGATTATACAGTGTGACTCTAAAGGGGCATAAATGAAAAATTGGGATGAACTCAGGGAAGAGGGTGGCATAGGATGAGCATCAGAAAATATTTCTTAACAGCAATACAATATAAAGTAGAAAATAGAATATATTCTCCCACAGAAAGAGAAGTTATTTAAAGCTAAATTAGATAAAACACTGGAAAGCACAGCAAAGAAAGCATTTCTAAATAGATGAGGTCATGGATGAGAACACTTCATTAATCCTGTCCTTTATGCTTCTCATTATTAGATTTCCAAGCAATATTTCAGTAAAACAAAAAACCACACAGCAAAAATATATTAATTTTGGGGGGTTCTTGTCTTCATCAGTATTAAGGTTAGAAATGTTTAGAAGCGTCATTTGCATTTGATGCAACTATTACATGCAGAAAGATTTAAACATTACTGGAAATTTTCCCCTCTTAGTTATTATTTTGCCTATAACACAAAATTATCCTTTTAATTCTGGACTTTTATAGTTATTTTTATTTCAAGCATTTCAAAAGGCTTTACCAACATATGTCCACTAAGAACATCTTTCAAAATCAATATGGTGCATAACACTGCATTTCATTAACCCAGAATCATCCTGTGACTGCTAAACTGACCAGCTCCGTAATTGTCAAGTAACACAACGCCCATGAAATCTCTGGAGGACTAAAGCCACAGGAAATAGAAAGTTAAAACTGTTGCCAAGAAGGAAAACAAAATTTAGTGTTTTAGTCTGATGCCTGCAGCCTGATCATGAACCAGGAAAGGTTTAGAAGCAGTGGTAAAACAGGTGTTCCCTTAAAAGACCAAGTATTACAACAGGAAATGCACTACTGGTTGTGTTTTGGTTTTCCTATTATTACTGCTCTTAGAATCTTACTTTAAACCATACACAATGTTCTGCAATTCAGTTTGGAAAGAGATGGGGTGACTCACAAAAAGCTGACCGAGAGAAGAGTTTAGTCACCACTTTTTTCTTCCCACTGAACTTCCAGGCAGAAATTTTTAAATGCACAAAGAATTCAGGAGTATAGCTGAATCTCAAATACGGAAGTTTCTCCTCCCAAATAAAAATATTCTTTTCTACAGGGCAACCAACTAAATACAATTCTTTTAAATAGCAGTCAGTCAAGGCCTCATGTTGATACTGTGGAAATCTTAATTCACCATACAGAATGGTTAAACTATAGTTCGTTTCATTTGTCACCGAAATCTCAAAATTCTTGTGATCTATAATCCTTGTTTTAAAGGTCATACTCCAGACTGTGTAGAATCCCACTGTGCATGACCCTATCAACCAAGAACTAAGACAAGGAAAGAAAAGAGATACCACACCACTTCAGCATGGAAAAATTAGCATGTTTTCACAAACTGAAAAACAATTATTAAAAGAGATTATAACATCACAACAATCAATTATCGTTCTGACCCTCAAAGAAAACTAATGAAAACCAACAGCAGCATACCAGGAAAGCACATGCTCTCTGAAAGTGTTCAGTGCCATGTCATGAAGCTGAAATAGTGCACCATAAGGAACAATTTAGCAACAGATGATAACACATCTAATATGTCCCAGGTAACAGAACAGCTGTTTCTTTCCACTCCAGTCCACAGCCCCTGCAAGTACTTCATCCAAATTCCTTCCCCTCCCTCCCTTCTTTTAGCAACTACACACTTAAATATTCCAGGCACTGATACTATTATATCCCCTAAAAGCGCTTATTTATGCCGAGAGATGCAGAAAGCGAAGGCACATGCCACCTTCCTTCCCAGACCAAAAGCTGAAAGCAAAGACTTCTGTACAAATGAACGCCCACCAAACCCTAAAATCAGGTGTAGTTTTCCCCTCAGGAATGAGGAGGCAGTTAATGAAGTGGTTATTGCTGCTTCCCCATACACAGGCTCCAGTGTCACATGACACAGTGGTCATTTGGGTTGTGTCTGTCCTTTGAATTCCCTGCAGGCTTGCAGTGGTGCACATAAACAAAGGCCAGCAGAAACACGTGAATCCCAGTCACAGCAATGTCCACTTCCTGCAGAATGACACAATTTCTGGTACCATAACCCATCACTTCCAATAAAACACAGTAACGCATGCATAAGAAAATAACTTATTTTTCCAGTTAACAGTGCCAACACAACTGCATAGAGGTGACTAGTTTCTGCCAAAAATTGATCTTCCCCCCCTTGAGCGTATCAAAGGTGAAGATAGAAAAGGGAGCCAAGAAGACTTTTCTCCTTCAATAGATTTACTTTGCATTTGGTCATGCATTGTATGTGCTTACTGCTTATTCTAAACATAAGAGGTTTCTAGGCTTTTTCAAGAGAAAAACATGGTTACCTAAAAAAAAATTTTAAAAATAAAACTCACAAAAACTGTCACGGAGTTTCAGGAATAGGATTAGCATCTGAGGCTATTTAAAAATAATTTATAATTACTTTTCAAATATTAAATTAATACTGTTCCCGTAAACAAAATTTGCTGAATGCTTTCATCCCAGCTATTCCCTCACCTTTTAGAGCTGAGGATTGTACCATGAAAACTTTATTTTCAGCAATACCTGAGGGCTGTTGTAAAATTAGATGGAACTGCCACACATCCATAGAATGGCATCACGCAACTTTGCTAAACTCTCAAACCTAAGTTTGGCTCTGTACATGACAGAACCATCTTTTTAAGCTGTCTGAAGCCCACCCTCACAACAAAGGGCAGGGTAGCCACTGCTGCTTTCAGAGAAGATGGTAAGTCTGTAGACACAAAGCCAGAGTTCTGCTGCAACATGTATTATCACCAACAGCTGCAAAGATGGGGAGCACCAGCAGCACAGATGGGTTCTGCTTCTGGCATGGTAATCTGCTTTAACAACATGGCTTGGGCTGCAAGGAGAATTTGGGTGGTCCCATGTGCAAATGAAGGGCATGCTTGCTTTGTATTTCTCCATGTGAGAGTCCTAAATGCCAAGACCTAAACCAAAACACACTGCTTTGTAACATACAAGGGAAGGCCTCAGAAGCATGATGCTTATCCCAGTACTGCAGCAGCATATGTTCTTCTACATTTCCCGTAACATTTCTAGTTTGGGCTTTGATAAAGAGAACATCCAGGAAATTTTCTACATACAGAAAATCTCCATTTCCAGAAGCCTAAAAGGGCTGCTGAAACATAGCATACTTGTAAAGGTAAATTTGAAATAAATTCATGTGTCTATACTAATTACATCCAAAAGCACAGAACTATTTTAGTTCTTTGCAACAAACTGTAAATTGCATCAGACGTGCAACTGATGATAACACTCAAACGCATATACAATAAAACATGCGTTAAATTAGAAGTGGCAATTGAAGCAGTTTTGCCAGAGACATGTAGAATATCTACATGGTAGCTGTTTTAAACATCTACTATATAAATAAACTGTGAAGGAAGTAGGAGCCCTGTCACGATACCTGAAAGGAGGTTCTAGTGAAGTGGGGACTGATTTCTTGTGCCGTGCTTGCAGTGAGAGAACCAGAGGAAGTGGCCTTAAAACTAAGACAGAAGAGATTCAAATTAGATATTGGGGGAAAAAAATACATTGTTAGGATGGTCAAGCATTGGAACAGGTTACCCAGGGAGATGGCGGAGTTACCACCCCTAGAGGTGTGCAAGAGGCTCCCGGGTGAGGTGGTTTAGGGGTTACAGTAGCAGTGCTGGGTGGACATTTGGACTGGGGACTAAATGCCTCTTCCAACCTTGATGCTTCTGTGACTCTAAATAGATTGTATTGCTGATAAAATTAAAAAATCAGTATTAAATACAGCTATGGCACAATACCTGTAAGTTACAAAGTTAAGTTTATTCTGCAATGGCAAAACTTTCAGCAAAAGAACATGCTTGATGTGTGGTTTAAATAACAGAATTCATCTTAAAAACATACATTGAGAAAGGAGTCACTCAAAAATCACTATAAAACAACAGGCCCTGGTACAATGTACAGTGATGTACAATGACTCAATCATCTATAGCAATCTCAGAGAATGACAGAATGGTTGGGGTTGGAAGGGACCTCTGAAGATCATCTAGTATTACCTCCCTGACAAGGCAGGGTCACCTTGAGCAGGTGACACAGGAACACATCCAGGTGGATGTTTCCAGAGAGTGAGACTCCACAAGCTCCCTGCACAGCATGTTCCACTGTTCTGTTCTCATTAACGTAAAGTTGTTTCTCACACTGAGATGAAACTTTTGGGTTCTAGTTTATGGCCACTTCTCCTCATCCTTTTGCTGGGCATCACTGAAGAGTCTGGCATCACTCTCTTGTAATCCACCTTTGGTATACTTAAACATATTAATGACATCCCCTCCCAGTCCTGTGTTCTCCAGACTAAACAGGCCCAGCACCCACAGTCTCTCCTCATGCAGACAGATACTCCAGACTCCAAATTATCTTCATGGCCTCTGCTGGACCCTCTCCAGTANCGCCACTCACCGCCGGCCCTGCGCCCCCACTCCGCCGCGGCTGCGCCCGTCGCGGGCGGCGGGAGGGCGGGGAAAAGGGGCCTCGCCGCGGGAGGAGCCGCTCGGTGTCGGCAACATGGCAGCGTCCAGCCGTGCCCAGGTGCTGCGACTGTACCGCGCCCTGCTGCGGGAGAGCCAGCGTTTCAGCAGCTACAACTACAGGTGCGGAGAAGGGCTCCGGGGGCGGCGGACGCGGGGCTCCCCGCCGAGGCGTAGGGTCCCGGCGGTGCTTGGGGCAGGGGCGCGGGGAGCTGCGGCCTCGGGAGGAGCCGAGCCGAGCCATGCCCTGGAGCGACAGCGGGACCGGCACCGGGCCGGGGCTCGGCTCCGAGCGCAGGCAATGGGCAGTGCCCGGACCCTCTGCCGGGCCCCGGACTGCCGCAAAACCACCGGAGTATGGGCTATTAGGAAGAAGGGACAGGACAGAGATTGTCCCAACCTGAAGTACTCGTGCTGGGTCTGGGCTCCTCAGTACAAGAAGGGTAAGGAGCTGCTGGAGAGGGTCCAATGGAGTGCCACAAGGATGAGGAAAGGGTCTGGAGCATCTCTCTTTTGAGGATAGACTGTGGGAGCTGGGCCTGTTTAGTCTGGAGAAGGGAAGACTGAGAGGGGAGCTCATTAATGCGTATAAATATCTTGGAGTGGGCGTCATAAGGATGGTGCCCGACCCTTTTCAATGGTGCCCAGCAACAGGATGAGGAGCAAAGGCCATAAGCTAANTCCTGTGTTCTCCAGACTAAACAGGCCCAGCACCCACAGTCTCTCCTCATGCAGACAGATACTCCAGACTCCAAATTATCTTCATGGCCTCTGCTGGACCCTCTCCAGTACATGAACTCAGACTGAAAATGTGTACAGCGATTCCGAGGCAACTCCCTGCACACATCACTTGTTGCTCCCCGATCTCCCCCAGCCATCATCCACCGCCCCGTGTGGCACACACCGCGCTGCTTCCCTCGCCGAGCAGAGCATCTCTCAGCGCTGGTTTAGCTGTCCCCGTCGCTCGGGCCTTCCTTTCCCTCCCTCGGGCCCTTCACAGCCGCACGGCCGAGCCCGCCAGGCACCCCCGGGGCAGGCGTGCCTTGGGATACCCGCCGGAGCTGCAGGGTAGGCCCGGCCCGGCGGGACCCGGTAACGGACCCCAAGTCCCCCGAGCCCACGGCCCCCACGGCTGCCCCGGCCGGGGACTCGCTTTTCCCCGCCCCGCCCGCGCCTTGCGCTGGGNGGCCCCGGACTGCCGCAAAACCACCGGAGTATGGGCTATTAGGAAGAAGGGACAGGACAGAGATTGTCCCAACCTGAAGTACTCGTGCTGGGTCTGGGCTCCTCAGTACAAGAAGGGTAAGGAGCTGCTGGAGAGGGTCCAATGGAGTGCCACAAGGATGAGGAAAGGGTCTGGAGCATCTCTCTTTTGAGGATAGACTGTGGGAGCTGGGCCTGTTTAGTCTGGAGAAGGGAAGACTGAGAGGGGAGCTCATTAATGCGTATAAATATCTTGGAGTGGGCGTCATAAGGATGGTGCCCGACCCTTTTCAATGGTGCCCAGCAACAGGATGAGGAGCAAAGGCCATAAGCTAAAATAAAAGAAGCTTCACTTCAATGTGACAAATTCTTTACAATTCCTTACAATTAAGGTAGCAGAGCGCTAGAACAGGCTGCCCACGAAGGTCGTGGAGTCTCTCTCTCTGGAGACATTAAAAAGCCACCTGGATGTGTTCCTGTGTCATCTGCCCAAGGTGACCCTGCCTTGTCAGGGGATTGGACTAGATGATCTCCAGACATCATTCCAACCCTAATGATTTTGTGATTTTTTGGTTCTGTGAACCTGGTATAGCTCATGTCTGGTCTGTGTGCTGCCCATTTCCTGGCAGCGGAGAGCTGGGGTCAGGCTGCAGCCAAAGCCTGGCACCATGTGCTGTGTCCACGCTCAGGGTGCGGTGGGGGATTGGGGTTCACTCTTCCTGCCACACAGGATACCAGGCTGCCTGCCTTCTCTGGCTGTTGGTGAAAGGCACACACTGGGTTTTTTTGGAAAAACTTAGGTGCAGTCCTGGTCTCCTTTAACTGTCTACTGTGTTCGCATGGGATGTTGCTCACCCACATCGGCAGAATTGAATTGCCCAATGGTAGTTCGTTTACTTTACCACTCAGTTGGACCACAGGAAGAGACACCTGAGCTATCTATGCTGTGAATCATCTCTCAGGCAAGGACTGGGAACAGAAGCCTGTAAACTTGCAGAACTGTGGTGAGCTTTGTGCTCTGCAAGGCACAGGTATTCCACAAACCTCAGGTGCGAGGGAGTGCACTAGGAACGACTGTGGGGCTGAAAATGAGCTAGTGCTAATAAACCTTCACCGCTGACTCCACACAGCAATGTGTTTGCATCACATTCTGTTGCTATCAAGGCTTTCTCCTGCTCTTTGCTGTCCTGAGTGTCCCTGGCTTGTTAGCCTTGTTCTGGCTCACCAAGAAAGGCTTGTACGTAATGGAGATGGCTTGAGATGCACAGTTGGTGAACAGCTGAATGAAGCTCGTGTCCAGACCACAGCTTGTTTTCAGCAGTGGGTTTGTACTTTGGGATGAGCAATGAGGAGGTGAAGTCTACGGCAAATTTTAAAGGGTAGATATTATATGGTGTGTTTACCATGCCAATCTGTTTTTTTGACACCATATCACAGTGCAAGCTGCGCCTGTACTTAAAGGAAAGATGTCTGGTTTTGATGGGCCTGTCCTTAGATACTGTAAAATCAGAAACCGTCTAAAACCTTGTCGTGCATACACATTTGTGAGCACGAAAAGCCATAGCAGTTTCCAGCAAGAAACGATCAGCAGCTGTTACATTTAGAGGTCTGCTGTGACCACGACAACAGTCCTGCCTGTTTACACCACACCCACAGGTAAAAGGGACACCCCATTGGCTTCTTGCGTGCCAAGATAAGCACCCTGCCATGTCCTCAGGGCTGCGGTAATGTGATATGGCAGTGCACGGGAGTTAACCCAAGGACTTTGTGTAAGAACCGACTTGCAGCAAAGTAGAAGGTGTTACAGATTAGTATTATTGATTCATGACTTTCAGCTAGACAATATCAATACTTCATTACTGCAAATTGTGTATTTGTAAGAGTATGTCTGGAGCATGATCAGCTAGTTATTGTCTCTTTATTTGCTTACTGTGCTTTTTCTCCTAATTTGGTTGCTCTAGTTTAACTTAGCAGGCAGCTAAACACCACACAAGTACTCTCTTGCTACCCCCTCCCCAATGGGATGGGGGAGAGAATTGGGGGGGAAAAAAGTAAAATTAGTGGGTTGAGATGAAGACTTAATAGAACAGAAAAGGAATGGATGATAATAATAATAAGCAGAATATACAAAACAAGTGATGCACAGTACAGTTGCTGCCAACCAATACCCAGCCAGTTCCTGAGCAGCAGCCCCCAGCTGGCTTTCTCCCTGGTGTATATGCTGAGCATGACTACATGGTACGGAATATCCCTTTGGCCAGTTTGGAGCATCCTGGCTGCACTTCCTGCTAGTTTCCTGTGCCTCCCAGCCTACTTGCAGGTGGGTTGGTGTGAGAAGCTGAAAACTTCCTGACTTAGTGTAAACCCTGCTTGCCAAGATCTAAGAGATCAGCTTATTGTCAACATCACTCTCATCCTAAATCCAAAACTGTACCAGCTACTAGGAAGAAAATTAACTTTAATTTGACTTTCCATACAAAACCAGGACATAGGTACATATAGATAGTGGTGGAAAGTTCAACTTTTTTGGTTTATGTCTCTCTGAGTAAATATATTCTTTAGGTCATCTCATAGCCCCAGATTTTCTTCTGCCAACCCACAGAACTTGTGTGGTAACTGTGAAGAATATCACTCATGTCTTAAAGTAACTGAGGTCACCACTGGCAGCCTTCAGAATAACACAGGAGCATCTTCAGTGTCATGAAGTAAATGTCACAGGGTGTTTGGACACCCAGATGTGTATGCCAGGTTTTAACAGCAGGGAGAGGGAATTTAGTAGACTGTAAGTAATTTCATGTCTGCCCTTCTGCCCTATTACCCAAGCAGACAGTCTGAGCATGGGAGAGTGATTTGTACTGGAGGAAAATCAATATGCAGAGAGGCAAGATGTTAGGTTTTGAGTCAAAAGGGTGGTTTTTAACGAGTGTACTATTTTATTCTGCTTGGTTGACAAAAAGTAAAACCTCTGATACTTTATAATATGTTGGATTATAATCTCAACTAAATGGATTTAAGGGATATTTCTAAATATCATTAGTGATTTAAATAATGGTATGTTGTGAGTGGTTTGGGCATAGAAAATGAAAGAATTTATAAACTTGTGAAAGCCATTAAAATGCATCTGGTTGCAAATGAAGATAATCAAAACCTAAAAATTTATTGTTTGTTTAATGTGTCTGAAGCTCAGTAGGAATCTAATGGGAGTTCTCTCCAGGACAGTGTAGGACTTCCTGGTCTTCCCTGAGAGAGTTTGTAATCTACATATTTGAAGATTTTCATAATAGGTTTAGCCAAAGAGCACTATGGCTGACCTCACCTTGTTGCATGCAGGCCTATTTCAAGTGTAACATTGACCTGGAAAAGCTCCAGAGAGTCTAGCTAACTAACTTACTATGATTTTCAGACCCCTAGCCTTCCTGGCCCTATAAAGATACGAACAATGGCTAGTGAGTTCAGAGTAACGTCATATGACATGCTTCCAGCTCATCTGCTTTCAATTTATTTAATTTATTGTAGTTATGAGCAATGTCAGAAGCTTTGAGCCTCTCTGTTGGAATTTTTCTGCAAATAATTTTTTTAAGGTCTTTCTTGATTTATTGCAAATTTATTTCAGTTATCCATTATGTTCTCTTTTAACTTGTGGAAGTTGTATTTTTATTTATAGATACATTTCTTTCTTGTCTCTCTAAATTGCATTTTAATGGAATTTGATTTTTCTTTTAGAATGTGCAATGTTATTTGACTAATAAAGCTACCCAGAATATGGAAGAATCAGGGAAGAAAATTTGTCAAAACAAGTTTGTCAATTTGTTTGCATTGGAAACAAGTTAACTGAATGCATGCCATCTCATCTGAGACATGTCCTTCAAGATTTAAAACTAGTAAATCTGGTATTTGCAAGTGACTGCTAACCTAGGAACAAAACTGAGCAAAATAATTTGCACTGTGTTTTTTCACTGCCAGTTGCTTTTCCTATTTTGACTGACAGTTGTTGATCTGATTTTAGGGACAGTTGTTGATCTGGAACATAGAACCATAAAAGAGTCTCAAGATTGCTGCCCCTTTTTCTTGTGGGGACTTCCATTTGCAACATGTCTTCTGGGAATATAATACTACAGAGAGGAAGGAGTCTGGGAGGTTCCTGGAGTGTGTGGAAAATAAATTCCTAATGCAGCTGGTGAGGGAACCAAATAGAGAAGACACCCCACTGAACCTGTTGTTTGCCAAGAGAAAAGGACTGTTGTGTGATGAGAAGATTAGAGGACACCTTAGGCACAGCAGTCCTGAAATGATAGGGTTAGCAGTTCTCACAGAACTAAGGAGGGGGATCAGCAGAACTGCCACCTTGGACTTCCAGAGGGCAGATTTGGGCCTGTTTAGATAGTTGCTTGAGAGACAGTCCTGGAGGACAGCAGTGTCCGTGAAGGCTGGACATTCTTCAGGACAGAAGTCGTCAAGGCGCAGGAGCAGGCTGTCCCCGTGTGCTGGAAGATGAGCCAGCAGGGAAGAAAACCAGCCTGGCTGAACAGAGAGCTTTGGAGGGAACTCAGGAGAGGGGAAAAAAAATAAAAACAAGCAGAATTTACAGAGTTTTTGACCAGTAGAGGAAAGGGCAGACTATGGCAGAGAACTCCTTGGATGTCATGAGGCTTTGCAGAGGGAAAATTAGAAGAGCCAAACCCCAGCTGGAACTTCATCTGGCTGCTGCCATAAAAGAAAATAAAAAATGTTTCTGTAGTTACATCAGCAATAAAAGAAGGGCTAAACAGAATCTCCATCCTTTGTTGGTTGCAGAGGTAAACATAGTGACAAAGGATGAGGGAAAGGCCGAGGTACTTAGTGCCCCTCTTTGCCTCACTCTTGATAGTGAGACTTCTCTGGATACCCAGTTCTAGAATATAAATTCTCTGTCCAGTTCCTTTCATGAGAGCACCTGTATTTTTGCACAAGTATAGGTTAAGTTGACCCATACTTGCATGGTGATGTATGTTAAGATTCTGACAACTTTTTCAAGAGTATAACCCACACCAAGTAAAATTTTTTAAAAACTACTCTTTTATAGAAATTAGTTTCTTCCTCTTACTCCCAGCATATCTTATTTGGTCATTTTAATGGAAAAATCTTACTTTGCTTGTAGTCCCTGGTCTATGGAATCCTGTCAGTGTTTCTTTTTGCACTTTCATCACTTAGGTATTTTAACAGCCGTGTTAAAATTTTACATGTGACAGTTATCCAAGCTGAATAAGCTTTTTTCTCACTGGATATCCTAATGAAGTTTGTGATTGACAAGGTCTGCCAGGAGACTGTTTATGTTTCTGTGTGTTAGGCAGGAGAAAAAGTCTAAATGGTGATTAAACAAAAAAGAGTTCAAGACAATAATAAGAAAAGAGAGACATGGTTTTCTGACCAAAATGGTAGTTTGTAGCTGAGATAAGAAATGCAGGAAAAAAAATGAAATTGTCGGTTCTGTCCAGCAGAGATGTCTTACTTCTTTGTAGGTGTATGGTGACCGAATTGCAGTTTACAGTATCTGTTTTTCCTCAGCTATGCAAAGAAGGCAGATAACTTATTTTTTCTTCTCTGTATGTAATTGCTGACTGTATTCTGAGTCATAATAAACTTCAGGATTTTTTTAGTTAATTTCGCATTTACTGATTGTGTGGTGTTCTCTGTCATCTACATGAAAAGTATAAAAAAGTCAGGGCTGCAGCAGCTGTGGTATTCCAGAGTCCAGGGTGGTTTCCATTGTACATTGGTGCAGACATTTGTTTTGGCCTGGAGCTGCATGACCCAGAGTCACAGGCAAACAGGCACTGTGCGTTTTCAGATCATGTTGTGGAGCAGTCACACAGATTTGTGGTTGGCCTTACTAATATCACTTTTTGGGGGGAGTTAAATTTTAGCTATTATTTCAGTGACCACATACCATTTTGCCCTTATACTGTTTTAAGCTCTTTTTTATATATTGCCTTATTCTGTCAGAATCATGTATGCTTGATTAGAGATGTCAGTATTCTAAGAGCATTTTAAGAGTATAAGAGTATTTTAATGAAAATATATGCAGTTTTTGGGAAAATCTAGAGGTATAAGAACATGGTTTTGGATTGGGGTCTGATGGCGTTGAAGTGTTTCCATTTGACATTAGTATAGTATATGTATAAAATATTTTGGAAAGACAGCCAAAGTACTCTATTTCCAAAATGACAAAACATAGCCATTAGTTACCCTCGGAACATATTTCTCTGAAATTTTAAAATGAATGGAAATAGTTTTATCAAATAGTTTGATTTCTTAATGATAACATTACCCAACTGAAAATCATTGCACCAGAATTCTGTTGATCTTGTTCATTAGGAGTTGTTAGCTGTCACCAAATGACGCAGAGAGAGAGACACTCACACTCACTGACTCCAAGGAACCAAGCAGGAAAAGAACCCCTTTATTTACATTTCATGTCTATTTATAGAATTCCAGCAATGACCATGGATTGGACAGTGGTGATAATACCTCCTGGCCCCGTAGGTCCCATCAACAGTCCATCAATTCTCTCTTCCTCCAAAGAGGAATGCAAAACATTCATTATTTACAAGAACAGAGTGTGAGAAACTGCAAAAAGAATCTGTCAACAATCAGAAGGCTGAAACACCACGGCAACAGTTATCTTTGGTTTAAATGTTCAATTTGTCATTTTCCAAATACATCCACTTTTCCCTTGTAAAGTTACACTTTTCCTAAACAATTAATGATATCTCTGCATCAGGTCTGATGTAATTTTCTTGGGGGTATTTTTTTTGTTTGGGGTTTTTTTGGTGGGGGGAGGTTGTTGCGTTTGGGGGGGGGTTGTGGTTTTTTGTTTCGTTTTTTAGTAGAGGAGAATTTTGAACAGTAGTAACTTGGAGGTAGAGTTTGGAGCACATGCAGAGCATACAGAGTTGAAATTGAAATTTGATATTTGGAAGACAAAACTTCCTCAAAGTACTGATCTACTGTTTTAGTTATTTTATTTTAGTAAAGGCACCCAAAATGAGTAAATCTGCTGTGGCTGTTTGTTATTCTTTATATAGCACAGAAGAACAGGGACATATTTCTTTTTACGTAAGATTTAATTACCAATAGTGTTTGTTGGAGAACTAATGAGAGTAGAAAAAACACTGCCTCTGGCAGTGGCTTATACCCATACACATATGCTTATGATTTCTGGTAAATGAAAAGCACTTTGTAATGTAACTGTAACATTAAAATGGATTAAAATGCTGTCCCAGCTAACCTCTTCCTTTCCTTACTCTTGGATGTGGCTTTAACACTTAGTTCCTCTGTCTTCATCTCCTTGCTGTCCATAATAAAAAGGAGCTGACCTCCTAATATCCAGACGATTCAAGATACAGTAGACACAGGCTATTATTATTTCAAGTGTACTTTAGAAGATCAGCATTCTGGATTTAAAAAAAATCAAAGCAATTTAGAAAAGAAAAAAGGAAACTGCAGTCAATGAGGCAATGTTTAGAACCATTTGCTGCAGTAATGGATGGAAGGATGCTCTCTGAGCTCTCTCTTCAGTAAAGCTCTTCCCATGTGTTTTTGGATTCACTGGCCAACAAAGTACAGTCCTAGATTACACATAGTTCTCCGCTTTTAAAAAAAAAGTGGGGATCAAAGGAGACTTACTTGGTTGTTTTCTTGTGTTTGTGAATACTTGAGCCAGCTGTTCCAAGACTGTTTTGCACAGAACTCAGTACAAAAGTGTCCTTAGTGAGATATCTTATTGGGGATTCTTCTTGATACGTTTTTTTCTCAAGAATGAAGATGCCACAAATCATCCAGACAGTATTCTGGCTCGAGTGGCATTATGGACTACGGCCTTTTTCCCTTACATTTTTTTTCTGCACTCTAGTCTATTCTCTTCTAGTCTATTCTATTCCTTTTTACCTGTTCTCCATATAAAATTCAAACATTCTTCTCAGGATCCAATGCAATTGAACATTTGATATGATGAAAGAATTCAGTTGAGTTCATATGCTTTCTTCTTGAACAGAATGTGTCTGAAATAAAATCCTTAAAACATTCTTCAGGAAAATTTGAAGGTCCTATGCTGGGAACGGTATTCAGAGACTCAGGACTCAGTCCAATACTTAGGACTACACTTTCTTCAGCATCATATTTGTTACAAAGTCTTGAGAACTTAGATTTTTTTTTTTTTTTACATTTTTAATAAACAGCAATTGGTTAAATCTCCTTATAGTTTCTAAAGAAGCCTATGCACAAAGTTAGTATTATGTGTATGGATGCATATATGAATGTGTTGGTATCAAGAAGTCTAGAATTCACTTCTGCTCAAACCCTTTTGCAAAATCCATTTGAAGCAAGCTGTGAATCCACTGTGGAGACTAGAGAGTGTATGATAGGTGTGCTAGTCTTATTAGAAAATAGTATCTATCAACAGGTCTTGACAGTTCTTCTGCATGTGCTTGTCTGGCATATCCTACTCTGGAACCATTAAAGACCTGTTTCCAAATCATTAGCTTGTTTAAAAGTAACACCGTCTTATTTTTACTGCCAAAAAAAGTGTGTGTCTGAAAAAAAAGTTAAAATATTCCCTGAGACTAAAATTCATTTTAGTATATCGTTAGTAATCACTAATCCTTTATGGTGTTGAAGCTTTTGTAGTTGAATTTCTGTGACTTTAGGTGCCTTTGAAAATAATTCATTGTATCCTGAGACTTCAGTCTTTACAAAATTGTCTCCATCTCTGTCTTTCACAGGGTGTGATATCTGCTAGCTAGGAGTTGCTTGCAAGATACACATGGTATTGTTGCTTGGTAGTGTTTGTTTACAGGCATTATATGTTTCCCCAACAAACATACAGATTATGACAATACTCAGCTGCAGTCACACACAGATGCAAACATCCATTAATTGTTTGCCTAAGCAGGAGGGAGAAATGTGTGTGCAGATATCCACAGAGCCTTGGTGTTGGAGAAATTGGTTTATCTTGTGAGGGTTACACATTGCGTGAATGTTAAATTTCTGCAGACTATGTTAGAATAGCAATGAAAGAACCAAATGTGGCTGGGGTGGGTATTTGGGGGTGTGGTTCAGAGCCATCATTTATTTGCATTGTTAGTCACAGTTAAAAAAAGGAGAACTAGAAGTGGAAAGGGCCAGGTACAAACCATCACATTTCATAAAGTTTCAGGTTGAATCACTAATAGAATTCTTTGTGAAACAATTATCCATTCATCCATCCATAAAATATATTCAGTATTTATATTTATTTAAATAGCATCAGACTGCCTCCATCTCAGGAAAATGTTTTAGAATCAATACAGCTCAAATGAAATGCATAAGACAGTCCTTGAAGCTTATAGCTTGAATTATACTGACAATGTCAAATCGAACAGTTTTGTGTTGCCATGAAACTAACCTGCTACTAAGTTTCACAAAACATCTTTGGCTCATCTAAAATATCACAGCATTTTTCTAGTACAATAAGTTAGCAAATAGATTTTCAAATTAATGGTCTTTGTATGTAAATAGTTTTGAAGGGAGGAACACTGATTGATTGATCTAAGTAGCTTTATCACTGGCCAAAATAAATTAGATGTCTCACTCATAATGTTTTTTCCCTGATCTGACTAATTTATAGTATGAAAATAAATGTTCAAGTGTTTTGTTTACATAACAATAATAAGCAATGCATTTCATGTAGAATGCTAAATAGGTTTCTTGATTTCCAGAGCTATTGAGCACATTTTTTACTAAATTTAATTTATTATTTTCAGTTCTTAATTTATCCCCAAAATTGCTGCCCATTATTTGCAGCTTTTGCATGGAAATACGAATACTTATCAAACTGCTGCTGCACTCTCACAGTCACTTCCAAAAGCAAATTCAACATGGGATGAATATAGTCCTACAAGCTACAGCAATACAGGGTCAGACAAAAAAGTATACTGTACATATATCTGTACAAAACTTGTTCTGTGAACTACTGGAAATGCTTACTAACCTGCATGGACTTTGAGGCTTGATCTGGGCTTTTTTTCACAACAATTTGTTGAAACCCTTGAAGGAGAAATTCTCTATCAGTGCAAGTTATTGCTGCCATTAGCTGGGGACCTTGTGCTTCTGCGACTTGTGTTGGTAATTTGTTCCTAGATTGGAAACTTTTTCTGCTGCTCCGGGGAGTGGAAGGTCATGTCTCATGTGAAAGAGAAGGTAATCTGCCCTGGTCATAAAATGTTATGCTGAAAACCTTACGATAAGTAGATCACTCCTAATACCTCTTTTCCTCTCCTAATATCTCCTGCAGTAACCTTAGCCAGTACTTGTCTGAGTTATTGAGTTTTGAGCCAGATGTTAATTCCACATTTAGAGCAAATGTTATCTGAGAAGAAATTCTTGCGGCCAGCAGCCATGTGCTTATGGGAGGAAAAGGAGCTGGTGTTTACTGTGTGTTTTCTTTTTCCTTGCTTGTAGACAGAGGACAGAAAGTGCTACCATCACTCATGTGAGTGACTACTTTTCTGTAACTTTTAATTAGCTATTAAGTATTGTCTGGGGGGTTTTGTAGCCCGTTTTTGGCTTGAAATGCAGAATCTTTTTTGGTATATAAATGTACCAATCTGAACCTAGCCTTATTAAATAGAAAGTATAGAGATATAGAAATATAATATGGTCTTTTTTTCTTTCCTAGTGTAAGATTCTTAGAGAGAGTGTTAAGAGGTTGACTGGAAGTGTTCAGAAATTACTGACCTTAGCATAGCTTCACCTCTAAATTTTAATGTCTATGTTTAATGTACTTGGGCTTGCCTAGATTAAAAGGTGTTTGTTGATGCTTCTCTTCTTTAAAAAGGAAAATTGACTGCTCTCTTTGTCTTCCTGAATACTTCTGATCTCCTTTTCTGTCACAGTAGTTAAACCGTTCAAGTGCACAGAAGATCTGTCAGCAGGTTTGTTGAATGACTTCTGTGCACTGGACTAGAATGCCTTGAGTTTTAAATTTAATCTCATTTTTCTGTCTGATATTGAAGTCTGTCTTTTCAGATCAAAGTATTGCATTGTGTGCTGTGATCTACAGTCTGGGGAGTAGATCTACAGTTTTAGAAGTAGAGCTCATACATAGCCCAAAAGAAACATTTTAGCTGGTAGCTGCTCTTTGCTTCATGTTTGGCAGATAGATAATCTGTAGGAAAAATACTAGGAAAAAGCGTGTAACCCTCTTATTTTCTTTCTTTCTTTAATGTGAAGTAGCTTTGAAGAACGTTGTGTTACTTCACTTAGGTTTTAGTATTGCTTTGGTTCCTGTTTTACTTCTGGACTTCAGAGAAATGCATAGGATCTGTAGGTCCTGGGAAGCTGAATTTACTTTACTGAAGCTAGTGGAGGTCTTGGGTATGTCTTAGCTGATCACCATCACGCCCCAAAGATAAAGAGCTGTGGACATATTGTTCCATAACTTGCCTGCAAAGAGTCTGGCTTTTTTAAATGCTTGCTTGTGCTGATAACACCTGGGAGGTGAGAGATGTGGAGTGTGCAAAGTCAGGGTGTGGGCAGTTCTGGCACTTTATGCCTGGTGCACAGAGGTGTTGTATTATTTATAGGGATGAAGATCAGCTGTGCCTACCTAAAAACCTCAAATCTGCCTCACTGCATGATGCATCAGTCATTCAGCTGTACCAAGCAGAATATTATTTTTCCTTCAATCCTTGCCTCTGTTCACCATGGGTTCTCCTGGTCTTTGTTCATGTAAGAAGCTGCATATGATTTCCTGTGGGGGATGAAGTGACACTCGGAGTTTGTATCCTTTGCATTTCTGGGTTAGTGTTCAACTCAGGAGGGGGATTTTAGCCTCTTTTTCTTTAGTCCTGATGTAATCATCTCTAAAGTCTGTGAAGACTTCCATATCCTCTAAGTAATTAAATAGAAATAATACAGAAGGAAATACCTAGTTTGCTTGACTTTCTCTGCCTTAAGTAGTGTTCATAGTGTACAAAATAACCCACATTTCTTCTTTTTTCGGACCCTTTTGTAATAATTAGAATCATCTGGATCTGAGCTTCCTGAAACATTACATGCATTGTTCAAAGGCATATATTTACAATCCCAAATGTCTGAAAATTATATTCAGCACTCTGTTGTATGCACAAAGTAGGATGCTGATTTTATTACAAATTCCGAATTGATTTTTTTAGGCTCTAGATTTGACTAATAGGCTTTGCATTTTTTAGAATTTTATGTGCTGCTAAGTAATTTCAAATATCCATCATTGTTGTCAAAATTGATGTTGTAAATTTGCTAAACTGAACATGCTTTGCTATAAACGAGGGAAGGTCATTGAGCCAAATGGTGGTAGGAAGCACAGTGGGGGATGTTTGTCATTACTGGCTGAGTTATAAGGAACAAAGATTTTTGGATAAGTAGTAAAGCTGATAGAAATGGATGAATGAAAAAATTTTGGATAGTAACTTCAATATTCAACATCCTGTAACTTCCAGTATGTTGTTTATAAACAGAGCAGGTGGTATGTTACTTCATGAGGGTTGTTTAATAAATTTTATTTGTGGTTTATTGTTGCTTTTGTTGTGAGATTACTGGACCTACCTAATTTCAATGCAATTTCTTCCATTTGGACCTATGATGTTTACATCCATCTGTCTCAGAAATCTCAGGTTTACTTGAGCAAAAATCAATGGGCAAAATTAACTGTCTTTATTGCTAGAATCCAAGGATCACTATTGCAAAGTAAAACTTTGTTAGGAGTCTGTTCAGTATACTGAAAATTACTAGTCTGTCAAAATGGCCAACAAAGCTTCACGTCAGATGACCTTCAGAGAACTGTTTCTCTAAGTCTTTTGTAAGTCAAAATATGTCATTTATTTTAAAACTGTATACTATTAATATATTTCTGATACTTGACCCCTTTTCTAATGAACTGGCATAATTTCCATATTAAAATAATAATATGTGTCCTGTAACTAGATATTTACTATATCTTTACTTTCAGAAATAATGCTGTGCTTCAGAAATGTCCTATTAAAACCTTATCATCATCCAGACCAACAATACTGAAGTCCAAGAAGTTAGAATATCCCAAGACTTTATGTCCTGCTGTTAAATTTAGATAAACTTAGCAACTGTTACTACTTCATCAAAGGCAAATAATTTTCTTTGCACTGTTAAGTGTAAAATACTTGCATCCAGAAAGGCTAGAAGCACACAGTGCTTCCGTAAATGAAATCACCAAGAGGTGCAATATGTTTAGCCCTCTTCAGCGTACCCAAGTCACAGAATCACAGAATCTGGAGAGCTGGCATGGATCCGCAAGGATCATCGAGTCCATCTCCTGGCCCTGCGCAGGACCATCCCCAAGAGTCACACCATGTATCTGAGGGCATTGTCCAAATACTTCTTGAACTCTGTCAGGCTGGTGCCGTGACCACTTCCCTGGGGAGCCTGTTCCAGTGCTCAACAACCCTCTAGGGGAAAAATTTTTTTCTAATATCCAACCAAATCCCCTGTGACAACTCCAGGCTATTCCCTCGGGTACTGTCACAAGGAAGAGATCAGTGCCTGCCCCTCCTCTTGCCCTCACAAGGAAGTTGTAACTGCAATGGGGTCTCCCCTCAATCTCCTCTTCTGAAGGCTGAACAGACCAAGCAACCTCAGGCACTCCTCATATGGCTTCCCCTCAAGGCTGTTCACCATCTTTGTCACCCTCCTTTGGGTGCTCTCTAACAGCTTAATATCTTTCTTATCTTATGGTGACTAAAACTGCACATGATATTCAAGGTGAGGCCATACCAGTGCAGGGAGAACCTCTAGCCATGCTGGGAAGAGAAATGTTGGCCACAGCATTGGGCTAAAACTAATCTTTCCAGAAAACTATTGTAGTAGCTATACACAGCAGGCCAGGCCTTTTTTATGAACTGTTCAGAAACAGCAGCACAGCAAATGGAGTGGTATACATCTGTCTCAAAAGGAAGAAGAGAGAAATCAGCTTTGTCAGGTTTTGAACTTGTCATTTCAAGGCATTCCCTGCCTGGTAATTGGACTGCTGAGCTACCCTGGTGTCCTGGTTGTGGAGCAGTTGGCAGGGGCTTGGCAGTGAAAGCTCAGCAGAGAGCTATTACTCATTTCAGGCCATCAGGATACTTTTCATCTGTAGCAAATTTAGGTTATAGTTCCTGCAGCACATCCTTGCCTGGTGCCTCGTTAACTGAACAACTTGTGCAGTTGGGTCCTTCACTGATAACCCTCTATTTTAGCCTCTTCTCTTTAGCCTCTGCAATATAACATTGAAATTGCAACTCCAATTAAGATTAAAAGAATGCTTTTGTTTGGACATCTTTACTTTTTTCTTTTAACCCTGACCTCCTGAAAAGCACTCTTCTGCAGAGATTCCTTATGCTTAGAATTAAGCCAATAACTAGTTTTATTTTAGGAATATAGCAACAAAAATGTATGTTTCAATGAATTACAAAAATAATCATAGTTAACTATGAATAACACTGATAGTATTCTGGGAATATGAAAGCCTTTGGGAACAGAGCTGTGTGCCCTAGCACCAAGAACATTCTGAGATGTATCAAGAGTTGCTCAGCCAGCTGATTGATGGGAGGGAGATCACATCTGAAATTCTGCATCCAGTCTTGCCCTCCTCAGCCTTGCCTTCCATCAGGAAAGGCACAGAAAACCTGTAGGCAGCTCAGCAGGAGCTACCAAGGCGGGGTGAAGCATTTGTCCTGTGAGTAAAGGCTGAGGGATCTGGTCTGGTTCAGCCTGGAGGAGAAACAACATTGAGGGAACCTGAAACAACATTAAGGGAACCTGAAAGCAGCCAGTACTTCAAAGTATCCAGAGGAGCCTGAGAGGAGAAAAAATGACAGCAGATGTAAAGTGCAGGAAGAGAGGCTTTTCAGACTGGCTTTAAGGAAAAGCTTTTTCCCCACAAGGGCAGCCAAACAACTGAGCTTGTTTTCTGAGCAAGGTGGTCTGGTCAACGTCCTGTTTTTCGAAACTTGACTGGACAAAGCTGTGAATAGTCTAATCTGATGCAATCACTGACCCTCCTTTCAGCAGGAGGTGGGACTGGAGACCTCCTAGGCACATTTCCAATGTGAATGATTCGGTGATGATGTTGATCAGGTGGATCCATGGTGGATCCATGCTCTCTGCTTTGAAATGTGTACATACACAAACTGATGAAAAGATACAGTCAGAAGAAAAAAGTTCTCCTTCTCTAAAAACATCCACAAGTCTTTCTCTCTAAAAATCTAGGGAGGCTTTTTTGGGTTTAGATTGAAAAAAGAAAATGAAAGGAAATTAGTGGAAAAGGTTCAAGTTTTTATTAGATGTTTTGAGATCTGGGATGCAAAATAGCAATATTTGCTTTATAAATAAGCAAATTATATATAAATATGTAATATATAAAAATATAATATATCTAATATAATAAATTATATATAATATATATTATNTTGTATCTGGTCATACAGCATGTATTATATGCTCTGGGTTACAGTCACCCTTTCTCAAATGTATTTTCTAATGTTCATCAGTCTTTATTCCTATTCTCTGTTCTTTTGGGTTAACCCTCTCTCATAAATTATCTCTAGTGCTGTTCTATTCCAGACAAATTTCTTAGCAATTGCATTGGAATTCATGTTTTGTATGTTAGCGGAGAAGGTTTCTTTCTGTAGGCTTTTTGTGAAGATTGTGCAGTGACTGTGCTTTGTTAAAAAATTCAAAGAAATAATACTGAGTTAACCAGCAGTCCAATCTTTCTTTTTCTTTAACTTCCTCCTTTCCCAATGTCCAGCCACCACCCTGACTCCCCGAAAGAAATCCTGGTTGCAGGAATAGGCTTTGCTTTGATTTTTAGAAAGCAGGCATATGTAGTTGTTGTTGTGCTGTAACTTGAGGTGGCAATGCTGAAAGGTGTTTAGTGAGGGAGTTTGAGGAACAACTTGTTGATAAAATGTTGTGTCCATACCCCTCTGTTGGTCTTGGGTTTAATTAGACCAGTCACAACTACTTCCCTGTGAGGTACTTAACTCTAAGTCTCAAACACATACCTGTTGTAAAGTGTTTCTTTTTTCAGTCGAGGATGGTAATTGCATGCAACTTTTACTTCACCTAATCGGTACCTTTTAATGAGACCTTTATAGAGGAAAAAATATTGTAAATACATACATACATATATATATATATGGAAACACACATGTGTACACATATATATGTCTAAATAAGCATTCCCTCAGAAGTAATTCTGTACATGAAGACATCTTCACTAATGCTGGTAAAACCTTACTGTGAGCTAAAATTATTTTTCAGTAGATGGTTTTTTTGTTATAAAAACTTTCCCTTTTTAAATGATACGTAATTCTGAAAATTTAGATGGGCAAATCTCATCTAGTGCACATTTTGCTAATAATAATGGGAAATTCTGAAAATTCATGCTGTTGCTACCATAAGTTAATAGATGTTACTTGGAAGGCAGCAGGGGTAAGAAAACAGAGTTTAGTAAAAGCCAACTGACCTTTTATGAAAAGGGTCCCTCACTTGATGTAATGTTCTCTATTGTAAATTAGTATCTCACTTATACACATTGTGTCTTTAAATAAAAGTATCATATACTTCTTTCCAGAGCTGTTAACTCCAGTGGGCTTCCTAGAGCTTGGCTACTACTCGCTTGCCTTAATTTATTGAATACAACTCAAGCTAAGAAGGAAAAATGCATTTTACTCTAGACCTTTTCCAAAAGTCTTGAATATGAATATTCTAACCTGGTGGCCCCTTCCCTTGTGATCTGTTTTGCTTGCACAGATTGTGTACCACAACTGTCCTCTCCTATCTTCATGTGCATGCTCAATGGCCATCAGCTTGTAGTAGCCATTGTGTTCCGCAGTGTGGTGCCTGTGGCTGTGACGTGACCTATTAGTATGTTGCATTTGTTGACAGGCATAAAGCCAAAATGTCAACATGTTTGTAAAGATATCTTGGAAAGATGACTTAAACCTATAGCATAGTGTGATACTGGTGAATGCAAAGCAGTGCTGAGAAAAACATTGCTTGGCTAGGTTTATTTTGAAAGCTCAGAACTGTGTACTTAAGCAAGTATGTTTGTGTGATGTTTCAGCTTCTTTTGATTTACCAGAGCACAAAGAGTTGTTTTTTTTTTGGTCAGGCATGACATAAGTAAACATTTTGAAATAAAATATATAAGTCCCCAAGCAGTTATTATTTTCTGAAGTACCCAGATTGTGATTTAATTTTTCATTAATAGTTGTTTTTTCAGACTTTGCTTCCTGTAGACTTCATTTTTATGAGGACACGTTAGGCTTTTGATTGTGCTTCAGGGAAGAAAACAGGAACTCTTTGAAGGTAGAGTACTGGGCCAAAGACTGCTTTCTCTTTAGTTTTTATTATTATTTGGCAGCACTGTAGGCTCATAACATTATCAGGCAGTGGCCATTGCCTGAGAGTCTGTGGTAGTGTTTTGGCCCTGGCCTTGTTCTCGTATTAACCCCCAACCATTTCTGCTTTCTGCTGCTGTGCATCTGTTGCCTTGTGTAGCCATCCACCTGCGGTGGCTTTGGTCTGAAGCCATTGCACCAAGCCTACTGCCCATCGAGGACATTCTTTTGATTTAATTGGGAATTAATTGTGTGACAGATGCACATAAGTAGGGATCACAAGAGGTGTTGTCAGCGTGCATATGTGAGAGAGCGCTGAGTGAATATATTCAACTGTACACTCTTGCTTGGGTCCTGCTGTCCTTAGGTCACTGGAGAAGTCTTTGCAGAAGGTAAAATCAAAGGTGTTCTCTATTCAAATTTCAGTGCACTTGGATGATAAAAGCAAAATACTTTGCTCTGTCTTTCAGCCATTTTTCAATATCTATTTTCAAAGAATAGGTGGGAAAAATAATGAACTGTGAAATGTAGTTGAAGACTTAATTTAGATTATGTTTCCTAATGAATACTACTGCATTAAGAACTAGGCTTTCCCCGCAGGTCTACAGGAGCTCTTTGAGTGTACTGTGTCCAAAAGTGCTTTCCTGTTCTGTTTCGCTGGAGAGTTAGCTTGATGCCTTCTCACTGAAAGGTCCCCTTTGTCTGTGTGACTCACTTGACCTTTCTGATGAGATCAGTTGCAAACTCTGTCCATCAAAATCAGTGCTGCTGTATTCCCTCCTCCTCAGTGATGTTGCTCATCTAGTTCTATGGACAGCTGATAAAGCTCACTAATCTGCAAAAAAAGCCTGAAACAGCAAAAAATGAAGTTAACTCTTGTAGTAGGTTGGCCTTCTGTCAATTTCCCAAGTTGGACTAGCTCAGCTGGGGCTAAATATCAGACTGACTATGCTGATCTGAAGGGGGCAGAGGGAGAGTTTGTGCCTGCCAGGATGGCAGAATTGCAATAGCTCCTCTTCACATTGGCTTAAACTTGTTGCAATTCCTTTGTGCCCCTTTTGGGTAAGTAACCATCCCTAAGGTACAGCCATCACTTCACTTGCCAGTCTTCTTTTCAGCTCTCACACTGTCTGCAGATAGTGCTTCTTTTAGGATTATGTAAAGTTCTATGAGGGCAACCGTGCATTCGCAGCCACTGGCATTTCTAGGTGTGCCTTCAAATGTCATGGGTTTGGGTTTGGTGTGTTATGCTCATTGAACTGAAAATACACTCTATTAGAGTGGCTGATTAGCAGACCAGTCTGTTCATCAGCCAGAAGATCTCTGTAGCAGTGCTCTGTAAAAAAAAAACCCAACAGATACATGTCTGAATGAACAGGTTATTCTCATACATGTATGTCTTTACTATGTGTTGCTTACACACAGTACTTTCAGAAGGGCTTAGTTTGTCATAGATTTGAAGCAATATTGCATTTCTTATGGTAGTTCTAGCTTTTAATGCATTCTCAGTTCAGAAACTGTTGAAATACAGTGTTGAGGTGCTGAATTGACACTGCTCACAACTGTTGTTGCATATAAAAAGATGTTCTTTAAAAGAAAAAAACACACACAAAAAAAGTCTTGCAGTTTGTTTATATCTTGACTTAACACTTTTTACATAATTTTAGAGAATTTGAATGTTGGTAAAATATTTCCCTGGCACCTCTCAATGGGGAAGAAAATATATTTTACAGTCATTATAGTATTGGATTTGAGCTCTGACTTGAACTCATCCTTATTTTAAGTGATACATTAAATCTCAGTGTAACTTTGGTAGAGTAGTGCCAGGCTATAGAGCTAGTCTTTGCAGTGTGTTTAGAGAGATATGGAGTTAGCTGTAGAATTAAGATTGTTAAAGCCTATGTAAAATAAGTACCTTTGGATGTTAAAATGCATAAAGGTTTAAAAAGATAGAAGGTAAAAAAGATGGAAGATAAAAGCAGTGCAACTTTGTGATTATAGATAAAGAATGGTCTGTTTTCTGTGTACATGTCTTTTCTTTCTCAACAATTGTTGGGTGCAATTAGAGGAAGAGAGAGAAAATGGAACAATTAACATACCATATGTACAAAACAAAACAAAAAAACCCCACCTCCAGTCTGTAGGTGTTACACTGAACAAGAATTTGGTTTTGTCCCATCTATCTTTTTTATGTAGATAGCAGTTACTCATTTGTATTTCATTTTGAAAGACTTGTACCCACTAATAGATGCTGCTGTTGTTGTATTTTCTTTTAAGCTAAATATATATGTTTGTCACTGTATCTCTTGGAAACCTGTCCTTTCTTTCAGAAAATATTATATGTTTTGCACAGTTTAACCCCTCATATACATATGGGGTGATTTGAAATCTCTCCATTATCAAGCAACAGAATTACACTATATATTAATGATTTGGGGTTGTTTCTTTTCTAGAAGAAATAATCAGCTTCCCCTTCATGTCTTGCTAGGATAACAGCTGCAGATGAGATTGAGCTTCCATACTTAATACATTCTATTAACTTCACACATCCAAACACACACACTCTCACTCCCTCACACACCCCAGTGTCACATTATAGGTGAACAGGCCCTAATTAAAAGCACGCACCATCTGCCGGAGTGTGGCGGCAGAGTGGCACTCCACAGCCATCCTGATTCCTGTGATTGAAATGTATTATTTATGAGCTCAAAGACAAAATACGCTGCTTGGCTGGTGAAAGCTGCAATTAGGAGCTGGATAGCACCATCTAATGGAATGGAGTGCCACTGGCTATTCATCTGTCCTCTTCTTCCTCTCTCCTCAGTCTCCAACCCCAATAATTCTATTTTTCAGTCTTGTCCTTGGATCTTCTATGATAGTGTTTCAGACAATCTTGTCCCTCGTGTTCCATTTCTATACAAGATTGGAAAGGGTTGTTGAAATATTAAACTAGTTGTGGGGGCTTTTTGCAGCCTTTTGTTTCCTTCCAGTGCCACACATAGCGTTTTACTTTCTGCAGCAAAAGTGATACTGATGTGATGTGGTGGTACAAAATTGGAACACGAGGAAGATAGATGGGCAAGATCAGTTTACTGCATTTCTCCAGCCCCTCCCAAGGAGCCATTTAATGGAAGTATCCACTGCTCCATCTGAAAATTTTATTTTCATATGGAAATTGGCCATATTTGGGGAGGGAGGGAAGGGAGGATAACAGTACACTACAGACTATGTGAAAGTTCTTTACTGTGTTGGAAATAAAGAATTTGGGGAAACTTGTAGCTTTGGACCTTTCTCTCTGGAATCAGAGATCATAACTTCTTCCAGCTTGCAGAAATCATGTCCGGTTATTGCTTCTTAGTGTGGAAATAGATGAGGGGGTGTTGGACTGAGGGATGAAATATACCTTGTCAGGAAAGGAAAAAGATGACAGGGAAGGAGCCCTTTTTGTGTTAACTGATCCATCAATCTACCTTTGTTGACTGCTAGATTACAACATTGCATCTAGTAGAAATGTATATTTTATTTAGCGTCTAGCTCAATGACCTTTAGAATATGCAGGTTAAGAATAATCACACTGATTCAAAGTAATCTGGGGAATGATTTTCTAGTCCTTAGCCTTTTTCTAATGTTCTTGAGTTTTGCAGTATTCCATGCTGGGCATCCAACAGTATGGCTTCAGCACAAACAAGCAGTTAGGACTGAACTGATACTTGAAATATGACATTTTTTCACAGTAACCTCCAATAGAACCACTTCTTTTAAAATTACAGGATCTGATTACGACTTCAACTCAGGCAAGACAGTACCCTGAATAAAAAGATACATGTCTAAAACTGAGCAAAAATATATATATGGGGGGTGTGTATTTTATTTTTTATATCAACATGTTTTAACAAATGTTGAAATGACATAAATCATGGCACATTTATGAATATATGTCCTCTTATTGTTTGTGTTTAGAACATACGCCATCAGAAGGATAAGAGATGCCTTTAGAGAAAACAAGAACCTAGCAGATTCTGAAAAAATAGAAGAACTACTGAATAAAGCCAAAGCAAACCTAGAGATTATTCAACGGCAGGTATGTTTATTTCTCTCATTTTATAGGAGTTGTCCACTACTCATTTAACTGTCTTATCCCACTAGAGATGGAAAAAATAGATCATTGCTCAAAACATCATTAGATGAACATCAGTTTTTGTCTGAATTTTTTTGTCCTTTCATCATAGGCTCAGAAGGGTGACTTTGACACTCACTTCAAATAGTCTCACTTTCTTCTGTGTTCATTTTTTCCCATCTCCAGATACAGTGTTAGAATAGTAACAGAACTAGAAAATCCTGAAGTGAATTAAGTAAATGTTGTCTAAATGTGTCCAAACAGGCTGATAGGTTTTTCTTTGGAAAATGTGAGTCATAGGCAGTATTTTTCTTCAACCTTGTCTGAGTAGCATTTACAGCATCTCTGTTCCTTTCACTAGGTACCATGTTACTAAGAAATTAAATAGGCTTGGTTGAACTTTAGGTACTTTTTAACTTCTCATTCATACCTGCTGTCTCTCTAATGTGACCAGTAAAAATTGGAAGAAAGCAAATTTCTGTGCCTGAACTCTCTATGGCCACGTGCAATGCTTAAGCTGCTTCCCCTTGCAGAATCTGCGCTTGCTGACACCAGTCAGAGCTCAGCAGTACTTTTAACAAACACTGAATGAATATGTGCACCTGCTCCTCCATGTTTTTTGGGTTTTTTTAATATGGCTCCTTAAACAACCAGCACGTCAGTTAGATGGATTCTTATTTTAGAAGGCAGCTGGGCCCTTTGATTTGCCAATTAAGTATGGATACTTAGGTACAAGTTAGTTTCTTTTTTTTCTTCTCCCAGGAACAGGTGTTGTTTAGTGCTACCATAGTTTTGCTATCTTTTTTTAACCCAAACACCAGTATTTTTTATTTAAGTGTTTCTCAAAGAAGCAATTTGGATTGGATTGTTCCAATGTGATTACATTTGAATGTTGGGGTGTTTTTTCTCAGATCTGTAGGTGATAATTGGCATTTTCAGCTCTTCTAGTTCTTGCTTGAGATAAAGTCTTGCTAAATAAAAACTTTCAAACTTTTTTTCTCAGCAAAACATGATTCTACTGATCTGAGTTCTAATAGTTCTGGGACAGATTTTGAAATAAAACTCTTCTTTCGTCTTTAAGTCCTGTATAAACCCATATGACTTTGTTTCTGTAGGCCCTACAAAAAGATACTATTTCTCTAAAACAGACTCTTGACAGGCTGGACTCTTGTCTAGGGTAGGGGTCTTGCCTTGTACCTTTTCTGAAGTTTTCTTTTAGCCTAAAAATTGTCCCTCAGAATCAATCAACATCTTTCTGTTATGCATTTGTTACTGTGTCACTGGGACATACCAGAATAATTCAGAATAGCCTCAGATATTGCTAAGCCTGCAGGGTTTTGCATGTTTGTTTCAAACATCAACTGTTGAAAGGGCTTCTCCAACATGAAAAATCTAATTGCTAAAGTTGGTTTTAAATTGGATCACTATCAATGCATGTAAGAATTTCAGGGAAAATACACTTGAAAAGCAAGGAATATTAAAGATACTGACACAACTTCCCATTTTTAAGACTGCTAAGACAGTGGAACTTACATTGAAATATCTCTTTAATGTTGCACTTCTAGACATTTTCCAGACAAAGTACAATCACACTGCATTAACTTTTGGAAGGATTTATCTTACATGTTTTCAAGTGTAATGGATAATAAATGTTATTATACAGTAATATGATAGGCAATGGAACTTTTAAGCAAAAAATAATCAGAAGAAAATTATTTTATCAAGATAATTTTTTTATGTGCATGTCTACAAGAGTTGATTGTTTGGGTAATAAAGACTTTTTTTTCCTGAAAAACTGCAAACTGTTCTGCTTTGCAGAACTTCTGTTATGTTTCAGTGTCATCTCCTTCCCATCTGTAAAGCAAGAGATAAATCTTGTAAAAATAGCAACACTATCATAAAAGCTTTTCATCAGGACTATTAAAAATCTGAGCATCTAAGTTCATATTAATATTTACTTGCTGTCGAATTTCATCATGCTCTGTAGAAAAAGTTCATTCTTCCTCTCTGTAATGAAGTCATCTGACATTATTAAGACTTTAAAACTAACCAAGCATATTATAAAGTGCTTTTATTTTTAAATGCAGAAGCACTGAAAGAAACATGAGATCTAGCATTTAGTTTTTTGCTAAGTTTGGGGTTTATTATGATGCGGTTCATCTTGGTATTGCTGACTTTTTTCCAGTATGTCAGTAGAAATTAAATAATATCCCTCTTTGCTGACAATTTGTTGTTACTTTAAAATCAAATTTATATTCACTTTACATTCTAATTTATGGTTTAGTCATCAAAGTGACCATTGAAGTGTAAGGTTCATAAATAACTATTTGAATCAGCCTAGTGGGAAATGTGAAGTAGTGACAGATTACTGTCATTTTGTTCATGTCAGTCATTGTACAATTTGCTTGAGTGTTATAAAAGTAGCTTTATAATGCTGAAAAGCATGGACAAACATTAATCTGCAGCTTAGTCCTCCTCTGGTTATTATTGGTTTCAATTTTATAATTACCCAGCTAAAGGAAGGAATAACTCATTTTCAACAGTGTTGCCAAATATTTGTGTGTGTGTGTTTACTGTGTAAACAACAAAATTTTGTGATGTCCTTCCTGTAGAGAAAGGTGTTACGAGAAATGCATTGTCACAAATAAGTGTGAAATAGAAAGTTTTAAAAAGTTTTGAGGTGAAGTCTTGATGTTGTTTGAGGATTGTTATAACAGCCATTCCCCAGCTATGCTAATATGATTTCATTTGTGAGTTTCTATAACTATTAGTAATGTTAGTATCTTAGTGGTAGGAGAATTTGCACTGAAATGTACTGCTGTTGCTGAAATTCAAGATTTATAAAAGTCACTTTGAAGATTGGCTCATGTTGAGTGTTTTGAAGTTTTCTTTATGCTATTCTGTCTCTCGGGTTTTGAACTGAAAACATAACAGTGGAGTTCAAAAGCTATAGTAGACGTGTGTGCTCTGATTAAAGCCTTGGTTTTGTTTTTAGGATGTCTCATTCTTCCGTATTTCTTTGTAATGCTTTCTCCTCAGTTTCCTCAGTTTTATATTGTAGCTAGAAACTGCCAGTCATCTTGTTGTCCAGCTAAGGACTATTTGTTTTTCTTGGCAGCTCTGAGCCTTTATTAACAATTTTACTGGTTTTAACATCACACAACTACAGTACTCTTCAATAGAAAGATTTTACTATTTCACAGCTTTTATTTGTCTCTTTAAATAATCCAAACTGATTAGAATCCTGGTTTGCACAAACCTTGGTCAGGGAGACAAGAGATGAACCGTGGATGCTCAGACAGTCGAGACTTGTGGATCTGCCTCCTTACAGCTGGCTGGTCGTCTGTGTTTTTTAAGGGAACAGATAAACTTTTCTTTTGAGTCTGAGTTGTTTTTCCTCAGGCTTGACCTCTCTTACTGTACCCTTCAGATGTGTAGAATGAAGGAATGTGATGTTGAAGCATGAAGCCTCAGTTAGAAAGGTTCCACTGATAATGATAAATACTTAGTACTTGCAGCATTTTTCATGTTTGCAGCATGTTGTAAAGTACATTTTAATCCTTGAAATAGCCATTGCTTGTAGTTACTTTAGCTCCGTTTCTCTTAATGAAATGCTTCATGACTATGCCTTGATAAAAGCCCATGTCATACTTAGTGTGAGATTTTGGTCTCATATTCTTGTATTTTTCCAAAGTCAAAATTATTAGTGTGGTCTTGTACTGAAACTTGTGTAAAATAAGAACAATTCTGCTGGATCTTTAATTTTTCAGCAAGCCAAGTTGCCAGTGCAACTGCGTGTAGCCAAGTACTTTGCCTTCTTGAGGTGTTCATTAGCAGTATCTTATCTTGGCAGTATTGTGAATTTGAGTAACACTTGAATGGAGGTGGAAATTAAACTGAATCAGTGTACTAATACAGCACTCATTATGAATTGATAACAATATCGCCATAAGGAAACTTTCTGTTAATCAAAATAACATAAATATTAAAGCATGTTTAATAAATATTACCAAGACAAGCAACTTCAATTATAGTTGCTATAAAAAATGAAAGGTAGAAGTACTACCCTAGTTTACTGGACCTGGTTTGAACTGACTGCTCATCCTTTGAGTAGCAAATATTCCTATATTAGTAATTGTTAAGGTGTATGTTCTTCTGGACTGAAAGCACTTTGTTGAGTATTTGGAGGACTGGTACCAATTTACACAGTTGTGAGTTTGTGAAATTGTAATTGACTGTCTGAAGGAACTTACCAAACTTTAAGAAACGTTCTGGGTATCTGAACAAGTTGTGTTTATACTGAAGAGCACTGTAGGCTGGCCTTTGCAGGAGAAGATTAATTTTGAAAACTCTTGTTAGTATTAGTTTCTGGCTACAGGTCATATTTATGTCTAATTTTTATGGATATATAAGAAAGTTGCAAAATACTGTGTAATGTATTTCATTATGTTGGCAGCAGTTCTGAGGCCAAGAGGAAAGAATAGCTGGAAAAGCTCTTTGGACAAAAGGGGCAGCACCACACTACTGTTCAGGAATGTGTATGATATGCGCAAGTCATGTCTTCCTACTGGCTGACAATTCTGTTGGAGTTCTAATAGGGATTATTCTTATCAAGCTTGCCACTGCAAGGAGGTTTTAAAATTACAGATTATTTTACTGCTTTTCTTAAGAAGATTTTTGAATTTTATCTCTTTTTTTTTTCCATCTTCACAATGGCAAATACCCATTTCTCAAAAAAAAAGCGTTTTTTTCTACCACAAAATTGTAGACTTACAGTTCTTAGATAAGAGGATTGCCTTTGGAAGTTTTCTGGGGCTTTCACTTGTGCCATGTATTTTTATTTGTGACAGTTGGACATCATTTTCCAGCCAGGATAGAGCTGGCATTACACCCAGAGAATTTTTCTTCCTCTCCAGCCATTTACCTATACTTAAAGCACATGTAGACACAGTAAAGTTTTCAAAGGCTTCATTCACAGTAGAAGAGCAGGAGTGGGTGGCATAATCAAACAACAGACAAATATCCTGGTAAAACAGCTTTATCAAGTCACTGCACAGTATCCATGAACTACCTATACACTTCTAAATCCTTGGATTGGCAGCTAGAATGCATTTTTCTTGCTCCTAGCATGTTGCAGTCCTGGTAGTCAGTTTTTAATTGCTTTACCACATCATGAGTTCTCACTTGTTTGGTTCCTTACCTGCAATTACAAAAATTATGCTTGAAGCTTGTGGCAAAGCCACAAACTGAATTCAAATCAGCTGACTTAGGGCTTAGAAGCCACTGGGGGTATTTTCCTGTGTTTGTTGGTGGTTTTAATTTTATTTTTTTTTAAATTTCAAAGCTCTTTGGGGTGATATTTTTAGGTATTTTCTTTTCCTTGAGGTAGTTTAAATCGTTTTGTTATGTTCGTGTTGCATTTACTTTACATGTGGTTTGAAAACTTAAAATACTTAATAACGGTGACCTACCAAGAATATGATGAAGAAAGCAACAGAAATCCTTAATATATATTAAAATTCAGAGCTCTTCACTTAGAAAGAGACACAGATGCAGATGAAGAAATGTAAAACATAGGATGGATAATACCTGTCCTTCAGTAAACAAAAGAAAGTTTCAAATTGCAATTGGGAAACAGTAAATTCATAGCTATACTGGTTTTGTATTTCAGTAGGAGAGTAAGTATATTTTATGTACAGTAAATATCCATAAGGTTTTGGGGGTTGAAAAGGAGGATGAACAAAGAAAAAGGTGTCATAGGAGTGACTTTGAAAAAGGTTTGGTAAATTTAAACAGAAACCCAGCTGAATCAGAACTTGTCCTCTCATGGAACTTGTTAGCAGTGAGGTCTGCTTTGGCCAGCTTTTCCAAATACCTTTTTCATCTTGGCATGTAGGCTAGCTTTGGAGATGTGCAGCATTGGAACAGATGCCAAAAGCCCAGAGCTGTCATATCAGCTTAATTTCTGGCATCTGAGGGCGCAGGAAGTGTAATAGACATTTTACTCATCTTCAGGTGACATGGCTCTCCAGGTTACACCTGTGTGAGTCTCCAGAGCAGTGTTACTCCTTAGGCTTTCATTTAACTCTCCTGATGGAGAACAAGATTGTGTTTTCACAAGTGGTTTGCTGCTGTTCATTCTGCTGACTAAACTACAAGTGGCAGGTTCTGTCTGCAGTATTAAATTCCAAAGTAGATTGTGCATTGAAAATAACCTTTAGGCTGCCAGCAGCAGAGGCAATTCAGAGGTAGAATGAGGCTTTGTCTTTCTGATGTAAGAGCTTAGGGTAAAACACAGCATTTGATCTATGCAGTAACCTTTCCTAAAAATAAGGACTGGTGAGTGTTAGCAAATGCATTTAAAATACTGTAATTATCTGTCATAAAGAACTGTCATTATTTTTGTTGCATGTATTTAATGGCTAATCCAGTGAGGTTGGGGCCTTATCATAAATAGTAACAGTAGTTATGTAATACATCCAGAGCTGTGAGTACCTGATGTTCTGCACAGATGAGGGCTGTCTGAAGGACAGGAGAAGGACTTACTTTCTAGCAAGCAACTCAGCGTGTCAGTATGTCACATCCAATAAAGCAAATGCTGGGTGTAAAACTTCCATGTGGAAAAGAGTAAGTTTTATCAGTCTGGTTGGTCAGTAGCTCCTTGAAATGGTTAGGAGCATTAACCATTCTGTGCTGAAGAAAGCTCCAGAAGCAAGGAAAGATCACATTTTCAGGTAGATGTGTCCCTCTGCCATTTGCTCCTTTGTGTTTTCTGCTTTGCTGTGTTTGGTGTCCCAAGGGTTTCAGCCCAGTGTGTAAATGAATGTTGTTTTTAGGGATGGCTGTTGCAACAAAACTTCAAGGAGGCTTTTCCAAGTGAGGTAACAGCAAGTGTGTGTGTGTGTGTGTGTGTGTGTCTTAGTACAAATGAAAAATACTGTCAAGAGAAGGAAAGCAGAAATAGGTGCTTTAGTTTTGATCACAGAGCAAATTGCTTCTGCTGTATTTCTAATCTGACTGTGTGATCTTGCTTTGATGCCTGTCAGTCTGGTTTGCAGTGGTGCCCATTGAGGGAGGGTTTGAAGATTGAGTTTCTCACATTAAAGTGTATTAACCTTTGAGCAACTTCTTGTCTTTCTTGCTGTGTGATGTCTGCTGCAGAGCAGAACATTTCTGGAGGTTCTCTTTTTTACTGAATAGGAAAAGGAGAAGTATGGCAATTTTGAGTGTTATTTATAAAACTTACAACCTTGTAAAAGCCTTGTGTATGTATTGTGACTTACATTCACATCAGAATATTGATCTCTCTCTCGAGTCTCTTCTCAGGGGTAAACCGGTTCTAACTACAGCTAGACCTTGAGGAAATTAGAGGGATTGCTGTTTTGGGGACTTCTGAAAAAGGGAGAGAGACAAAAGTGCTGTTATTGAAACAGTGATCTCTTGATCTCTCGTTGTTTGTTGGTTGCTTTTTAATCTGTTGTAGTTTTATTTCTTTTTTCCTTGGTGTGAAAACTTTCCATCCTAATTCAGTACTGCTCATGGGAAGGAGACACTGTGAGATTCATTGGCACTGCAACAGAGCAGGCACACTTCTCTCCAGGAGGAGCTTTGGCACAATTGTCTGGTACCTCTGATCCCCAGGACTGTGTTCTGCTGCCCTTGAACTGCAGTCTGTAATTCAGGATGACGATTTTGGTATTGGCATCCTTACCATCTGACAAGTCACCTGGTCCCGTAGCTGTGGTAAAATGGGGTTTTTAAATGACATTTCCCCCACAACCCCATGTTCAGTCATCAGTCTCTCAAGCATATTGCAATTTCAGTTTCTCAATTTATAGTTAACAGAGGGAAGAGGAGGCATTTTAGCTCCTCCTAAAGCTACTTGCATTCTTTTCTGGCCTTTCAGACAAACATTGCTTCTCCCCAACAGCACACTGAAAATATGTTTTAAAATTTTTCCCTGCCACTGTAAATCAGATGCCTTTTTGTTTCTTCCACAGATGGTTTTTCAAGTCTAAAGAATTTACTCTTTTCTTCATTCTCAAGATGAGGGCAGTCTGCAAAGACCTCCATTTGCCTTCTTTGCTCCAAGAATCTGGTTTCATGACTGCTTTGTTTTTGCCCATCTTATTATCCTTGTGCTTCTGTTGGTTGTCATTAAAACTTTTCTATTTTTCCAGTTTCAAAGATGATATTTGCTTTCTTATTTTAAAATTGCTTGTCCAAATGAAAGCTGTTTATACAATCCACCAACATTAACTGTCATTTTACAAAACTCTGAAAAAAACAGTTACTTAAAAAAGAAACAATCCTCTTCATGTTCCTTTGTGTCTGGTATGTCTGCATATATTGTAGTCTTCTGGGCATCCACTGAATACCCCTGTGGGTTATCATAGCATCAAACATGATCTCTGTCACCAATACCATTTGCCTGAATTTGCAACCAGGCAAATTCACAGTGATCTTTTATTTTGACAATAAACATGTATGTGGCCTTCACATAAAAGCTCTTTCAAGCAAAGAAGCTTTATCATTGATGTGTTATTTCACAATTTTATCTTTTTTGCAGTAATTCAGATTCTGCCTGGTTTCTCTGTAGTTACTAAGCTGCTTGTATTTGAGGGAAATGTGTTTGATCCATGAAGTTGTGATGAAGGCCAAACTTAGGGAAGAAAGTTGCTAGAGTCTTATAGCAGCATGTCTGATCAGGCCCTTGGAAGTTTAGGCAGGGAAAGCTGTTTTCTAGACAAGAGTGTACAGTGAAGTTTAATTAGTGTTTACGCAGTCTCCTTGATACTTGGTGCATTGCTGCTGTCTTTAGCTTTGTGCTTTCTGAGGTGAGCCTGGGTTTTTTTTGGCCATTAAGAGCTACAGCTGCAGTGCCCTTCATCTTTGTGACAGGCATTATGCCAGTACATTAATTCTGAAAGCAAGTTAAAAGAAGAAGAAAGAAGGAGCCCAAACTCTTCCAGTCACATTTAAATCACAATTTGACTGATTCCTGCTGTTATGCTTTCTGGGGTGTGTCAGATACATGTTTCCCCTCTGAGGTATGTGCTGCCTGAATGTCCTTCCTTGGCTGTTTGCTTGCCAGGAAGTGAAGCATTGCTAAGAGTTTTGAGATCACCTTTATAATTTTGTCACTAGTAGAAAATGCGTAAGTGCATAGTTTAAAATAAAGATTTGCTGTTTATGCTGTAAAAATAAGGTCCTGTCCCTCATCAAGGCAGTTATGAATATTGCAGTGTAGTGGCTAAATAATACATTCATAATTTTTCTTCTGTGAACATAATTGATATGCTGAGCAGTTGCTTTGATAATTCTTAACCATATTTTCGCCCAAGTGTGTGGTTAATGAGAGCATTATGTGACCTAATCATTTAGCCTTTCACATTAATACAGATGTTGTTTATAATTCTCTTGATTTTGTTGTTGACCCAATACTTTGGTTCTGTGTTCAAATTATCTTAATTTTAAATTAAAATATTTCTTGTCCCACAGAAGTCTAACTTCTATGCACATTTGTCAGTAGTGAGTACTTAGTGGGAGTGATTGCTCTCTAACTGCTCATGCCAGTATACCTCTGGGAGGTTAATCAATCTTGTGCTTTTTAATTGACATCAATAATGTGTTTACATTTATCAATATTTCTTAATTGTCAAGTTATAACTGTGGAACTTCGATAATAAATCATGCCAATGGTTAACTTCATACATTAGATTTTTAAAAGTCTCCTTAAGCACTTTGACATGTTGTAAATTGCTTTTAAAATGATGTATGTATACTCATGGGGGAAGAAGAGAAAAAAATTGGTATGCAAATTCATGCTGTCAAATAATACTGCAGAACCAGCCCATTGACAGTAACATACCTTTACCACACGTAGAATATGCTTTATGGGGAAAAAAAGGGAGTAAGTCTTTTCAAACTGCTTGTTTTATTGCTAATAATTTTGTGACTATGACAGTGCTCATACATTTGTTGTGTCATTCCCAGGGAATTGTCATGGCTGAGACTTTTTCCATTCGCTCAGCTGTAGAGGCAAGACAGAGGACAGAGAGAACTACCAGTTCTACTGCTCCTCTGCAGAAGTAGCTCCCAGAAGTGAGCTCTGGGAGATCAAGGCATCCTGGTACTGATAGTGCATTTCATCAATGTCCTCAAGATATTGAGGTGGAAATGAGGGAGACTAGCTCTGTTTATATAGAAGCATGTATTTAAAGGCTTAGGTGCACAGGGAAATAAATTATTTGCCCAAGTTCACAAAATATGCTTACAGCAGGAATTAAGACGTCATAGTCCAAGTCTTACAACACTGTCTATCTCAGAAGGTATACCTTCATCATCTGCCTTGCTCTCTTTTCTGTCTCCTTTAAACCCAAGGAGCAGTATTCTGAAGGAGGAAATCTGCGCAGACAGAAAGCTGGCAGGATGCTGACCACATTGTGTCAGTCTTACCAAGTTTTATGGACTACATCAAAGACAGTGTAAGAACTAAAAGCCATGCCTAACACACAGTGTAGAAAGACTTAGAAGATGATGCTGTTTTCTAGGTAAGTGAAAACCAGTGTGAACACCAGGAACATCAAGGCTGGGTTTTTTTTGAAAAGACTAAGTATTAAATATTCCAGTTTAGTCTAGCAGCCATTTTGTTGACTTCTTGCAAATGTCATAAGTCGTAAATTAAACCTGTCCCTCCTTTTTTAAATGAGACAAGGCTGATAAGAAACAGCTATTAAACAAAATTACAGTAGTTACCAAATCCAATTGCATTTAAGGCAAGTGTGTGTAATCTATCTCTTTTGAAGAGTAAAGCAATTCACGAGACAAATCCATTGGCACTTTCTTTAGCGTGGCAGATTAAGTACCTTCATGTTGCATGTAGAGGACTTTGCAGTAGGTTGCTTGTGTGAATAAGTGATATTTAGGTTCAAAAGCAGACATCCTGGAGTGCAGCTGGTCTGCCAGGTCAGCCCAGACATTGCTGCTCAGACAGGTTCTGAGCTAGATGTCATTCACACCCATGTCTAGAAAGGTAAGCTGGGGTCAGTGTAGGAATGTGTGAATGTACACAGGTCTTTAAGAAATGGTGACCTTCCAGCAACATTCAAATTTTATTTGTGCTTTTGGTTTCAAACCTACTAAGCTACTTGAGATGTGTATGAAACTAAATTTAGTGTGGTTGTGTGGTTGGTTGACCCTGACTGGACACCAGGTGCCCACCAAAGCTGCTCTATCTCCTCAGCTGGGCAGGGGAGAGAAAATACAATGAAATGTTCATGGGTTAAGGTAAGTTAGGAAGAGATCACTTACCAATTACCCTCATGAGCAAAGCAGACTCATATTGGAGAAATTAGTATAATTTGTTACCAATCAAATCAGAGAAGAGTAATGAAAAATAAAACTAAATCTTAAAAACTGCTTACTTTCACTCCTCCCTTCTTCCCAGGCTTAAAATTACACCCAATTTTCCCTGCTTCCTCTGTGCAGAGGCTGGGAAATGCAGGCAGCGGTCAGTTCATCATACATCATCTCTGCTGCTCCTTTCTCAAAGGGGACTCCTTACACTCTTCCCCTGCTTCACCATGAGGTCTCTACTGCAGGAGACAGTCTTGTATGAACTTCTGCAGTATGCGGCATTCCCATCAGGGGTGTAGTGCATCAGGAACAGACTGCTCCAGCTTGTGTTCCTCACAAGGTCACAAATCCTGCCAGCAAACCTGCTCCTCTCCACCGGTCCACAGGTCCTGACAGGAACCTGCTTCCCATGGGGTCCCAGGCTGCTTCAGGCATCCACCTGCTCCAGTGTGGGGTCCTCCATAGGCTGCAGGTGGATCTCTGCTCCACCATGGACCTCCCTGGGGTGCAGGGGCACAACTGCACCACCATGGTCTGCACCCTAGGCTGCAAGGGAGCCTTAGCTCCGGCACCTGTAGCACCTCCTGTCCTTCCTACACTGGTGTCTGCAGAGCTGTTCATCTCACATACTCTGATTCCTCTCTCCTGGATGCAGTTGTGAAGGTTTTCTATTTTTTCTCCTCCTGCTTAAATATCCCAGAGGCACTACCACTGCTGCTGACCTTGACCAATGGCAGTTTTCTCTTGGAGCCAGCTGGCATTGGCTCACTCAGACACTGCGGGAAGCTTCTGGCACATTCTTAAAGAAGCTGCTCCTGTAGTCTCTCCTCTACCAAAACCTTGCCACAGGCTGTTAGCATGAAGAACATAAAATCTTGTATGAATTGAGTTCAGAAAAAATTATTTTTATTCACTGTCCTCCACAAATATATTTAGTGCCATCATAGCCTGAAATGTAAGTAAAACTAGTTCTGTTGTCAGGTTTTCCGGTACTTTGGAGGAAGACTGAAATAGCTGCTAACAGGTCATCAGGTGGGATGTGTTTTCAAAGATAAGTGGGCCTGGTACAGGAAACTTGTGTTTCAACCTGCTTCCATTTCTCAGACATCCTACACTGAGTGCGTACTGGGGTTTACTGAGAAAGTAAGGAGTGTCATTAATATCCATAATGTATATTCTCATAGGCTGAAAAAAGAGGATGACTCTTTTGTTCAGAGGGTAGCTGAGCAGATTGAAAGCAAGAATCGGGACTTGTGTTCACACGTTTATGCTGACTAATATGGGTGCTTGAGAGCTCAAGGTACTCTGGAAGTCACAAGAATGTAAGCTACAAAATTATTTAAGGATTCAAGAACATGAGCTTTTTCCCTCTATTACAGTTTCATATTTGAATAAGATCAGTACAGTGTAAAAGTAGAATTTGTGGTCTTTTTCATCTTTTGGTTAAGTACAGGCCATCTGTGATTCTATTCTTTCCTATATTTTCAACTAAAAGGAGAGTAACTTTATGCTGCAAATCTTTCAGGGAATACTTCCTTCAGGGAAGCTGAAGAGCACTGTGGAGTTTCACAGTGCATTTTATATTTCTACAGGTGCTTAGCATATGCGTCTCCTGTTGTAAAGCTGAAAGCTTTGGGTAGAGCAGTGATGGGGCTTAAGAGGTACCCAGCAGCAATCACTACAGACAGACAAGGAGCCTTTCATAGAATAACAGAATGGCTTGGGTTTCAAGGGACCTTAAAGAACATCTAGTTCCAATCGAAGCCGCCTGCCATGGTCAGGGACACCTTCCACTAGAGCACTGAAGCTCAGCTGATCAGGATTCAGTGATGGTACTTGTAATTTCAAATGTTTGTAACAGTCTACAGTTAAGAATTTATTCTTTAAAAACACTACACAACTTATGCTATTGTGTGCAAGTCAGTAGCCAGCTCATACCTGGCCCCCTGACAGGAGGACAGTTGATCTGGAAGTAGCAAAGTAGTAGATAATTTGGTCTACAGCAGGTCACATATTTTTTATATCCATGTAAGGTAGTTAAATCCAGCTTCATAGTGCATTTGTTTCATAAGTGCTGCTTGATTTTGGTTTTTTGTTTTTAACCTTTTTTTTAAAAAAAGTTCTTTATTTGACTTGCTGGCTAAGGCTTTTAAAAATGTAAATAGCAGTCTTGTACCTCTAATACAGAGTGCTGTGAAGCTAAGAGGAGAGCCTGACCTACTCTTATGAAAGAAAACAAAATTGAGAAAGGGTGGAACATAGGAACAGAGAGATCCAAGGTTTCCCACAGTATAGTAATGGATATGACCTTTAATATTGAGGCCTTTGGATCAAATTTAAGTTGGCATTAAAATTTTCTAATAAATTCCCTGCTGAATCTCGGAGTTTTTTCCCTCAGATTTAATTCAGTAAGGTCACAATAAAGCAAGTGCTGTCTGTGCTATTGTAATTGCTCTCAGCAGGCTGATAATGTTATAGCAGAGAAGTATCAGCTACTGTGCTTTTATTCTTTTCTTCAAGCACTCTCCTTCCTCCATGCTTGCTCGTCCTGCTCTCAAGTCTGCCCTAAGTTGGAAATGAAACTGTTTTAAATGCCATTTCCTTCTCATTTTAACACATTCTTATAGTGATGCTTTCCTGAGTCTCTTCAACAGTGGGAATAAGATTACAGCCTGATTTATTGCAGAATAATTGGAGGCTTGTATTTCCTTTCCTTAATTTTCATCCAAACTTTAAATTCAGCCTCTTCAGTTCTTAAAAACTGGTAGTTCTAGACATGCAATGCCTGGTTCATTTTAGCCTAGTGGTTTTAGGGTTGTGGAATAGATTATACAGCTAAATGAGTTTCCCTTAGACGTATGGGGAGAAACACTGAATACCCACAATACTGTGTTTTGTTTAAAAAAATTACAAACCACAGCTCACCACAGTGAGGCAGTTGTAGTTTGGGTCCTACACCACATCTTTTGCAGCTTTCAGAAGAGTGTTGTTTGTATTTCTTGTATGAGTGCAAATTTATGCTTAGCATGCTACTGGTAGATCTGTTACTGCTATATTGGAGGTAAATAATGCCCAGCAGAGTGCTGTGATCATGGTTCTCCCTGAAATGTGACTTTGAGAGATTCAGGGCAATTCTGAATGAGTTTCCAGATGCAACATCCTCCTTTTCAAAATCAGTCTGTCTAAAATGTCAGCTTTCTGTCTGTAGTGGTGCAGCTGTATCATAGCTACTCATTTTTTAACAAATGAAGAGGTATCTTAAAACTCTGTAACTGGATCACACGATGTGGCTATGATGGGCCAGTCTTTTAGGTGTGGGGCTAGATAAGCTTTTCTTGACTGTGGACACAAAGTAATAGTTAATGTTCCTCAGCATAACTGGTAGCTCAGGCCTTTGCTGTTTCAAAGGCCCAGCCTGGACCAACCATTCTTATTTGGTTTCCAGCACATTAACTGGCTTCAGACTTCTCCATCTTCACCCTCCTGGTCCATCATCTTGCCCTGTTTTTCCCCGAGGCCCAGAATTTCTTACTTAAAATGTCATGCACAGGCACATGTGCATCTGTACAGCTACATGCAGGCATTGACGGTTCAGTGCCCATGGCATTCATTGCTGCTAAAGAAACCAGTCTCAGTAGAGAAGAAAATTACGGGTGTGGATATTCCGCTGCTTATGAGCATAGTCAGCTAACATATGTTCAGTGGAGTATGTCCTCTTGCCCGCATGTGATTGATTGGAAATCAGAAGCAACAAAAGATGTTTTACAAAGGTAGTTCTAGCTCTGAAATGCATGCAGCTGTATTCTGCCGAGCTTCAAACTCCGTGGCAAGCAGAATTGATCAGGACATGTGGACAGTTTTGACATTACATAGTGCTGCATGCTTGTGTTAAGACTGCTTCAGTAATTGAAAACAACAGATGATGATCTTCAGCCATAACATTTTGCCATTTCACCTGCTTGGTTATTGCTCATTGTTTCTTCTCTTTTTTTAACTGCTCTTGATGTCTACTTTCAGCCATGGATCATATGGTGCTGATAGGACATATACTACAGCATGTTTGATGAACTTAAGTGAGAAAAGTCATCACTTCTGCAGTCTGTGGAGTTTCTCCCAGCCACCGTGCAGGCATGTGACAGGAGATCATTCCTGATCAATAACTGCCCATTGCTTTTTACTTGGGACATACACATTTTAATTTATATATCCTGCTGCTACCAGAGGAAACTAATTTCCAGCACCAGAGATGCAACACAGCTACTTTAAAGCAGAATGGTCCTGAGGTGGAATGATGTTACTGACCTGAAACACTTCAAAAAGCTGGATTTTGAAGCCTGCTGTGGTTTGAGCTTGCAGTTTCTGAGATAGGTTAACACTGCTGTGAATCATTGTGAGACATGATCAGACTGTTGCTTTGTAAATTAAATAATGAAGCGTTTATGTGTGAGAGTTTCTACTGTAATTGGTAGTTAGACTGTGCTTTGAAAAGATCAGAGTCTATATCACATGATGCTAGGATCTGGAATTTGTTTTGCAAACTTGACTTTTAGTCATAGAGACATGAAGTCTTCCAAAATCTAGGTTTGATTTATAATACTTCCTGTATTAACTGTAGAAACAGGAGTGAATAAACAGATAGCCCTCTGAGTAGCATGATTTTTTTCAACTAAATTAATAATCGGGCTTGAGTTATTTAGGTAAAAGCTCCTGTTGAGAGAGACTTTCCCTTAGTTTTCCCATAGATCTCAACTGTGAAGAAGTGGTAAGTTTCTTTGAAGGATTTTGATAAAGCAGTGAAAGTAAAACCTGTCATCCTTGCCAATTCTTGGCAATTTACGTGTATGAGTTGCCATTGCCCTGGGACTTCTGAAGTGTTGTATGAATTGTAATAGCATTTGTGAATCAGTCTGCTTTCAGATGTCGAATGGCATGTATTTAACACTTGCTAGCCTAGATAAAAAATCTTAAATTCCTGCCATTCTTTCAAAAAAATTCCAATTCCATATGCCAACTTTTTCCTATTACAATTATACCTCAAACTGTGCAATGGGGTATGGGATATCCCAGCTTGGGGTATGAATTCAGTGGTAAAGAAAAACTCACTGGGATTTTTTTAAATCAGTGTTTTTAAAAATTTCTAGGCAGAATGTCCCTTATTGTGGTAAATAATAGAAAGTTTCATCTCCTTTGCACAGGAAGTAAGACTTGAGTAGATTTGACTGTGATATTTTGTCCTGAATTTTAACCTGTGATATTATTGCATTATTTATAAATGTTCCTCTCTATTACTCTCAGTCTCTAAAGAGTGCTGTTCACAGCTTAACCCATCAGGTCAGAACACTTTTGTACTAAAAACCATTAAATGCTTCCCAGTCCCATCTAAAAATTTTCAAAGAACTGACAACTTCATATCACGATTCAACACAATGAATCTTTCAGTGCCATTTGATTGGAGTGAAAATAGGGGCATTTCAGATTTCTGTTTGTTTCCTTTTTTTATAGTGTTGGATAAGCAGGGCAGTTGGTAGAAATCACATTGAGAGGGGAAATGGAAATTCTGTCTTACTGAGGTCCATTTAAATAGTATCTGTTCTAGAAATATATTTATATTAAAAGAATCAATTGCATGTATTTATGATTTGGAGATACTAGGGGTTTGAACAGATAAGGCAAGCTATCAGTGGCCATCATATGGTATGCTGGACTTTTACATTTGGTTTCATGACATGACTCTTAATCCTGGGATCAGTGGAAATGAAAAGCAAATGCAGCTGTAAACATTTATATATTTTTGTGTATTTAATCCTCATAATGAAGAAGACTGCATATAGAGATTTTATCTCCACTGGAGTTGCTCTTGCAATTTTTCTCATATCTTTAATGGCTATGAGTAGTCTGTCCTTATTTGGGTGCGTGCTCTATGTATGTGCTCATCCACCTCCAGATGATTTTAAACCTTAATCTTGAACCTTGTTTTTCTTCAATCCATGTTTTAAAAAACAGACTTATTGGGAAAAAAAAAAATAAAAAAATAAAAAAAAAAATTTAAAAGAGCAACTTAAGGTCAAAAGAAGACTTTTGTAAGAGGAAGGACTGTAAGTCTTGAAATAGGAAACCATGTCTTCTCTGGTCCAAGTGGCTGTTCTGCCAGTCTGTGTCTCTGGGTCATATTTGTATTGGTTTTGGATCAAGTAACATAACAAGTGCCGAAAAAACCAAGAAGAGGAGAAGGTGCTGATGACATTATTTGCATTAATTTTCCTGCTCTCTATTATCACATTCAGGAGACTGTGGTTCAAATAATGCTGAAATGCTGTTTCCAAGATCCCATTGAGATAAAAATTGCACCCTTAATAAGAATCTGTGCTGTACTGTGTTGATATATGAGGCCACTTTTAGAAACATGGGGTTTTTTCATTTTTAGATGTGTTTTAGATGTGATTCAGACTTTGGAGGTATTAGCCTGTTTTAAAAGCCATTATTGTTGTTCATCTGATTGTGAAAGCAACAGGAAATTTTGGGATGCAGGAGTGGCAATACCGGTTTTCAAGGATTTGTTTGGATTGTGATACTATGTATTTAGAATTAAGCATTTCCTTGCTATTGTAGTAAGTATGAAAATGCACTAAACTTGTGGTTTCTAGGAATATTTAGTCTGTTCTTGTTAGCAGACTGTCCTCTCGTGCTGTAGATATCAAAACATGTATTTTGGATTGTTTCTATCATTTGTTACTAACTGAAATAAAATGCTAGAAGCTTCCAGTTATGTATCAGGAGGTACAAGATAGGCAGCAAAGCAATTCCAATTGCATATGAATGTACATAGTGCAAAAAGTACAAAGCAGTGACTATCTGATTCACGGGACTGCTCCCCCCACCTTGAAGCTTTCCTGCTTCCCTGCCCTGCAGAAGGCTGCACTCCTCACATGGTCCCACACCTGCTCTCTCCAGCACTTCTCTGGAGGGAATAGGGAGCAAGTTGTTACTCCACAGTTAGAGCCAGAGTGTCTCTCTATCCCAGGGCTCACACATGGGATGCTGAGGGCCTGTAACATGCACAGGTGGGAAGGATGAAGAGGATGTCAGTACCACGTTGTATTTCGCACGTGGAGTGCCCTTTCTTGACTCCCTGTGTGATGAACTTCTTGTTGCCACAGGGACCACACTAGAGGAATGAAGGAAATTCCTCCTCGTGAGAGTTCTACCTTGCAGCTTCCTTGAGACCTAGAACCATAAATCCAAATGATGTTTTTTCTATCTAAAACATGTATTTTAGGCGGTTTTGATTATTTTCAGTATTTTGTGGGTTTGGTAAGTTTACAGATTATTAGTGCTAGTATTTGATTGCATTAACCATCAGCTAAATTCAGACTTTCGTTTCATCAGAAGTCTTCTAGAAAACAATGGCTAAGGCATGTCATGCATTCTTCTCCCCAGAATTTTCAAAAGCATCGTAAGAGAGAGTTATGTGTTTAGTGTGTAGCCCTTTCTCATGGGAGCACCTTTCTTTCAAAGCTGTCTTTGAGCACTTAACTAGAAGGCACAAAGAGATGTTGTAACATTCTTCTTAATAAACAATTTGAGGGGTTTTTTTACCCATGGCACAAATACTTGTTGACATAGTCTTTTCATTTGAAAGATTGAAACCCACATGTAAGGACAATGCTTCTGTGACACAACTTCAGATCAACTATAGATATTTTTGCAGTAACTTATACTGAATGGTGGTCACCATTTAGTGAAAAAAGAGGAGGCATGGAGAGCAATGTCATGGCCAGAAGGACATGACACCGGAAAAAAAGGTGTGTCCTGACATTAAAGAAAACATTTAAATGAAACTTAGCAAGGGTAAAATAGTGTAGTCCCTTTGCCCTGTAACTGAGTGAGAAAGAAGTGCATATTCATGCTTATTGTGTTTTGGATATCCAAGAAACTTGCAGAGGTTATGAGATAGTGAAGACAAGAATTTTTGAAAAATGACCTCTTAATTCTGGTTCTGCCACATACTTCAGTCATGTAGAACATCATTTTTGCTTTTTATCTTTACCTGTTGTCTTGGATTCTCCCTATTTTAAAACAGATAATTCTTCAGTTGTATATATAACAAAGTTGGTTTACTGCTCACGTAATATGAAAATGCTTTTTGGTGTGGGGTGCCATGAATATATTTTTCAGTTAGGAAATGCCTTTTAGAGATTTTCAGCTTTACTTTAGAGTTTGAAGTCACTTGGACTTAAACTTCGTTTGAGATATTGTGAATAAGGAAATTAAAGCATTGTAAACCATACTGTTAGAAGAATGAACAGTATCTTAAAATTATCACTGCACAGATAGTGTCAGGGTAGAAATATTATTCATTTTCCAATTGATCTCACATGTAAAGAGACTTTTCAGTTGACCTCAGTCAGAAAGGGGCTGAATTTTGCCTCCATACGATGTTCTGTCCCTGAGGTTTCTGTACTCCTTATCAAAGAATGTGAGATTGGGGATTAGGTATCTGTCTAGCCTAATTATTGAGTACAAGTAAAGTATATTATGCCTCTGCAGAAAATTGAACCTACCTTGTTTCCCACCAATTTAGCTTTCATTGCACTGAGAGGATCGTGAAGTGTTTGCTGTTATTTTATATATCAGTTTGTCAGTATATCTCTTTGTACTGTGTGTATCTAAGGGGCAAGTGATACTTTGTAAACAAAATTTGATGTTTAAATTTTATTGATGGCACATTGCAATTAATTCTTCTGGAATTTGACAGAGTTTTTCTGATTTTTCTGCTTTTGCTAGAGTTGGATTGTTTGTGTGTTTTATTGTAGTTTTGGTTTTTGGGAGTTTCTTTCTGTGCCTTTATAAGTCATGCTGTCATTAATTTTACTTATCATGCTGTGTCAGGACATCTGCAGCATTCTTCAAATCCAGGGGCTTTTAATTCTTACTGTTTGAGCTTCGTTGAACACTTAAACAGTGTTTTAAAACTGCAGCAAAATTTCTGTAGTTTTAGAAAAAATTATTTTGGTTGTTGACAGTAATTGTCTGTGTCTGGCTATGAAATTCCTCCAAGTTTCTAACATGGTTTAAATAGATTTAGGAAATGGTGTATGTATTGGAGGTATCTTTATTTATCAACAGAGAGATCACATTTTGAAAAAATGTTTAGGAAAATTAGTGTATCTTTTTTGAAGGAATATAGAAATGGTATGTAGAGTGACAGAAAGTAACAGAAACACTTTCTGTTTCATTGGAACACAAGCCTAAATGATTGGCTTAACAGAAAAATTAATATAGTCTCTTTTTTCCTTTAGAGAAGCAAAAACCCTTGGTAATCTATTTTAGGCTACATGACATTCTTCCTTCTCAAAAGACTGACTCTTTGCTGTCCTATGACATCATGATATTTAGCATACTAGTGAGACTCTGAATTCTTGTAGACCCAATTATGGAAAGTCAGGTAAGTGGCATTTTTCTTGGCTATATTCACAGCTTTTAAGTTGAACACTGTTGCTCTACAGATACACTGTAAAACTGATGTAGGAGAAAAGCGCGATATAATAATAATCAAAAGCCACTTACCCACCTTCCTGTTTGTGCATGGCACATTTCCATTCATGGTGTGGTGGGCATGAAGCCCCTGTACAGTGTACAGTGGGACACGCAGCTGGCGGAGAACTGGGTCAGTCTTTCCTGTGTGTACCTGAGGCACAAAAGGACAAACACAAGGGCAGCTGTTGCTCAGCTTCTGAGCACTGAGACCACTGGTTGTTCACTTTGGTGCTGTTTGACCACTGATGCTCAAACTCAGGTTTTCTTAAGGCTGAAGGCCTGGAAGGCTGTGTCACATAGGCTGGAAATCACTGCAAAGCTATCCTGGTTTGCTAGTGCCAATACCCTTTTCCACTGCCGTATCAACGAGCATCATCAGTGACTCATTTAGCTTATAGAACTAAAAGCTGCTCTTAACAGTAGTGTCTTGAAGACTTTGTTTTTGGTTTTGTTCTATACCTGTGCTGTAGTAACAAAGAAACTTTACAACAAGGGCTCCAACAAACTGAGGATAATATTATTATATAGCTGCACAAGGAGCTAGGGAGCTGGAGCAGACATAATGTTACACAGTTTTATTGTTCTATAAACAATTTCCAAGTATGAGTATTGTTTAAAAAGCAAATTCTATGTCTGTAAATGATGCAGAGCAGAAAAGCAGTGTTTAGTTTGATCTTGGTATGTCAAACCTGTAATTTGCTTTGTTCTCTCTTTAAAGTAATCATGTGACTGCTCTGTGGTATATGTGCTACAGATTATTTTTCATGTAGAAAGTGACATATAAGTAGTACTTAGGATAGATTTCTTTACATAATGGCTTTCAGATTTTAGGCATATTTGTTCTAGCATCCGTTTTTAAGACCAATGTAATTCAATTTTTTTTTAAAACAAAAGTTGTTTTAATTTATGGGTCTACTGTATGGCCTGCTGGATCTCGGAAGAATCTTGCTCGTACTTCATGGGAAAAAATACAGCTTTGGGAGTAGATAAACACTGGAATTTCAATCAACATCCCAACATCATGATTTTTTCTGGAAACCTTTGCAGGGTAAGAACAGAAATTTGACTAAAACAATTCCTTAGTCTTAGCTATTGTAGCATCATCACTTGCCGTAAGAAATGAAAAATAAAGTTGTGGGCATAAAACAGCAGTGTATCCATGAGATTGCACCAGAGGCAGAAGTTGTAATTCCTGAGTTGTTTCTACAAAATTCTGCTTTTCTTTTTATTTTTTTCCCAATGGAAGTAGAAGTTAAGGTGTACTCTTGAACTTCAGTTTGTGGAAAGCTGTGCATGTTTCATCCCAGTGGCAGAGAAGCTTTGACAAAGCAAGGAAAGTGTTTTAATATCACCTTCAGTGCCACCCTTGCCTGTCATAATGAGAAAGATGCCTGTTTGGTGACTGCTTTTTCCCAGCTCAAGCCTGCTGCCTCCAGCTAGACCTTTCTTTGGGAAGATCAATCACCAAATTACATATATATCTCATGGGAAATTCAGTGTGTGAGCAGTAAGCACAAACATCAGTGAAAATTCCCTGTTTCAGAATTTTCACTGACTTTGAAAGATTTGCTAGTCATCCTGGTAATATTTAACAACCATAAATAAAGAGCACTCTTTATGACTTAAATAAACAGCAAAGCATTTTTATTAATTATTAGGCTTGAAAACAAATTTTTTTTCTCATATCTAGGATTGGTCCTCCAGATAAGGTCATGAGATATGTTGTCATACAAGATATATGTTGTCCTGACAATGTAGGTAATTTATGATACAGCCAGAGGTGTAATTGTTCTGTGAATAAAGAGAAGCTTTTAGCTTCCAGGGATACAAACTGTTTTTCATGAATATTAAGTAAACTTTAATGATTGAAGAAAAGAGCAAAGTGGAGGACAGTCGTTTATACCCTGTCTAAACTGACCTACAGCCACATTAATGTTTATAACGTTATTAGATTTAGAGCATAGCTAAAATAACAGTAAGGATTTCCTCTTCTTTTTCCATACCTTTTTCACCACTATTTAAACATACATGTAACTAAAAGGGTGAAGCCTATCTGCTTATTTACTCTAATTTACAGGACTCATTAGAGAAAAATGGAAAGTAACTGTAATCACTGCTGTTTGAGAAGTAGTGATAGATGGCAATTGAATGGTTCGAGTCTATTAATTGCAAAGAGATTATAACTAGTTTAGATACCCCTGATGTCAGGTGCTTGAAATATTAGTTATTTCAAAGACAAATTGGATTATAAATTTTTCATAAATCTATACTGAGGCGATTAAACTCACTTATAAACTGTCAAACGTGGATACTATTTCAAGTTGTAACTCCGTCATTTGTATACTGGAAAGGGAGTTAAGAGGCAAATTTCGGGATTATGTGGGAATATTTGGAATAACTAGTTACTTTTGAGACTGAGTATTTCCTGTGCTTTCTACTCCTGTAATGAGTTTTTGTTCAGTCTTCAAGTTTTCATAGACCACCACTGGCCTTTTCAGCTCAGTGGAAGATGTTCTGGAGAGGAAGGAAGCCACTTCTCTAAGGCAGACTTACTAACTTGCTTAACCACATGGGGGAGATAACAAACAGCAGATCCAAGCAGCCTTCATGCAGGTCACAAATATAGTTATAACATCCTTGAATTTCCACTGGGGTTCTGCCATTGCCAGACAGTACTGCTCTCAGTAAAGCAATGATTTCTTCCAGTACAATGAAGAAAATATATTGCACTGCATGGGTCTTCTTGGTAATACCACCCTTTGCCATTCTTCTTATCATTAATCAAATGTTGCTTATTGAAGCAGATACAGGATTGCTTAATGGTTTGGTATTGGATTTATTGAACTTTAAGGAATAACAAATTGAAACAGTAGAAGCAGAGGAATAGTTCTGTAGTTTAAAAAAAATCCTATCAACTTGTTTGCGTAGCTACTAAATTTCACCATGTGTTTACACTCTCACATGCACATACAGACACTTAAAGGATTCCAATCCCCTGCACAATATAATAAAACAAAGCTGAAAGGCTGAAGTGTGTACATTCAAAGTGATGAAGGAAAAAAACAAGAGGGCATTTTTTTCCATTTATCTTCTCCCCATCAGTGTTGTTTCATTCCAAGCTTGAGGCTTTCTCATCGATAAGTTGTATGTGGCTTGTGGATATTTGTAGCAGGATGTTAGCAGAGCAACGGGCATTTTGGATTACTATTTTTTACTCATCATTTTTTTACATAAAAGGTTTGGTTTGGTCATTGCAAAACTTGGCATTCTCGACAGTCTTTTATATGTGCTATTAAAAGTGCAGTCAGCCATGGGAAATATTCCCCTAAAATGTCTTGTTGGTAACTAAAGTAATAAATAGCTGTAGTTTATACAAAATAAAACCTCTGTGATAGGCATCACAGTTCCTCGTACGTGCCCTGAGCTGGAGCTAGGATTCAGGGGCAGGAGGGCTCCTGTTTTCATTCTGCTTTCATTTTTGTCCTGTGATATTTCCATTTTTATTTGGTTTTAGCCATTTCTTGTAGTTGAGGAACAATTCTCTCCTCCTCACTCCTGCTGAGTATCTGACATTTGGACTCTGCTCAGTTGCTGAAGCAGTTTACTCCTTTTTTTTTTTTTCACTTCGCTTCTCGTCAATGCTCAGAAAGTGTTCCTCTTTTGGTATTGTGACTTGTGGCCTATAGTGGCTTCTTCCCTTCCTCCCTGGGGCTCAGCATGAGTCTTTCCTCGGCTGCTTGTAAAAGGCAAGGTCTCCTGGCTGCTGCTGGGGATATCCAAAGCATGCACTGGACATGTTGGCTCCTTGTCCAGAGATCCCAGGCATCAAACCACTTCACAGAGCTGTCTGTGAGTGATGCCATATTTAGCAAACTTCTAGAGATGCTGATTGCCTGGAACTCCGAGATCCGTCCTTCACATAAACTCCTTCCTCAGGCTGCCCACTGCAAATGCATGTATGGCAAGTTCTTAAAAGAGAAAGATTGTTTATCAGTCCTTGACATTTAAAGAGATGTGATAGCCATTTAAAAATCCATAGCCCACTGTCATTCCTCTATTCATTGAAGAACCTGTAGCATGCATTTCAGCCATCCTTAAACAAGTTGCTTCTAAAAGGACTGAACTTTCTAGTTATTTCAGACAGTTCTCTCAACTAAGAAAATAAACCTATTTCAGTATCATTTGTACTCCCATGCCTACCTCCAGGGCTCTTGCCTGTCTTTTCTGCCAGAGGCACCTACAGCATCTTATGTCACTTTTGCTTACTCCATTACAGAAACTCCTGATTGCATCCTCCATGCATGCTCCAGAATCTTTTAGCTGATGAAGAAGCATGAATCATCAGCCATTCTTTTACAATTTAGTGTTGAAATAGAAGTCCGATGTCCCTAGAAGTTGCAGCATTTTACGAGTGTTCAGCTCAGGAAGGGGCATCAGAATTTCATCCCTTCTTTTTTAACCTTGCTCACGTTTTCCTTAAAGCTGTATAATTGTTAGCACTCAGTTATAAAGTGTGTAGTATAAATGATATCTCGATTAGGGAAGGACATGTTGGAGCATTATGGTTGATTCAAGTGGGTGATAACACTACATATGATTTGAATGTCTTTTCTTGTGTGTGAGGGAAGAGCTTTTGGCTTTTTAATGTCTTGTCTTTTAAATTAAAGCAAAAGTTAATTGCCAAAGCCCTAACAAGAATTGTAGCAGAGGTTTGCTGCTACCCTGCTCTATCTCACATGGCCACCTCCCCCTGTTTAGCGTGGGTGTAGCAGGCTGTGTCACTGCAGGTGAGGAGCTCTGAATCAGCACTTTGTGCTTGCTCAACACTCAGTAATGTAAGGTGTGGCTGTAAATACAACCCAGCAGGGAAAGGCAAAGCTGGCTGAGAATTTTGGTCTTAACATAAAGCTCCTTTCCCTGTAGCACGTTGTTTGTCACTTAGGAAGTAGTTGTAGGCTAAGCTGAGAATGAAAAGTCATCTTCCAAAATAAATATATAGAGAGCAAAGTGAAGAACAGTGTATGTCATTCTTACCATGAGAGGAAAGTAATACAACAGTGCTTTTGTTTTCTAAAAATGGGTTTGAAGGGTGCCTCCTCCACGTTAGGCAGTTCCCTGAATGATCATTTGTAGTCTATTTTTGCATGTCTGGTATTAAGAAAAATATTGTTCCTCGTATGTGACTGTTTGTTCCAGTACACAAGGTTAGCTACCTCTTCAGAAAGCTCTGATGTAGAATAAGGAAGATGGCACAGGTTATATATAGTTCTTTATGTGAATACTGACAAATGATTGCTGACTTTGTGATAATGCATGTAAAAGAGATTTTTTATGTATTTATTGTCTCCTGTGCTGTCACACAGGTAACATCCACACAGGCAGATATTCCTATTGATGGTCAGGCTGTTGCATCACTTTTTGGGTGGCAAATGCTTTGAAGAATGGGGAGAACTGTGTCTTTCTTCACCAGCCTTGCTGTTATCTGGTGTCCATCGAAACCATTGCCAATGCTGAGCTATAGCTGGTGGAGTTTTTAATAGGTGTGCAAGCCACCTACAGTTATTACACCACAGGTATTGATGTTGCATTACCTGCTGCTACCACCTGGTATATGACCAGTAACCCTTATAGAAGTACGGTCAGTTTCTCCAAAAAAAAATACTTTAATCTTTTGCAGTTAGTTTTTGTTTGTGCATGCATTTGGTTTTGGGGTACTGCAAGAACTTTTGTGCTTCACTTCACAGATTGTTGGGTCTACATCTACTGTGTTTGGATCTCAGTTTTGCTCTACAGGTAGTAACAGTGGTATTCTGCTATGTAGAGTATGCCCATAAATAAACAGGAGTTTTCAGTGAAGCCTTCTGGTTTACCCCATTCTTTTTATTATTATGAAAAAGATTAGAATGCATCATAGCCAAATTAATACATACATGCTGCTTTAAGTCAGCTTTATTTTCGGCAATAGAGTTGTAGTAACCCTTGATATCTCAGAAAACACCTGATAATGGAACTATAATGTCAAGCAAAATATGCTTCAGATTTGACTGGGAACAAGTTCAGAGATCTGGTGTGGCATTTTAAGTTGCCTACAGTGAAACCTGTGATCATTTCTGATTGCAAATTGATGGAGAATTCTTCACAGTAATCATCATTGTGTTGGCATCGCTGAACTGCTGTGGCAGTGAATTGTGATTTTTAAGAACCACATTGTTACATCAACGGGATCGTTACAGCTGAGCAATCCAACCAAAACACTCTGAACAAATGAAGCTCCTTGTTTAACAGCACGCTGCCAATCAGTGCTGTATAACTACTTCATGTTTCAGTCTGCAAAGGCTTCTCTGAGGGGTATTAGGCAGAGAAGTAGCATGAGAGAAAGGCTCAGTCTCATAGTTGCTGGACCATGTGGGTAAGGTAAAACTCAGCCTGATGCAGTTGTTCTGTTCTCAGTGTGACAACAAATTAATTGGACGTTTCTGTTTAGGTAAAGTGAGAAACCAGTGAAGTTTCGTTTAATGGGATCGTACCTTTACTAACTGGGACAGTATTCGATAATTGTCTTTACTTTTAAAAAAAATTCTCAAGCACAGCAATTTCTTTTCTTAAAAAGAAATGCCTGTGTATAAAAATATTTTTCTTCTTTCTTAGATAGTGTATGTTTGCTGCTAAAGAAAAGTTCACTCAAAGAACAATTGATTTATATGAACTTGACTTCCTCTTCTTTATCTTGAGTATGAGATGTTTTGTGTTAGTTGATGTTACATTGATGCTAGCAAAAGTAATAGCTTGAAAATTAGAATTAAAAGAAAATAGGTACCATCCGTAAGTTTGGTGCTACACAGTACTTAAAATGGTAAAGAAATTCTTTTACTACAAAATTATTTAATAAAGTACAAGTTTATAGTTGCCCTAATTAATATTCACTTTCTGTATTTTTAGGTGACTTCTGGCTTTCTTTTTAATTAAGCATTAAAAAAAGGCTAGGCAGGGTATTTTCTTTTCCAGATACATAGGTGAACAACAGAAATAACTAATATACCTGTTGTAATGGATTATTTTCCTTTATTCCACTGAAAGTATATTGCTGAAGCTTGCCCTTTATGCCTGGGTCTCCTTTGATCTGTTGTTGTTTAAACTTTTCATTGGTGCCCACAGGTCTGGGATCACTCACTGATTAAACTTTTTGGGAAAACTATGATGTGTTCAAGTTTCAGTCATAGCTGAGGGTAGCCCAGTCAGCATTTTCATGCTGGGTTGTAAGATAATGAATTGAACATACAGAAGAAGGAAAATGGAGGAAATCTTAAAATTCTTTCTTGTGCAAATATTTGAACACTACCACATTTCTGTCATTTTCTCTTGCAAACCATTTTGATGGAGTTGAGAATATGTATGGAGTATGTCTACAGAATGAATAGCAGAAATCTTTATTTGTATCTTGTTTTGTAGGCAGAGCTTCCCTGAATGAAACAAGGGGTCTCATACAAATGCAGAACGTGGCAGAAAATCCTGCTTAGATTGCAGTACTGTTTTGGGCAAATAGTCTGGTATATTTAATTCTTGCTGTAGTTAAAGGGTCTTTCAGAGCAATGATTAATGTGGAATCCTGAGGTTCACTGTGGGAATTGTTACTTTCACATTTATACAGACAAGATTGATTGCAACTAAACTGTATTTATATGACAGAAGGTCTAAAAATACAAAATGTGCTGTAGACCCTGTGTAATTCAGCATATCAATGTCAAGTCATCTTTTGTGGCTTTGGTTTTGCATTTGTAACATTGCTTCAACATGTTAGCAATTCTGTATTTTATTCTTGGGGGGGAAAAAAAGAAAAGAGGCACTTTCTGGTCTTGTGAATTATATACTGCTAGAATCAGAAATCTCTCCTGAATCTGACTTCCATAACAGATTAGAATAGTGGTCTCTCTGATCTCTTGAGGCTTCCAATTATGATTTTTTTTAAAGTTTACTGAGCTAGTATTTGAAGCAATACAGAATTCAGAAATGCAGCCCCTCAGCAGTTTGCTGAATTCAAGTTTCTGCCTGCAGAATAATAAGGAAATAGGAATGAAGTTTAGTAAAACACATTGGGGCATTCTGCAGCTATACAGTGCTGCTACAAAAATATTACAAGTATTTTGTAGAAAATAAAAGGCTGTCATCCTATTAACATGAAATAAAATCTGTCCTAAAATTCATAAACAAAATTTAATTATGAATGCCAATATGTGAAATTAAGGGAAGGAAGTAGTAGGATGCAGTTTTTTGGAGCATCCTTTTTAGTGATTTTGCCATACAGAAAGTACAAAGGGAGAGGCAGCATTAGAAGATGCAAGGCAGAGTCTCCCCTGGCTCTCCTTTGTTCTCCAGCAGCTCTCCAAGGCTCTTACATATTCTGCTGAGACAGACTGGTGTGTGCCTGCTTTATGGAGGAAGTTCATTTTGGAAATGAAACATTAAAAGGAAGTAGTTCACAGCTGCTGCTTTTGGAGAGGAGGAAGCCCTGTTAATAGGAGAAATGATGAAAGGAAGGGAAGAGTTAAGGGCACAAGGGTAAAGGATTAATTAATGGATAGAATGAAGCAGGATGGGAAAGGAAGAATAGTTGCTGCTGCATTCCCTCAATTTTTCAAGATTTTCAGCTCCCTGGTATTACTTATGCAGGTTTGACCAACATTAAGTGGAAAGACAAAACAGAAAGATGCAAGTCTTTGCCAGTTAGTGTCTGCCTAAGAAATAACCTACTTTTTAATTATTTTTCTATTTCTCCTAGGCTGCTGTCCTGAATATGTCAGCTTTTACCACCTCCTTTGTAAATTATATGTCCTGATGTCAGGCAAAAAAAATGTACCCTGTTTTATAGTTGATAATTTGACATAGATACAAAATCACGTCAGTGTTACAGAGACAGTTTTCAGGCTGTGGTGGTTGTACCTATTCTGCCCATCTTACCATTGTACAAGACATGTTAAATCAGAGCAGATTCTTTAGAATCAGTTTTGTGTGTGTGATTGAATGATGTATGTTGGTTTGGTATATAAGTGAAATGAAAAAGAAAGCCTCCACCAGGGGTTTTGCGTGCTTTTCCGCCTGTGTAATTAAGGTCTTGTGTTGATTTCACAGTTCTGCATATTGGTGTTTTCAATGGCAGTGGCTCCCTCAGAAACCAAGGAAAATTGAAATTACTTTTTTTTAAATAAATTAAATTGTTTGGCTGAAGTATCCAATTAGCATCAGTCCAATTACAAGATATGCTGGTGCAGGAAAGCAGGAAGCAATACATCTTGCTTCCTGGGAAGAAACTTCATTTTATTTTTAATCAGTGCTATTAAGGAAGACTTTCTCAGGAGCAGGCTTCACTGAGGGTTTGTTCATTATCAGCTCAAGGTGAAGCCAAGGGGAACTTTTCTTATTTCATACCAGAATTGATTTTTAAAAAAGAATAAATAACAAGTGCATGCACAGGGGGTTGGTGCATGTATTAAAAAGTGGAGTTGCTACTGGTAACACAGCTGATTTCCTTTGTTGGAAAAGTCGTTGTTCATTACTTACCTGAAGTGAAAGGTTAATGGCCTGTAGCAATCTGAAGAAACCCCTACAAAAATGCACAGCAAGGATCTAATGTTGTTGTACAGTAGTGCTTTCTGTGTACTTTTCTTCAGGTAAGACAGGCACAGAAGATAGTGCTTGCTGTTCTAATAAATATGCTTCATGAAAAGAAGTATCCAGTAAACTGGAAAATGAAAAGGTCCCTGCCACTGTCAAACAGACAGCTGTCACCACGGGTGCAAATTCTGATTTCTTTACTGAGGTTTGCAAAATGTGCTGGTTATGCTTTGTATAGAGCTGCTGAACTTTTCCTTAAGAAAACATCTTTGGTGTAGTATAACTAATTTATTTTGTAGTATACCTGTTGCTTCAATTGCTTTCTCAATATCTTAAAACTGTTACTTTGACACACTTATTTTTTTCTTGCAGTTTGAACACAATTAAAACTGACATCTTGTTTAGTGTGTTTGATACTGGGGTGTTATGAAGAATTTTATTGGCTCTTGAGCACAAACTCGAACACTTCAGGGACCTCAGTTAGGCACCTCACTGAGACACGCCTGTGGTGTCAGATTAAGCCAAGTCACTCAACGGCTCAGGGGAGAAAATGCAGAGTATGTGTTTCAAACCAAAGAAGAATTTAATGGATATAGACTGCAACCATTGGTCTGTCATTGAAGAAAAACCTTAAGTTGCCACTGCCTCTGGAAGTGGCAGTGCTGCCTGGTCCCTTATGTATGTGTGAGTAATTGATGTGGTAGTTGGGAGAGGGGATCAGGCTAGCTAGGAAGTAATTTTTTCCAGGCAGGTACCAGAATGATGGTGGGTAGCTTGGCCACTTTCCAAGTCATTTCACCAAAAAGCTGTACAGATTTTGATGTCAGCAGGAGCAGAGAGGGGAAGAGAATATGCAGGAAGAGGCATGACTGCTTTTTTTGAGTGACAGGCATAGCCAGTAACAGGATAAAATGTGCATCAAATGAAAGCAGCTGATCTTTAAAGCTGTGAAATACCATCCCTCATCTTCTAAAAGATGCAACTGAAGTTTAGCCAAAGGTATCCAAAGAACAGTAGATCTGGTACGAGCAGTTCCAACCTTGCATTGGTTTCCCAATGAAGGCATCTAGGCAGCCCCCAGACCAGAGGAACAGTCCCTTACAAGGGGCTCATGGCAGAGGGGGAGCCCATGCTGGGCTGCACTGCTACAGAGAGAAACCTCAACCAAACCAGGTGAGTGGGGACATCCTCAGGGCCATGACTTCTCAGGATATAAAGATAACAACAGGGAAGTGGTCCCCAGTGCTTCTGAGTAAGAATTCTGACAGAGCTAACTTGAAGGAAGCGAAGCCACATATTAAATCATTAGAACTTTTTTTGTGGCACTCAGATTTTCCTCCCATGCTGACCAGTCTCAGCTGGACCATAGCTTGAGAGGAGTTGCCGTTGGGTATTAAATATGTATCAGCAGTTTCAATTTATTTATTGCCAGGTGCTGCCAAAATGTATTTTTTGTCAATGATATTAGCATAGGCATTGGAATACTATGTGAAATTACTTTTTAATCTGTCCCTGCAAGCCGATAGCTGAGTGTTACAGTCTGAGAGATCACAGTCTGTTTGAACCTACAAGTATTGCTGTAGTCTGACTTTTCCATATTGAGTAAAAAATTTCTACAAGGCATGGATCTTTATCTCAGTTTCCTGGAGTAATATTTAATGAACCGACAAATTTTGAATACGTCACTTTATAGACATACATGCTTTACTGACGTAATTGAAAAGTTTTGAACCCAGTTTTCTTACCTCCTTTTTCCTCCCCGGTCTTCTTCCTTCTCCAGCATCATCATTTCACTTAGTATAAATTGTTCCTTACTTCCTGTTTGGTAGTTTTTGCTTAATTAGTTACAGAACTCCCTCTACAGATGTTTAAACTTTGTTGCTGTACAGAGAGATGGGGCTGGAAAGAGCTTTGGGAGCGTAGACCCAGGAGAGCAGCTGAGCTAAGTATGATAAAACAGAACCTTCTGGTGAAAGTTGCTGCTACCTTGGCTGAGATGCATCACCCAGCTGCAGGGACATCCCCATCCTGCTGCAGTGCAAATAAAAACTACTGGTACTTAAGTAAACTTACTTCATTTTGCATCATGGTAGACTAGGAGCACAGCTGCAGTCAGTTGCTGTCTGCCAGGCTAAAAGATTAGAACTTTTACACCACTTTGACATGTACTTAGAGTTGTCAGGCCATGTGTTGTGCTGGAAATGCTTCTTGGAATTGGCTTTGTGAAAAAGCAGCTTGTAAATTAGCTTTGGGAAAAGCCCTCAGTGACAAAGGTTGTGTGGTGAAACTGATTGTCGTAAGAGAGGGAAAAAAAATACACTTCTCATGCGAGGAATAGTGAGGAAAACTGCAGGCTTGCTCAGCACCACTGCAGCTCACAAATACATCCATACCAAAGCAACGAAATACACCATTTATGTGTGATGGTTGCATTGTACAGAATTGCCCTTCAGCTGTGTGTAATGTATATATTAGTTTTGGTTTTAGCTGCCGTTCTTAAAAGGAACAGCATAAAAGGAAAGAACAAATCACTTTATTTTCCATATGTGGGTCTTTTCCTTCTACATAATCCTTCCTTAATTTGTCAATCCCATTGCTCCTACCTGGGAGTTAGCTTTCTTTTGGCTTGTCAGTTTGCAGCAGCCTTTCTCTAATGATGTATGTAAATAAATCTGGGTGCACTACTTCAGATAATCCCCGTTATCTGCATAAAGATGTTTGCTTTCTAAGTTTTCCCTTATTTGTTTTATGTGCTATTAATTTTGCTCAACTGAGGAGGAATGCAGGGAAGGGAGGGCAAAGAATAGCATATTGCTAAGTTAAACAAGAGTGAACAGGAGGTTACGAGTTAATAGGGAACAATAAATTTCAACCACAAGATTCCAAAGAGAAACCTCTACAAGGTTTTGCAAATCTTTTTGAAATCACTGCTGGTGGAACTGTTGCTTTTCATTCTGAACTTGCAGGTTGTATATTCTGCCCTTGCTTTTTATCCTAGTAATTGAAGTAGTCTCTACTGCAAATAGATTAAATATAGTAAATATTAGAAATGTAAAATTCCTGTTTGTTCTGGAGAGTTTTGTGGCACTTTTATGTGTGTGCTTCAGGTTGTTGTTTGGTTATGATGTTTTCAGTGTCAAAATAAGCAGCTCTACCCTTACTTTTGTGATACTGTCTCAATTTGTAAAGCCAAAACAGTGATTTAGATCAACAAAGCTGATCCACTGAAAAATACCATGTTTTATCCTCGTGGAAGATAAGAGGTGTCTTTCACCTTCTTGCCTCATGGCAATGAAAGTATACATTGCAATAATAAAGGAGTAAGGGTGGTTAGAGAAAGAACTGCTGGAGCTGGTACAAGCAGCACCACCAAATAGGTGTGGGCTCAAACATCGCCAGCCTCAAAAGATATAGTCCTCTGGAGCTGAAAAAGTTGAGGTAATGTCTGCATTAATCAATGAGCAGACCTCTAAAAACATATCAGGAAAGCAAAATACTTTGTGTCAAGAAGCTGATGCCTGCATTGTATATGCTTTGTGGTTTGGTTTTTTTACTGTGGACTACCTCTTGTCTAGTCTTGATGGCTTAAAACTCAGCTGCTGCTGGAGCACAGTCAGCATGGTCCTGGAGGTCTCCCAGACAGCTTAGAGCAGAATCCAGCCCATGTGCCCCAAGATGCTGGGCCACAATGTGAAACGAAGTACAGGGAGTGAAGAAACTCACTTTGCAAGTGCATTCTGTGTACAAAGTAAAACCTCAGTGTAGGTACTTGATTTACTTGTCCATAGTGACAGAAGTGTGTGGTCAAACGACGACTTATTAATGGCCTTTCTGGTCCCATCAGCATGTTACAACTTCCAGGCAAGCTTCCTTCCTGATTCCCTCTATTAAGGTTAAAAGAAACCTTAGATTAGGAGGATGGCTTAATAATTAACAGGCTCTAGCTGTATACACAACTGAGTTGTGCTTCTGCTGATGCCTGGAAAGGCCAACCTGTAACAGAGACTAGACAGAGCAAAAGGAATAAAACACGTGTTTATTGAAAGGATACACTTTGGGCAGTGCAAGAGCCTGGCTGGGGCTACACCCAAATCAAATCCAAGATGGATCTTGGTCACGAGTCTTTACACTTTTATAAGTTTTGGTTTATTTACATATTGGGGTCAATTGTCCAGCCACAGCCCCAGGCCATGAAGTCTCGGCCCCCTGGATTGCCCCCTTTCCCTTGGCGTTGTTTCTGCTTTTTGGGCACCGGTAGCCCTTGATTCTGTAGCTAGAAAGGGATTGTTTTGTCTAACTACCCTGGGAAGAGAACTTACTAACACCTAATATGAAGTTTCAGAGTTACATATTAAGCAGCAGAGATTCTGAAAAATATAAAAGCTAAAATCCAAGGCATCACTGCCAGTGTGAATTCAGCAGTTCCTACCTGTGACACCAGTGATATGTTTAATTGGTGTATTGATACCAAGAAGTATGTGGTGGTATAAAGGATAGAGACTTGCATTACAGTTTTGCAAACCTGAGCTGAAAGAAAAAGCAACAGAGATGGCTGAAAACAGTAATAAAATATTCCATTTCATGTCTGCAGAAATCATTAGGCAGTGGTTAAAGGGCTGTTACTACTGCATCAGATTCACTCGGGAAGTTACGTTTCTGTGATGTCAACTAAAACAATGATTCTTCTGTTTTTAAGTGGAGCCTGTGCCAAGTGCAGATGTGTTTCTGTGCAGCCATGAAATGGATTTGTCAACAGTAAAGATGTAGATTCTCTCAGTGGCTTCTGTTTCTCTTCTGCCAGCTCAGCACAATAAGCAAACAGCAGCATGGCTGTCATTTGCTATCCATCATTGCCAAAATTCAGCCTTATCAGTTTTAGGGAGGTATCACAAACATAGAATGTTGGTTTCGTGCTGGCAATAAACAAACATGACAAGTTTTTATCTGGTAAATCAGAAGATCAAAATATGACCTATGACACATTGCAACACACGAGCAGCTTAACTGCAGCACTTGGTAATGAGTGAACCTTTGAAACTTTTTGCAGAGCTTAGGAGGGTGCTGGGCTGTACAACTCTTTGATCAAGACTGGGTTTTAGGGCACAGTACATGTGATTAGCCAGTGTTTCATCATGGGTGCTGAACACTTGTTACATTACTGCAAGAAATGAGGCAAAAGTCTCTCAACTTTTTTTTGGCTGCAGAGTTAAAAAGCACAGTTTTATCATGGCGTGTGACGAAGTTCCACAGTGCCAGTCGGCCCTGTAATCACATTTGTTCTGGAATGCTTAGCAGAATCCTTTACAGGCACCACTAGACTATTACAGGGTCATTTATTGATCTTTATTCTCCATGAAGAACCACAGTTTTATTGATTCATCTACCATTTACAAGTCTCTATCTTGATCTTAAAACCTTTCTTTATTGGTACAATTTGGTAGTTTCTGTTTGGTTTATAGGTGTGTTTTCTCGTTCTTCAGTGGCAGAGAGGTAAACAGATGTGAATAGGTAATCTTGTAAATCTGAATCTTTCCAAGAGAATTCAGTCTCTCCAAGCAAATTTATTTTTTCTATACATGGATATTTTTGAGCTTACTGAGGCAACAAGTTTGTCTCGAGCCTGAAGCACTCTCTGTGTTTCTAGAAAATCTAAGATAGAACAGCTTTAAAATTCTTTAATGTCTCAAATTTAATAAAAAAATAATAAAAACAAATTTCAAAATATTATCTCCTAAACAACATTTTATCCCACCAAAAGCAAGTGGATTCAGCAAGAAAAACATCTAGTTTCCACCATTTCCTCCACTAAGTCTGTAGAACAAGGCTCTTCCTGAAAAGTACATCCTTTATAATAACAAATATACTGATCCATGAATTCGGAGTTTAGTAGGGCTAAACCACCACTGTTAACTTCTTATTTGTCCTATAAAATGTCGTCTCCCCATGTGTTTTTCGTGCTGAGCTGTGCTGCTGTTATTTTTGCCCGTGATGAGCACAGTGTTTGGCTGTGCAGCTCCAGCTCCATTTATATGTTATATCTGGCAGGTTTCACTGCCAAAGGCTGTGATGAGGCCATGGTGACTAGAAATAGACTGAGCTAATGCTGTGCCTTGTACCTCCCAGGACAGAAATGCCATGGTTTGCCCAGTTTGAATGAATGCATTGTGTGTTTCTTGTTTTATGAAGAGTGTGCTGAGAAAAACAAGAGCTCCTGGAAAGATTGTATGTTAGTGCCTCTGTATAGAGGTCCTGAGTTTCAGTCAGCGGCTTACTTAGATTGGGTGTGAATTTTCAGTCTGTTTCTAATGGATGCAGATGTGAGTAGGTGGTTTTCTGAAGCAGTGTCATGAGTATCAGAATGGTGTTTACAGTATTAAAGGCAGACTGCACCTGAAATTAAATTTTTTAATTTTTGCTTTGGTCCAGAACAGTTGCATATTCAGTCTTAGGAATTCTAAATAAGCAATGTGTTGATAGAAGAGCATCTGAATTTCAAAATGACTATACATGAAAACTGTGTAATCTCTTTCACTTACTGTCATTTATCTCAGCAAGTGGCAAACTTAACAACATTTTTAGATGTTTTGAAAAGTACTGTCACTGGCTTGCCCTGGATGACTTACAGACACACTTTGGAAAACATCAGTGTCACTGCTGAGAAGTGCACTTTCTTAAAACAAGACTGGTTTACAGTTTCTCATTCTTCAGAAATGTGTATGTTAATCCTCTGGGATGAAGTAATTTTCTACTACAGTTATGTTGCCCTTGAAGAAAATATATATTCAAATCATCCTGATAGTTTAGATTTCTGTTTGCTAATGAGTACAAACTTCAAACAAGACTTAACTTTCTTCTCCACAGTTAAAACAACTCTGTTGCTTTTGCAAATCAGTGACTTTAAATCTTTTTGAAGAGCAGATCCATGAAAGATGCTTCAATATTTTGTTTAAGTTGCTGCCTTTTGTGAAATATTGAAGCTGATGCTTTAGCAGTATGCACTGGCAATCCGTATCTGCAATGTTGCTGTTCTGGGAATGTCAAATTCTAGCAGAATTCTGTGCATTATTGTCCAGCACCTCTTTTTTACTTATATTTGTTGTGGATAAGAGATTTACATAGTAAGTGAAGAGCTTAAAATGGTACTTGTATTTTTTTTATTGGTTCAATTATTGTTTTGCCAAGTATCTTCCTCACCATGTGTCCACTACCTCCTCCTCAGTACCTGCTTTTCAGTGTTCACAAGTGAAAGTTTTAGACATTGGTCCACTTATAAATCAGTTGTTTATAATTTCATTTCACTAGTAGTGTCTAGATTTTGTGATTACTCAAAGTGAGAAAAACAGCCAATTGTACACCCAATTCCCACAGTAAACACTGTAAGCTAATCTGTGGAGGACCAGATGTGAAGAACCCATTTTTTGAACTCTGTAGCACTTGCAAGCAGTTCAGGCATGACTCATACACCCAACAGCATATCTTGTCAAAACTAGGGATGCTGGGTGGGTCAGTTAACTCCCAGGACTTGTGAAGCTTCTTCAGGGATACAGTTGAACTCCCAGCTCTGGCATTCTCTGTTCAGTTCAGTATGCAGTGTGTGCATCTACCAACTCTTCAGCTGGAGTTTTGTAGGACTGAGGACACTGACTACCATGCCTGTAGCAATTATCCAGCTTTCTGAAGCTGCTTGGATTCTAGAAAACTCAGCCACAGCTGGAGAGATGTGTAAGCAAGAACATAAGCAATGATAGCTGATAACATCCTGCTTTTAGATAATCTGTGATTCTCTGTACCACTTTCAGTAATGTGTTTTTCAGTTTTTCTATACATATGCTTCTAATTTTTCATAGTTCACAAGTGGATATTTACATAATTAAGGGGGAAATTCCAGTGGGTATTTGCAAAATATTTCAAGTGACATAGAAATAGTGAAAAGAAACCAACCAACTTATTTCTTTCTCCATTCACCCCAGAAAATTGCTTCTTAAAGATGAAGTAGTCAGTACCATCAGATGGACCAGATACAATATCACAGTTCCCAGTATTTCCTTCTGGTAATGGTTAAGATATTATATCAGTACATTTTTCTACTCCCATTGTTCTAGTTTCATCTTTCTACGTATCTTCTGCTAGCTTAGAGCTGTGAATACAGACTAATATGACAGTCTGTTCTGCATATTCCACATCTGACTCAACCTGTATCACTTAGTCCCCATTTTGCAAAGCTCACCTGATTAATTCCCAGCTATTACTCAGTTTTGAGTTTCTGCTGTGAAACAAAAATATACAAGCTATTTCTGTGCTTTACGTACAGATGTGTACAGAAATCAGCTGGTAGGAAAGTACAGCAGTGAATTCCCTTCTCCTCCAGGACAGTTTCAGTCCAGAAAGCAGTAAAAAACCACTGTGAAAAGCATTTAAAGGATTTATGAACTGATAGTTGGATCCTGTCACAAAAGAAGGTCAAAAACAAAGCAGGGAATGGGCATCTATGGGGACTGGTTGCTTGGTTAGTGGTTTTAGAGGTTTATGGAAAAGCTTATAAAACAATAAGGTGAACACAAACTCCACTGGATCATTTTTTGAAAGATAAAGTACTTGATCTTTCTGATTTCAACATTTCTTCTTTTGAAGTTTTAAGACATTATGTATATTTCTTGGTCAGAGGTATCAAGTCTTGAGAGGCTGGTCTGTCTGTGTGTATTTCTCGTGTGATTCTTTCAGGGACAAGAATGAAATTCACAGCAGTTTTGCCGAGATGGGTTTCCACTGAGAATGTGATCAGAGCTCAGTAAATAACAATACACATAAGCAAACTTCCTGTGTTTATAAGAACCAGGCTTTAACATGAAGACAGTAACAGCCATTTTGCTATTAATGTTGTGTTTGAAAGAGAGGTTCAGCAAATTGGCATCTGAAAGGACATGCTTTATGCTGTCTTCTGTTGTCACGCTAATAAATGTTGTTTCTAGATTTGTATATGGTAGAAATCCTCCTATTTCGTCTACATACTTCTCTAGAAAGGGTAAAATTCACTGCGAAAAAACTAAAGCAACAGCAGTCATTATAAATGCAGTTCATTTCAGAAAGGTATTTCTTGCTTAGATGATAATTATTCTTGATTCAGTCATTTTAAAAGTTCCCAATTCCTTTTACTTAACAGAACAGGGTCAGCCAGAGAGTCAGAGAAGAAGATGATGTGATCTTCATGGATCTGAAAGAATCATAACTTATGGACACTTCTGTTGCTGTTGTTGTTGTTGTTGTTGACTAGGTATTCCAAAGTAGTGAGACTTGGGAATGTAATGGTATTATTATATAAGCTATCCTACATAAGACCACAAACAAATCCTCTTCCACACCAGCATACTAGCATTTCTGTTATTTAGAGGCTACAGTGGTAGGTAGACATATATCTTGATTTTTGATGGTGCACATGGAAAGATGTAGTCATTTAGGTCTGCATGGTGTTAGGTGTATCAGAGACAAAAGTACAGACAGAATTGGAACTTAATGTCCTAATATGCCCTTTTTTTATCATAAGAAAATATTTTATAATGCTTGTAAATCCTGTAACTAATTCTGCGGTAGAGCAGTGGAACATAGTACAGTGTGCATCCAAAAAGTTGGAAATCAAGTGTGCTAATCTTAGTCAGTGATGGCTTAAAGGGTCAAATCTTAGTAATAATGTAGAGAAGAGCACCCACTCACCACCACCTCCTCTTCTCCTACATGAAAACCTGTTTTAGATTAGATTCTGTTCTGCTATTTAATACACAGAATGGAGTTCATGGTTTGAATACATGTGGAATTAAGGGTTTGTTTTCATGGATTGCAAATATTTTTAATAAATATTCCAGGCTTGATATTACTGTAGAGTTGTTTTACCATACACTTAATGCTGGGGAGTTGCCTTAGTAAGGTCAGTGAAATGAAAATATTTGCTCTGGCATGCAAGCGAGTTCTAAAAGAGCTGAGGCAGTATTTCTGCTGCACAAAGTGTTGGTTTAGAACTGCCCAAGTTGTGCTCTAACTTGTGAATTTTATTTTTCTAAAATAAAATAAAGTTGTTTGGTTGTTCTTGATGTTTCTTCCATATGGAATTCTTTTATCAGGTATGCTGCATGACTCTGTATTATATTGCTTTGTTGTGTTGATTGGATTTTTTTATTTATTTCAAGGCCACTTTGTGCTGTCTCAGAAAACACAGCAGGTAAAACAGCTTAGGGAATTTGAGCTATGTGTTAAAAGTCATCTATTAAATGTAACCTGGTTTAAATTACTAACTGAATGAACGTATACAAGAAATAGATTGGTGATTCTACCTTGTGTCTTAGTTAATGTGGGGAGAAAAGAGCCTGTACAAATATTTGCACTCTCTGCTGCCACATTCTCATGACCATTGAAGGGTCAGTAAGGTGAGGAGACCTCCTGGAGTCAGAACCCCTGCATTTCTTTTACAAAGGTGAAAAGATGAGTGCAGAATATCATTATTCTTAATGTATTTGGCATGAGACACTAGTATTTTGCTGGGTGGATTTTGTTTCGTTTTGCATAATAAAATGCTCCTAGGTTTCAGGGCACCAACATTTATCATGCATTTGACACACAATATAGAAGTTACAAGTTAATATATTAAGTTATGCTTTGCTGAAGAGAGAGAGATTGGATACCGTTCATTGCACAGAGGTGGAGTGAGTGCATGTGTTCCCGCTCATGAACCAGCTAGGAAAATTGTAGTTTCTCAGGAAGGGAGGACATGGACAAAGGCTGGAAAGCTGCCTTGTAATGAAAGGAAAAGGTGAGGTATCTTTGATGTAACCTACCTCCATGGAGATACTTGTATACTTGTTTTTGCTCTTTAATTTCCACACCTTTAATAAATACTTGAATTTGTCAATTTTGACTTTTATGAATTAGTAACTTATATCCACTGTATTGTAATTTGAATTCATGCTGGATAACAGCAAAGCATAAAGTGAATCTGTAGACCAGGAGCAGTAGAACACTTCAGACATCCTTGTCCTCCAGCATATTTTGCATGACACACAGAGATTAACAACAGGGAATCCATTTGAGCTGCTTGAGCCTTGCAGTGAATTGGCACTCACTGCAAAAGAGAAAGAACTAGCCAAGGCAGCAGTTTCTTCTACCTCCTGTTGGTTACATTCTTGACAGGGATCCATGTATCAAAGGCTGTGGCAAAAGTAACACTGTAAAAATGTTTTCACTTTCTTGTCTCACATGACCTGAGAAACTGCTGTAAGGTTGTATCAATACATTACAACTCAGAGAAATTGATTTCTTTTTTTATAACAAATGATGGCAGTAGGTCCGCTTGGTTTGTAGTTGTGTTTTTGAAGTATCAGTCTCATGCTTAAGACCTTAAGCTTGCAAGAAAATCTAGTCATTAGATATCTACCTGCTCACCTGGAATAATATCATATGGAACAATGCCTGCTTGGAGTGGCAATAGATTTCTAGGAAATAATGCAGTCATTTTTATATTTCCTCTCCACAATATATCATCCTTACGAGCTTCACCAATTTGGAGAAAATGGTGAAGTGTATAGTTGCCTCATGCATGCACAGCCTCTGGTATTATTCATCCACAACCTCATCTTCTACAACTACTGTAAGTTTTCAAAATTTGGGAAGTCTTCAATTTTTCAGTCATAAATCAATTATCAACTTGGTTCTTTTTAGATCAGGAACATATGTCAACAGAAAAAAAATAAGGACAAAAGTTATAATTATAAAGAATATTTTAAGCAAAACAGTAACATTTCACCTTCGTTTATGCACTGCTTGGTCCCCTGATTCACTTGCTAAAAATTTATCAGTTTACTTTGCGTATCCTGACAGGAGACAGGAGCATGCATTTTATTGGCAGGAACTAAAAGTAGGTTGTGAGTGCTGACAACATTCTTCTCAATTCCAAGTGGGTCTAATGGCTGAAAAATTGTATTTTGTTTACATGCAAATGTGCAAGTTCTCTACCAGAAAGCTTAACAAGATAGGGGTTAAAAAAGTTGGTCTTGTTGCATTGCTTCACAGCAAACTTGTGAAATTAACTGATCCACTCTGTTTTGAACTACCTGTGATGAAATGTGATGTCACAGAACTGGATGTATGTTTTCCAAATTACTAATTTAAGAAAGAAGTTTGCAGTGCTGAAAACACTATGAAATGTTTAGTACAAAACACTAAAAAATGTCAGAATTGGGAGCTGTGGTAACAGTTATAAATCAGTACCCATTCTATTTCAGTTGTTGCAGTTGCATGGATTATGACCTGGAAATTGCTTTCTCTACAGGAATCTATTTACCTAATTATTTTTAAGTAGATAATATTTTATTTCTGTTTGCATTCTTTGCCTTATTAATTAAGTCCATGCATCTGCCTGTCTTGTGCATTAAATTCTCAGTAAATTCTACTAATTAAGGAACATAAGTCAACTTTTTTTCTGGTAAAGAGCTAAAGATCAGTACAAACAGCATGCTGCATTTATAAGTTTTATTAGGAGCCTTAAGGTCTCATTTGTCAGGTGATGACCTTTGAAGGTGCCATTTATATACAGAAGCAAGTTCTGGTAAATCTGGTTTTCATCGGTAATCTTTTCAATAAAATTGATGGAAGTAAAACAAAAACATACCTAAAGCTAAAACAGAAGGAAAACTTCTAAACTGTTGGAAGCTGGGGGTGACTGTAGTTGTGTACTTGGTCTAGCCTAGAGCCATCACCCAGAAAATCCCAAAAAAGGCTGCCCTCTGACTGCGTTTCTCACAGTTAGTCTGTTGTTGACAAGAGGGAGAGGCACCATGTGTCAGCTCGTTACTGATGCTGACAGTCCTACATCTCTTCATTAAATGTCTTTTAGGATTGTGCTTACATTGGCAGTGCCCCCAGTTTACCTTTTGCATTGGACCAAGAACAGTTGTTCTGATGTAAGTGGGACTGAAAGGGAGTGGGCAGCCACAGAAAAACTTCTTTGGCCATCTCTTGCATATACACCATCATGGGAGGGTTTTAATACTTTCCATAGCTTGCCCCACTATTTGTTTTTGACTGTGCTTGGGATGCATTTTTCTGGAGAAGCAAAGGACTCATGGCCCAGAGTCTTGGTTCTTGCAAGTGGGAAGGAAATGTGTCAGTGTTCACTCTGCCTGACGTAGCATTCCAGAGCCCTTTCACACACATTTCTGGTAATGCTGATGCCACCACTTGCTGTTGTCCTGTTGATCTTTTTTGTTGTTATTGTTACACAGGCTGTTGGTTTTTAATCTCTTCAACAGCTGACATAGTGGTTTACCATTTAATCATTCTGCCACCATCCTTGCAGACCTCAGTGATTCCATAAGGCAACAACTGTCAAATATTAGCCGGGATTTAGTTATTTGCTTTAATTCTTTACATAAGGACTTACTTACAGCTAAGACATGCTTTTTACCTTTTCCGAAAGATACGCTTGGTCTAAAGGAAGCGTGGATTAAAATGTGGGGTTTTTCTGTAAAACTGTTTGCTCCTTCCTTTTCTATGAGAGCTGGTGATGTAGGTTGGTCCTTTATAGAAATGAGGAAAAGGGAAAGTGTTGAATGTGTGCCCTCTTTTTACTAGAACTTAAGCAGGGAAAAGTGTCTTCCCCTAAGTGATCCTTTTGGGCACTTAATGAGAACACCTAGTGTGTTATTATAGAAGGCTGGTAACATTTTATTTCAAAAATGCTTGTGCAAATACAGAATTTAAAAGAAGTGAAAGCTTTATATCTAAGTAGTTACACCTAGATCTCAGGAATTACTGGCAATGTTATGTCTGCTTTGAAACAGACGGTAACGTTGACATATTAAGCTTGTCCCTTCAGACTTAAGAGCGTATCTGTTAATGTTAAACATATGTCCATTGACTGTAGCTGTACTATGGTTTCTAAGACAGAAAAGATGCTCAGAATTTCCTATTCTTATAAAAGAAAATGAGTATTTTCATTTTTATGAGGTAGAAGTCTGGAAACATTTTTTTTGTATGCTGAATGAAAAAGCACTAACTTTCTGCCATTCTTTAAAAAAAAAAAACACTAAGTTTGGGCCAGGTTGTTTTTCTCCTTGATAGGAAAAGCTTGTCACCTAGACCTTTGGCACTGTTTGCTTTGTGCTATGACTCTATTATACTTTGGGGAGAATATTTTGAACCAGCCAGTATGTTGTGGCAACAGTACAGTCACATCCTCTCAAGGAGCTCTTGGTGACTTGCTTGGCAAGGCAGCATTCCATAAATGATTGCCTCAGCAAGATTCAAACTAAAATTTTGAAATGTTATCTACTGTAACTCAATTTAGCTCCAAGAAGGCGTTTTCCCTTTGTTACAATTTTATTACTATATCAGTTTAATTTTTTGTTATTCAGGACTAGGTTTATCAGTTCATATTTCTTAAGCTTGTAGGACTGAACATTGTAAAATCAATATTTCTGCTAATTAAGGTGGGTTTGGGGAGTGGGTAATCAAACAGTGTAATGAATCATTAAAAACTTACATGCTAATATTGACTAGCATTATTGGTAAAAGGAGAGCAATTCTCTATGCCAGGCATTTCTTTCTTTCTTACATTTTTAAAGCAGAAGCAAAATACGTTCAGTAAAAATTGATGTTCTCAGCATTTAATAGTGTAGCGGTGGTCCTTTTTGGATATAAAAGCAATGTGTTTAAATTCTGGGCACTCCTATGCAGCATTTTCTTTCCCATCATTTAACTTACCAGTAATTGGTTTCTGCCTTCAAAGAGTCTTACTGTATTTGGAAATAGGTGGAAAGCTACATTCATGACTCTTATGAACATAATGGATCATTTCTAATTATTGCCAATTCTTGCCAGTATCTTTTTATCCTCCCAGTGGTGTTTTTTTCTTGTCTGACATTGGCTAATGCTGGTTTTGGTTTTGGTTTATTTGTTTACATTAGCTGTGGTCTTACTCATGTTTGCATCTGGTCTTCTCAGAGGGTGTTACTGAACAGACTAGTAAGTGATGATTTGCTGCCACATCAGGAAATAGCTTCCCTTCCCCCAGTTCCCTTACCATGGAACCAGTAGCTGTCAGTGGGACACTGGATGCTGTTGAATGCCATATTTATTCCGTGGCATTTGACTGACTTTCACCTTACAAGCACATTCTCAAGAACCTCAGGACTGCAGTCTGATTCAGAGTGACCCAACTATGCTTCCCTCCTGGGTCAGATTCTTGCGTGAACAAACTCCTCAAGATCCTTTCTATAAGAGTGATATCTCTTTGGCAGGGTTACTTCATGGCTATATCATGTGCCGGGGCTGCACCTCTTTTTTAAAGGAAAGTACAGTAAGAAAAAGACTGAAAATACATTCTGAAAATATATTCATATACTCTTTGGGTCTAAAACATAAAGTAGAAAACTCAGTCTGACATGAGCCAAGCCCCACATTGCATCTCCTCAGACTGTTTTTTCTGTGCTTTTTCAGCTAGATCACAACTTAAGGAGTTATTCTATGGGTCTTGATAAGCTTCCTAATTAAAGGAACTTGGAATCACTGTGGAATTAAGGCATGAGTGTTTAGCTGGCTGGAGGGAAGGAGGGTCCTGAGGAGAAATTATGTCAAATACTATCTGAGCCACAAAAAAAGATAAATATGTTATCACTGTATTTCCTGAGAAAGTTTCTCCCTAAAATGCTTAATACATTTTTATTGCCTAATTAGAAGTTCAAAGGAGAAGCTTTTTTTTTGATGAAAGCACAGCATTTATCATTCTTATTTCTAAGATTAACTTCTTCAGTTTGCATGGGAAGCTTTGTAACACTTGCATATTGATTCGAGCAAGCTATAGTAATTAGGGCAAGTTTTAGTCCGTCTCTTACAATATCCTTTAACAATTCAACATTTCCCTCTGTGACTGAAATAAATGAATTTGTGTCCCTTAACATCAACTGGGACAAAGTAACACAGTGAGATACAAGCTCCTGTGGGGGGTGCTGGAGGGTTCGTATCTGGAGAGAGATGGGCAGGTATTTGTCACCCCCTGGGACAAGCTACAGTGTGACTTTGCTGGGAAGAGGTGACCTCAGTTTGCCACCATCACGCTGAATAACTTTTGTCCTGTGTTCATTAAGAGGTAGTTTAAACTGGGACTGGAAGTGAGGGCCAGTAAAGAACAGTGGATGGTGAGGTCTGTAGCCAATTCAAGGGCAAGGAATATCAGGGAGTTGGCAGCGACTCTGAATATCCCTTCCCTTATTTCATGGTAGCCTGCTGCTCTGTCCTGTCTGAACTTTAAAATGACAGTTTGTGGACATGTAAATTTAGGAAATCGCCTTTTCTACATTGCTGGGCCCCATGGCTTGATGGTTGTGGTTACCTCATCACTGAAAAGAACTTGTTTAAGCTTTCCCTGTAGTTAAAATATTTACACCTCCTCTTTCTTGCATTGATTGTCTGGTGAGTAAACAGAAAGACTTGCATTCAAGCTGTGGCCTTTCTTCCAGAGAAGCCATTAATTGGGTGTTCTTTTGTAGGTAATTGCCAAGTGTCCATAGGAAATTGTGAGAACATAACATCTTTATTCTGCTGTAAAAGTGAGGTGGCAGCTTCAGAAGTTACTACCAGCACAAATGTAGACAATATAACCGTAAAATCCTACCAGGTTCAGAAGAATGGTTTAAATGTCATTTAGAAGAATTTCTCTATAACTAACAGTGCAGTTAAAGACTGAGTTTGTGGAGGGAGGAACACTCAAAAATCAAGATGAAAACTTTTAATTTATTAGTTCAATTTGATTTGCATGCTTGCAGGTTAAAGAAATTCCTAATTGGCTAGCTCTACTTTGTAATTTTTCCTTGCTGGTGTATTTTAATGTCATTATTGATTGGATTGTGAGCTTGAAACAAAGTGAGGAATAGTAGTCTGTACATGCTGATTTGTACATAAAAATCTAAGTACCTATTAGTAAGCTGTTTTAATTTTTTTTTAAGAAACACAATTCTTACTGAGTTGAGAGCTTTTTGTTTTACTTGTGAGCAGTAGATATTATTGTATCTCACATAGATTTGCTGTAGGCAGTGTTGGAGTGCCTAGAAAAATCTGTCAAACTGCTTTCAGAAATGGCAAGACGTTGTCAATTAACCCTGCAATTGTACAGCAAATTAGTGAATGTAGTATCTTGAGGATAATACTTTTTCTGTCAATATGCTTTTTTTTAGTGAGAACATAGAGAGCCCCAGTGATTTAGCCCAATATTTAGGACTGAAAAGTACTGTCACATAATTAACTCTTTAATTTACCCAGGGGGTTTAATTAGCCTTATTAATTTTATTTATTATTATTATTTATCTGCCCAAGTGACTGGTGTAAAGGACATTAGGTCAGGCAGGCAGAAATGTCTGGAGAAGTTGGCCATCTGTTTCTCCTTCTGGACAGATGTTGTAATTGGGATGCCTCCAGCCTGAGGGAATGGTGAGCCTGAGCTCCCTGCCTGGTCCAGATGCTCCATGGCTGTGTATGTGTGCATGATTTAGAAAGTTGATCTTTCACAAATAGTTACCAGCCCTACAAGCAGTGGAACACTTCAGAAGTTATGTTAGCAGGAGGTCTAGCATAGATCTTCCTTATACAAGTAAGAGCAGGCTTGATTGAGTTTTTTTCTGACTATAATTTTGGTCTGGAAGAGCAATGAAAGCCTGTGACACAACCACAGTTGTCACCATTTCTTTAGTATCTGAGAAAATTCCCATTGTCTCATGCTGGGTTAAACAGTGGCCTCTGCTCTGGTGAATCAGCACCAAGCCCATTTTAAAGCTTCAAAATTTGTACCACTTGTTTATAACATGGACTTTGAAACAATAGTCATCTTTGAAAAATCTCTTGTCTTTGGGATTAGCTGTATTTCTCTAAAACACATACTAAATATAGAATGATTTGTTTAGATGTGGCTGAGCACAGCCTCAGGAGCAACTGAATGGGTTGAGAAAATACTACCTGGCATGATGAGGGTATGAATCCTTTTGCATATATGCTCCAGCTCTGATTCTGTTGAAGCACTGGCTGCATGAGAAGAACCAATATTTATGAGTATGTCAAAGGACAAAAAGTTCAAACACTTGGATGGGTTTGGAAGGAAATCACATTCTGTGTATTCAGCTACAAGGAAATCTTTCCACAAAATTGTCTGTCCTTGGTCAGGCTGCTTTCCTCATCAAGGTTTCTCATGATAGCAGAGGGTAGGTGATGAACACAAGAAAATGACCAAATTTATTTTCTCTCTGGCATGTAAGTGATGTCCCCTGTAAATCACAGTTCAATGCAGGCAAGAGAGGCCTGTAACAGTTTTAAGTTGAAGGTAGGTTTCTCAGAAGGCAAAATTATAGGATGACCCTGTATCATCTTCTTGCTTGTTCTTTGTCAGTCCCCACCACTGAGCCTCACAGGATACAAGACCAAACACACATCATAAATAAGATGATGAAGAATGCTTTTCTTTGCCTGTGAGCCACCATACTCTGGAGGTCACCACACAAGGTCACACTGTATTTACTGCGAGGGTCCACTCCAATACAGTGGACTTTGTGACTCAGAGTGTGGTCAGTGCACGCAGTTGGTCATTCTGAATGACTCTGCTTTAACAATAGTAAGAGTAGTCAGTCAGGTCACCTTTTTCTACTTTTACTGTCAAATGGATTGCAGGGGGTCATGGTGCACTTCCAGCCTGTTCAGAAATGGTGTTTGCTATTGTCCTGTTTCATCTGCTCCTGACCACATGGATGTTAGCTGGTTGAGTACTTTTTCTGAGTTACCCTCCTTCCTGGTCCCTGGGTATGAGGAATATACCACTTGAAAACTCCTACAGAAGAAAAACATTTTTGAGGAAAATAGAAGCAGAGTGACATTTTCTTTACTCTGTTGAACATTTTACAAGGTCAAAGCCAAATGATCAACCACAAAGATTGAGCATTCAAAAGAAGTGCCAAGTACACATTTACATGGTAGAATTCATTGCCACAATGCCCCAGCAAGCTGTGGAGGCCAGCAGTTGGGTGAGTTCAAATGGAGATTAGACAAATTAATCATGTCTGTTAAAATGATGTTATGGCTACATGGCCGTGGAGTTGCCAGAAAGTTGTTGTCACTGGAAGCAGAGGGGCCATTTCAGCAGAAGGATGTATGCATGTGTGTCATATTCATGCTCCCTTTCCCTGAAGAAATGCTTGTGGGCTATGGTGGGCACAAAGTACTGGAAAAGGTGGATCCTTAAATTGATCCTGTTACCAGTGCTTATGTTCTGCCCCCTACACCATTCTATTCTCTTTGAAATACTTTTGGGTTTGTGACACTTTGTCATCTACCTCTAAGGATGGAATCACGTTGAAAGAAGTGACAATAAGAGGAAGGAACTGTTTCCCCTCTTCTCCTTGGTGTTCCAGCACAGCCTGACCACCTCTATTCCAAAAAGGAGACCTCCATTTTTAATACCTAAACATTCACAGTAATGCTTGTATCTTCATAGGGGATGAAAGAAACACTTTTCTTGTATCCTTCTGTGGTTTTAAAACCTATTTATAATGGGAAAAGGGAATTTTCACATATAAACCCCCAGCATTGTTCAAGTGAGGATGATGTTTTTGTAGATATTAAATTTGAAAAAATATTTGATCTCTTAATTTGTGGATGAAGTTTTAGTTGCTTCTTTGTTTCTTAATCCAAGTATTATGCTATCAGGCAGCGGAGACCTGAAGTTGAATGTTTTCCATCAGGAAAACTAAACTGCTTTAGTTTGCTCGAGAACTGGCACAAAAAAAAAAGGACTGTATACAACTGGACATTTGGAGTATGCTAGTGAATTTAATTAGGGTCCTTAAGGTAGATTGATTTACACTATCCTGAAAGTTTTTCCTTCTGGTATGAGGATTTTTAGAACTTTCTGAGAAAACAAATACCATAGTGAAACTAGACCTTTTCATAAAGACTAATGTCATGAGGGGCATTGATATATAAGCCTCACAGAGTACCTGGGACTGCAAGAGACCTCCAACTCCCTGTTCAGAGATGATCAAGGTGAAGCAGGTTTATCTATAAAGTAGCTTGCAAATAAAGTACTGATAATTCCAAGTCTAGTTTCAATTTAAGTAAGTTTGCCTGTGTATGGAATATAATTCCTAAACTCACAAGGTCTTCTGTATATTGAGTTCTGCAAAATTATTTCAAATTTGTGTGGTTTGAGCAATAGAGAACTGCTGTGTTACACAAGAAACTGCTGGGTTGCTATTGCTACAGTCTTCTCATCTCTAGCTGTGAGGGCGTATCAGCAGCTTGATTGAAACAAAGTGGGAATATTCAGAAAATACTTAAGAAATTTACTTTTAAGGGATATCTAATCCACAGAAGTTGTTGTGTGGTGGGAAATGGTATTATCTTCATTGATTGTAAGATCTTGTATATGATTCCATTTTAGTAAATATTTTTCCCTAAATCACATCTATTCTGGTATATCTATAATGGCCATGGCTCATGAGACATTAATCATCAAATAAGGATCATCTTTTCAAGACTGGGATTGTAAATCTAGCATATGGAGCTAATTGAATGTGGGAACCAGAGCAGACAAGATTTGTTTCAGGGCTAGTGCGACAGTGGAGTTACATCATGCAGTTTTGTTTGTTCTGCTGTGCTTGTGGAGCACTGAGCAGGAGTAAAATACTGCATTGGTTAAGCAGTAAGTGGTTAAACACAGCGCTTAGTCTTGCATGTTTTTTAAGTGGAATTTTCTGGAATGTCTTTTGAAGTGCCACAATGCCATCTACTGGCTCACTTTTCTGTGGTTTTTCCCAGAGGGTTTTTTTTTTGGTACACGGGCTTATATGTAAGGTTTTTACACAGTATTTTTGAATAGCAAAATAAACAAGCTGAGATAGAATGAGCAAAATAATTTTTTGATTATAGATTTGTTAAAGGACATAATACATTATCTACATTAAAGAATAATTTTTAATCTCTTACCAGTAGTCTTGCTCTCTTTTTATTAAAACCGAAATTATTAATACTGAATGATAAAAGACAGATGATTGCTTTACATAAGAGCTTGTGTGTAGTAACTTCACTGTTTTCTGTTTATAGTCAGTTAGTTTCCCTTTCTTTTCCAATGTTTTTATACAGAAAAATGGGAAGAAAATAAATAAATACTTAAGGTGTCAAGCCATACAGAAAAAGGAAAGTGCTGTATTGGAAATTATTTCGGACAGGATTCCTCACTGACAAATTCCTATTCCCCATAGCTTCATCCTGTATCTGCCTTCCCCCCAAGATGTCTTTAAATAGTCTTTTCAAGATTCATCAACAACCTTCCATGGACCAAAAATTCCACAGACTTTGTAACAACTGTTTTGGAGAAGTGTGTATTAGAAAATATTATTCTCCGTATCAGACTGTTCGAGCAGTCTGTAAATGAGCAATGAGCAGTTCTAAGATGTTTTATTAATTCTTGTTTTTCATTAGACTGACTAATATTACCTATAGGAGTAGCTCTCTGTCTTTCATTTGCTGCCAACAGAAAAAAATGGGCAAATATAAAAATAATTTTTTAAAAAGACAGGAACAGTAGCTACAGGTAAACACTGTCATTTTTTAGTTTCATTGCTGGGTTTTTCTTTAAGTTATCTGGAAAGTTTACTTATTAGTTGGTCATTTTGTTTGTCTTCATAAAATACGCTTCACTTTTAATTTGTTTTTCCCCTTCATATTCAGTTTTTCCTAACAGAAGTATTTCATAATCCTGCCTTCATTCAGTCTATTTAGGAGAAAAAAGAAACACTGGTAGTGGCTTGTAACAATTTGAATTTTTTTTAATAGATTTGTAACTCACTCAAGCACAGCTCCAGAATCATTATTCAAAACAACAGAGCTAGAAAAAAATTTCCAGCAGTTTCCCAGGTGTCCTATAATGAAGGTAAATTCAAACATCTGTGCCCTTCCTGGCCTTTTACCCTTTATCTCACTGACGTTCAGAAGGTCAAGTGTATCTTGCCAAGCCCAGTTTTTATCTGGTAGGAGCTGTATCCTGCTGACAGCTGCAGAGCGTTTGCACGGCAGTGTGTGCGGGTGGAAGAGCCCGAGTGCTTTTGGCCAACTCGCATGGAAAGGAAGGTGTCTGTGTGCTCAAGTCCGTGCTTGTTTGGGGCAGTGGTTAGTGCCCTGCAGCTGGTGGGCTGTACATCGGGAGCAGTGAAGCTGAAATGATCCTACTTGGCACCCGCGTTGCCTTTTGTCACGTAAATGATCCGTGTCAGAGAGGGTGCGCTGGGGAGTGCAGCTCGTTGGCAGCTCGGGCTTCCCAGTCTGTGCTAAACAAGCCACGCAGATGGAATGGGAGCTCTGCCGAGGGGAAAGCCCTGCGTGGTGCATCCATCACTCTGCTGCTTGGGTTTGGCCGGGGTGTTTTGGGTGAGGAATGCTCTCCTCTGACATGTGCAGAGGAACAGACGTTGCTCCCTGCCTGTGTTTGGAATAAGTGCTAACCTCCCACTCCTAATTATTATCTGTGCTGCAAAATACTAGGGCAAGCCTCTGCTGAGTGTGACATTAAATAAGGGAGGGCTAGCAAAACCAGAAGAGCAAACAGGATTATTTTATACCACATCTTCCATTACAATCTCTTTTTTTTTCTTCTTTGAACTGTCCTGTGCTATTGCAAAGAAGGAAGAACTAATTAGGCCAGTTGCTGAAAGTGTTTTGCCACCCACACTACTGAAAAGAACTCTTTGTGCAGAATTAGCTCTTACCAGCTGTGCTAAATCCAGTAATTTATCTTTGCCAAAAAAAATTAAAAAATGCTGCTTTAGTTTAGTCCAATTAAACAAGTTAATGTAAGCTATACCCTATATCCACACAAACTCGGTTATCTCCTGCACAAAAGCTGCAGGGTTTGCAAATAATTACTTTCTCCCTCGTTAATTCTTCTTACTGTTTGTAAAAGGGGCTGGGCAGGGGAGCACTGGGAAGTTAACTCATTTGTGTGTGGAACTGGCTGAGTGTGAGCTGTCCCCCCGAAGAGCAGCGTGATGGCAAGACACCCTCCTCAACTTGGGCAGGTTGGAGCACAAGGGCTTGGCTTCAGCTGCAGGGGATGTTTGCCTTGGCACTGAGAGGCAAGGGGAGCAATTCCTGCCCCAGGGGAGAGGCTGTAGGAGGTCAGAAACCTACCTGCCCTCACCTGGAGTAACTTCAAGAACAGAGTGGTTCACTGTGTTTGCAGTTATAGCTCCACAGAGGTTGCTTAATCAAGTAGATCAAAGCCATGTTTTTTGACTGGGGTGTTGGCTTGGAAACTGAGCTGGACCTAAGAAGTGATTTCAAGGTGACCCTGGCAGAGTGGATAGCAAGTGAGAACTCACAGGCCCGAACATGGACTGAAACTAAACAAATCCATCCTCAGTCCTAAAACATTATTGTCCTTTCTTCTCATTGGCTTCCTGCTCAGGTTTTTAAAGAGTCAAGACAGTCCGGGCAGTGAGGTTTTTTGTATGGCTTTCACTGGAACTATTCCAAAAGAGGGGAGGGAAAGAAAAATGCTCTTTGAAGCTTGGAGGTTTGGAGATAGTAAACCAAGAATGATGGCTGAGCAAGAAAAAATAAATCTTTGGATATCCTCCATCACAGAAAGTAAGATAAACAAGGAAATTATGATTCTGTCAGGAACAGATGACTGTAGTTTAGTAATCTGTAAGAATTTTGCCAAAGAAAGGAAGTCTTTTTAATGCAGAAAAATAAAAATTTATTCCTGTCCTGATACACTTAGAGATCTAAACACTGCAGTAGGGACATGTAAGTATTTGCCTCGATGGGGTGCTCCTTTCTGGGCGAAGATGCAAATTGAATCAAAAACATCCAATATAAAATTTATCTTTGTAAATACAGCTATATTTTCTAAAGATAAATTCAATCTGTTATTTCTGCTCTTTCAAATTTAATTTTGTAATTTGAATGGGCACAGAGAAAAGCCCAGCCTGTAATCTCATCTGAGGTGTATGTAAGGTAACATCAGTGCAGAGGAAGAGACATATTGGAACTTTAAAGTAAATTGTTCCTCATATAAAATTAAGTTTAATCCTTGGTTATAGCCTTCTTGGTGGACCAGGGGAAATTAATTTCTCTGTCTCTTACGTCTTGGAAAATTGTATATGTTACAGAATTGACTTTATTTTTTCCTGAAACACAAAAGGCCTTGTTACTTCAAAATGATAATAAAGCACCTGTCAGTTTTACAAAATGCAGCGTACCTGGTGCCATTCTGTAACCAGCACCAGGAATTTGGTAAGGATAGCTTGGAGTCTTAAAGAAGACACATCACCACCAAATAACTAAACTATGGCTAACATCCATTCAAATCCAAAATTCAGCAGGTCACTATGTCTTTCACGTCCCCAAACATAGCTTCAGTAGCAGATTAAAGGGCATTATTTAAACATTCTTCTGCTCAAAGGACATTAACAAAACAGAAAATTTAAATTGCTAGATTAAACAATATTACAGTTCTGAGTCACTTGAACTTTTCCCCTTTATGTTTGGTGTTTTGGATAAGATCAGAATAAATAAAGAAAAGAAATCCAAGTTTATTTAGTTAATATGATATTCCCTTACCAAATGTACACAGTGTGTTGTTACACTTGAAAGGAAGAATATTCAATGCATTTTTCTGTAATAGGTGATTATGCCAACCTGTCTTAATTGATGCAGTTTTCCTGCTAGCTGCAGATAATTCTTTTGTTTAAGCAAGTAATCGAAGACCTGAGCTATGAGAGTAATTATACATCTCTGTATTTCTGCTACCTATATATACTTCCTATAAAATATCAGGCAGGATGCTGCAGAGAGAAGTAGCTCCCACAGGAGAGTCCTCAAGCATAATACATGTTGTGTACTTGTTATCCATTTGTCTCATGGAGTTATTACTGCAGGTGTTCGTGCAGCCTCACACTTTGGTACTGCAGATACTGAGAAATCTTCTAGTTCAGAAAAATCAAAGTGAAAGTGTGCAAATGTGCGCAGGTGACAACTGTGTAAGGTACTACAGGGATGAATTCTGAATGGACGTGAGCGCAGGCCCAGCTAGGTCAGAACAGCTGCTGGCTTCAAAAGCAAAAAATGACCAACATTTTCCATGCTGCCAAACCAAATGCATTTTCTGGAGCCATCAGCATTGCCATGTGCCACAGCATTTTCTTCACTGAAGAATCAGTGACTTTAGCTGTTCCCACCACTCTGGGCTTGCTCACTTCTGGGCTGCTTTTGACCTCTGTCAGCTCTGACACGTTATCCGGCATGTTTCTTGTGTGCATCTTCCCAGGACTAATCCAGCCAGTCCTGCTTTTCAGTCCTTGGTATCTTGGTGTACCTGCTGTCTTAACTTAAAATGTCTTAGCTCCTGAGGTTCAGCATTTCCTAAGGAATATGCTTTATGTACTTTTCCCCTTGCACTTACTTTATGTACTGTTCACTTAAACATGTGGTGAAGACAAAGCTTTTCAAGGCTTTAAACAGTCCATCATTTTAGACAAGCAAATCTCAGTTAAAAACTGAGAAAGTCCATGTATCATTTGCTGCTCTGGAGCTTTCTCTGAGTTCAAGTGGTTTGGGACGAAATCATGTATTTTCAGGGACTGGAAGGGAGGATGAATGTAGAAGGTGATGGGCATTTTAAAAAAAGGCAGGGAGGTACAGGTGGGTAAGTCATTTTCTGAAAGATGTTAATCTACAAAAATGCCATCCATATACATCTTTGTGTAACTGTTTAGCAGCTTTCCCCAGCAGCCAAGTTCCCCAGTTTACATGAGAAATAAGACTAGAGATGATTCTTTCAGATGATTCAATCAGAAATTATTGCATTTCTGGCATCTGACTTCAAATACAAATGTTGTGAAAGGTGGTCTTTAAATTATGATTGTTGTCATAATGTTGTGGCAGCTCATTTTAGTACCACGGTAGTTCACAGTATGAAAGTTTATTAGAGCTACAGAATTGCTTGATCACACTACTCAGTAAGCATATTTAGTATCTGCTTATGCCTGTCTATAATGACTACGTTTTCTTTACTGTTCCATTCCAAAAATCTCTTAGAAGTAGTGATCCAAGAAAACACTGAAGAATGAATTATTTTCCTTTAATAATGACAATTTAGTTTTTGTATGTATTGTGGAGTTAGTGTATCTGCAATACACAAACATTACAGCACTTTCATGGACCTAGTGCAGAATGTGTGTTTTGTGACAGTGGCTGTTGTATTATACTACTAACAAAAGTAAGGCAGGCACTCACATTGGCATTGATGAATTCTGCTTATGTAGTTGCTGCAAAACATAGGGTCCTCTGTGAATGGTCTGGGTATTTACATACCAAATGTCTCAGCATTACTAGACTACCTGTTATACCACACTCAGCACAATGTTATCCAGTTCTTTGTCCCTATATTTTCAAGTACTAATGTTTTATATTCCTTTCCTTGCCACACTCAGCATCTTAACTGAGTGATTTTTCTCTTCTTCATGCTATATTGAGAAAAGATCAGGCTAAATTAAGTTTTTCCCCTTTACCCACATGAGATTGACTCTTTAGAAGACCTACTTTTTTTGTGTTTGGCTTTTTGAGGAGTTTGACCTGCTCTGTGAAGGTCGAGGTTTTCTATGCAAATATGAGAGAAAGAGCAAGGTGCTGAAATAACATTAGCAGGTAACAAATAGGGAGGGAGGAGAGGTGGGAGCCTGGAGATTGCCAGGATGCTGAAAGCATGAAAAGATCACACTCAGAGCATTACATCTGTAGACCTGCTTCTTCCTTGGATGTGTGTTGTATCAAACCTTCACCTGGCTGTTTAATCCCAAAATCAGTCACTGCTTGCTTTCCTGTGGCCCACTCTCTGACATCTTTGTAGGGTAACCTTTGCAATAGCAGAGGGTTGATTCTTCTGCTTTGCAGCCATCTGCTGTTGGGTCCTGCATGCTTTTGAGATGGCATTTTTCTTGTCACATTCCTTTTTACCTGCAGGCTGAGTGGTTTGCGGGAAACGAGAGAAGTGAAGCTGTGACTTTACTGAAGGACCACATAATCTGGTCCACTTGGTTTTCATAGAATCATGGAACAGCCCGGGCTGGAAGGGACTTGAAAGATTCCCGTTTTGCTTTCCCCTTGCTCCCCAGGCTACATCAAGTGTAGCTATTTGGAGCAAAGGCCGTGTCTGACATGCCCATATTGTCTCTAAGGACAGTAGCATGTTTGTGTAATTTTAGAGAAAAAGGGGCTCTCTTAGCTGAGATATATTAAGTGTTTAAAAAGAAGAATCCTTTGCTATTTTAGATCACCATATACAAAATACACATGAATATATATGCTCACAGTATTTTATGTGTAAATCATTGCTGGAATAGATAGGATTTTCTGCTCTTCACTGAAGAGTATCTATTCAGGGAGGACAACAGAATAAATTAATAAGAGTGTTAAATAAATACATGATCCTGCTTCTGATAGGCCAAATGAAGGTGTTCAAAATAAAGTGCACATGATTCATATGGTTCTAACAAAATTACATCATTTATCATTATTAAGAGAAATAACGTTCTCGCCTATTAGCTGTCTTACTTTACTTCACACCTTCGTGAAAGCCAGACAAATGGTAGCAATAAATTAATATTTCCTGCCTTTTCAAAAGCTTCATGTAGCAGTGGTTGTAGGATATGTTATGGCACAAAGAAACAAAGAAAGCAGCCTTTGCAAAGCACAGGCTTACAGAAGTAATATACACAATAGTTTCTAACTTCCCAGCTCTGTGTTTTCCTTCACTTCCTTTCCTATTCTGTGTAGAATGGAATCAATTAAAATAAGGGAAATGTCTCCAAAATAATTTTTTTTCCAGCTCTGAGGAGCTGGAATAACCTATGTGTTTAAGAAGCCAAATGCAGTTTTTCAACATTCTTTCCTGAGTAAAAATAAATAAGGCTGCTGCTGCAGCATTTAATACTCACACAAAGATTTGGCAAGGAGCTAAAGTTATTGATGAGGTTTTGGTTCCATTTGAGTTGTATTAATTACTGTGTACCGCACTGGTGTGTTTATTATTGCAGTAAAGGATAGTTTCAAAAATGGCTGTCCATATTAATTTAAAAACAAACAAAAAACATTAAACTGACCTTAGTAAATGTGAAAAAATTATTATAAAGTGTGCTGTGTATAGCATATCCAATTTTGATTGTGTGGGAGAAAAAGTAATGCTTCTTAAGAACAATAACCATTTCAATTAAATTTGCAATAGGATTGCAGATTGGTTGGCATCATCTAACAGGAAAGACTCTAGGTAAACAACTTATAAGACTGTTGCCAGCTCTTAAAATAACCTTTATTCTTGTACATGTCTGTTCTTTTCAGCATTCACTTAAGATGCATTTCATAGTCACCGTGCCAGAAAATATGAATGTGGAACTTCTTTGTGTAGTGCTAGAGGCCCAGATTAGCAGCCGTAAATGCAGTATGACTGTGGTGTCATCAGAGATTTTTCTTCCTAGTTAAGATTCAGCAGTATGCCCATGAGATACATCTCTTAACTTCCTAGGTGCAACAGGAAAAAAACCCTGATTTTATACATGTATGTGCATGTGTGTATGTGTGTGTGTTTGTGTATGATATAAATATATTAATACACAGGACTTTTACCTTTTTCTCTTTTACCTTTTACAATAATGAAGAACCATGAAAATGTATATGCTTATATGTGATCCCTGGCTGTAATAAGGTAACCATTTCTTGCCTGAAAAGTCGTAACAAAAGAGAGAAGATGGCTATGTTTATTATCTAGAGATGGGTATTTTTCATATATTTCTGCATGTGTATATAACAACCTATATATAATATATATATTAGATATGTAAATGTGTTTGATATGTAAAGCTGTCTGTTGTACATCAGCTTTAGTTATGAGCAACGTTTCTTCAAACCATTGTTACTTCTCCAGTGCTGACCCTCTTGGGAGATGAATTTTTTAAAACTGACACCTAAAGAAATTGCTGTCTTGCAGTGTTTTTATATTACTATGCTGTGGTGGCACTTTTATGTGTTTAGGTCTTGCATTGTCTACTAAGTAGATTCTACATAAGGTGAGAGTGTTGCACCCTTTCCAGTTAGGCCACTCCTGCTTTTGTCTGCCATCAAAAAATAAACAGTGGCATGGAAAAAAAAAAAAGTAGTTAGTTTGCTTTTGAGGGCAGAAAGGCTGCTGCCTAGCTACTTACCTGAGTAATTTCAGGGCACTCACCCTGAAATTTATCAGTGAGACCTCACACAAGCAGGTGTTGTTTGGAGATTGGCAAGTTTGGCAGGATGATAAGGACGAGTAATTCAGTGACAGTGGGAAAAAGTATCTTCATCAGGGCTCAGCAGGATTTGTTAGAGCTCAGGGGTTATACGCCACACAATTACAATTCTGTGAAGTACATGGGAAAAAGAGATGTTTGGCCACCTTTTTGTGCTGCAGAGCCTAAGGAAGGAAAAATGTGATGATTATTGAAGTAGACAGACATTTATACAGAGCTGTCAAGGAAAGATGCCATCATACTTTTCAGAGCAGAGCTGTGCACTCTGAGTGAGGCAAATTCAAAAAAAAATTTAAAACCCAGCCACCTTATTTTCAGCCCTGCAGAAATATGAGCAGTCACTTCTACCTCAACTCTGAGCTGCAAAGTAAAATCTTGGTGTGGATAAAATGCACAAGACATGCCACATACCTTCAGAAACTGAAGATGATAATCTAGTAGTATTTTACAAGTAGTAGCAATGGGTCTGCAGGATCTACTCCATCAGCTGTGTCAAGATGGGAAGGCAGCCCTAGGATTCAGGTTAGCCCCTAAGGTTCAGGCTGCCTCCCAAGCCAGCACCATCCCACTGCAATTGCTTTTGTCACATGGCTTGGCATGAAAGCCACACATAGCCTCCTCACCAGCCACAGGTGTCCCTGAGAGTCAGACACTGGCAGCCAGACACCTTTGGAGAGGCCAGAGTTCAGAGTTGTCGATTTGACTGGATTTGTGGAATTTTTAGGGTAATATCATGTTCTTTCAGTGTCTGCTGGACATTCAGATTTTGATTCTATAATTCTTAATTCTGCGATTTAATTCTTACTGCACCTCCCCATACACATCTTTGATGCTCTGTTATATAGGGAAAACCTTTCCTACATGCTTTTTCCCCCCAATAGCAGTGATGGATTCCATGAAGTGGTTGCTTCCTGCCAGCTATGACAAAGGACTACTACTTGTTTCCATATGAACACACAAATACCTAATAATCAGAGTTGGGTTACAAGATGGACTAGTGCTTACTCTTCAGTGATTTCTTTTTCCCCATTTGTTGTCTCACATCTGCTGATAAATCCCATTCTGAAGCCCTAAGCCTTCTCGTGGATTCACACAGAAGGCAATAGAAGGTTTTCAAGAACAAGTGTTCTTGTTCACAAGAAACACCTGACCATACAGACTTGTACTAAATCTTTGTACAAAGACAAATTGTCAGGTTTTGAGGGCTGGGCCTGTCAGAACCAAAGTACATAGTTTTGCAGGCAGAATTTAAACATCAAATAATTCAAAAGGAGCTGAGAAGCAACTTTTGTATTTCTATTTATTGTCTTCTCCTGATGACAAAGTGGTTCTTTATTGCACATTCTTTACTGGGGAATTTAATTGCAATGTGTTACCTAAAGAGGTAAATAAACTTTTGGGTAACCAAGTTGCTGAGCAAATCATAGAGCCTTTTTCCCCAAAAGTTTCCTGTGGTCAATGAAACTCCCCTGGCACTGACCTATATACTGGCTGCCAGCCCCCTCCTAGAAGACTACGACTAAACCTGGTGTACAAGTTACAGACATGCAAGATGAAGAAAGAGCACAATAGGTAGCTACTTAAGTCTCTAATTTGGGAGAATGATTCACAGTGAGCGTGTGCTGCTGAAGTGCTTTCTTTAGACTCGGGTGGTGAGAACACTGTAAGAAGGCTATTGTGGTTCTTAGGGTTAATGAGTGTCAGTGTGTAAATACTGGTGCAATCCTTCTGCTGAGGCGGGGAATGGTTATAGATGGGAATTTTTCAGCAACTATAAATGGAAGGTCTGTTTGTTTTGTCTAAGGCACATGGGAAAGGCTTGATCATAACTTTAAAAATTCAATGCTAATGGCTTTAAAAAAATCCTTAGGTTTCAAAGTACAGCTGACAGTGCCATGGCAGAGGTTCTGGAAGGGAGGCAGCAGAGCAGGCAAGCTGCAGCAGCCCAGCAAAGGCTGACAGCACAGCACTGGTTGGCTCTGCACTTGCTGAAATGCCTGCACGCCTGTGGTTTGCTAAGGAAGCGGCTCACATATAAATCTGTGCTTTTATTGCATTGGAGTCAAGAGGTGCAGCAGTAGATAACATCACCTGTTGGCACAGGAACAGCAAACAGCAGCTCGTACCTTTCTCCTACAAAGCCATCTGCCCCAGATGGATATGATTGACTGAGAAGTCACGTACTCAGTCTCATCTATCTCCCCAGTTGGGGGAGAAAAAAAAAATGCAATTCAGGTTTCAGCATTTTTGTAATCCCTCTGAGCCTCCCATTAAATTTGCTCTACTGTGTGGGAAAGGATTAAAGATTCTTTGGGCTCCAAAACACAGTATACAAAAATTAAGTACTTCAGCATGGTCTGTGGTAAGGCAGCAACTAAAGTGTATAGCCTGCCACATAACCCAGAGCAGCAAGTTCTCTTTGACAAGTAACACTTGTTGACAGCTTAAAATTTCTGTTGGTAACACATGCCACAGTTGTGTATGGCCTTTGTTTTAAATATTCTGTATGCAACATATTTCTTAAGTGACTTAAAAAAATAATCAGAGTTGTTCTTATGCTGTTACTAACTTAGCTCAGAGTGCCAAAAGAAGGAAATATTTTCTGGCAAGGAAAACTTCTGTTCCTTTACCAACAGCTTCATAAATGCTCCCTTGTAATAAATATTTCAAGATTAAAATCAATGTGTTACAAGTTTCAGACAAGGCTGTTTATCAAGATTAAATAGTTCATTTCCTAAAAGGCAATATTATTCACATTTTATGTGAGTGTGAGCATAGATGAGAAATTTTTATTCAAGAATAGCCAGGATTTTTTCCCCACAAAAAATGGTAAATGGAAAATGCCAAAAGCATTCTTTCCCTGACTTTTTACTACTTTGAGAGCCTGACTTGCTGTTAGGCTTCATTTGCACAGTATTAAATTCTACTAAATATACCATGCTTAGTGTCATTCAGCATCTAGCCTTTTTTTTACTAATTCAGCACTTAAATGTATGAACCTTTTTTTTTTTTTTGTGAAAAGAACAGAGAGCTACTGTGCACCCAGACCTGAAGGAAAAAGTTGGGGCAAGAAAGAGCATAACAGATATTAAAAAGTAGACTCCAAAATCCATACTTTTAAAAATAAACGTCTTCTGCTTTCATTACCCTACTTGCATGAACCTTCTTCCTTCCACATCTCAGCTGCTAAGCCAAGAGCTGTGTGTGACAACTCCCAGCTGCTCATCCAACCACAATTTACCAATGTTATAGGGCAGACTAGAAAGTGCTAAAGAACAAGAGGAGTCACAGCATCAGTGTTGCATTTTTGTCATATTTCATATCCTCATTGCACTAGAAAGCACAAATATAGAAGGTCTGAATTCCATCTTGTGAACAAGAGGTTGCTTCAGTGTGTGTAAAATGCTACTGCTGATCTAACAACTCTTGAACTGCTTTCACCATTTGTAAGGCAAATTAAATTAGGATTCCAAAGGAACTGGAAGATAATACCATGCCATGCAATTTATACCTAAGGTCTCCACCCAAAAAGCATAAAAAATATATGTTGATTATATCCATATTTTAATTTTTTCATTATATTTGTCTTTCCGTTTTTCTAAACATAGAACTTGCTTGCTTTTTCTCTGTAGTAACTTTTAATGTTATTTTTTGAGACTTTAAACAGTATTCCTCAATGTCATTATTTCAACATTTTGTATATGCCAGTATTTTATGTATTGGTTGTTTTTCTTAAGGTCTAGACAAGTGTATTATTTACAAAAAGAAATGTTTATAGAAAAAAAAAAGTAATTATGAAAAAACTTACTATCTGGGCTATTCAGTTCTTGGGATTTTTTGTGCAGCCTAAATTATAACCTGTTTTCTGATATTTTGGTTTGATTTCAGGTTACCATTGGCCAGCTGTACTCCACAGAAAAATTGGTCATTGAGAGTCCAGGAAACACATAGCCAAGAAAAGCCTCTGATCCTGAAGCAACACTGGACCATCTTAAGCATCCTACAGTGCTACATACAGAAGCATAAACTTACTGCACATGTCTGAGCTTGTCTGTTCAGCAGAAGAAATGCCTGAGAGACTCAGTTTTTTGGCAACCAAAGTACTATTTTCTAATAGGTCACATGTTCTAAGATAAATGACTGTGATTTATAATAGTATGTAAGATAGTCTTGAAATCTGTTTGCCTGTATGTTCCATGTGATGGAGTAGTTCCTGCCCTATTTCAACAATAAAACTTCATTAAACTGCCTGTAACCAGATACATCATTCTGCTGTTGATCTTGTCTCTCACTGACCACAAAAAACATGTTAGATTTAAAACCCCTCAAGGTTTAAAACTCCTCACCCAGTTACTAAGTTTCTATTGATCCTGTTGCATTTTAAAATATCCAGCACCTGAATTAAATGAGTAAGTATATCTTTTATTTAAAGTATTAAAACCAGAGATGGTCAGAATTTTTGTCTGCTGGACTTTGATACTTACAAATATCATAGGCTGCATTGTGTGGTTTCCTTGAAGAGCATCCCTTGACATTTCAGGAGGTGACATAAGAATTTCATGAGCTCTTTCTTTAGTTTCTAAGAGTTAATAACCAGTCTTGTCCTACTTTCAACAATTAACTGATCAGAATAGCAGAATGTAAGACTTGAATTACTGAGGCTTGAGAGCTTTCAAATGTTTTTTCACCACCAAGTCCTTTAATTTGTTGAGGTGCAGCTATTAGCAGAAAGCTCCACATCACTTTATGAAAGATTTCACTTTTTCACAAACATTGTGAATTTTGGCAGAAGAAAAAGAACCTAACTGGAACAGTAACTCATGTGCTGTAAATCATGAAGTGGCAACAAGCTTTGCCTAGAAAAAGTGGAACACTCAGCATAGCATTTTATTGGTTATTCTTAAATCCATAGAATGCTCAACACTTTTAAGACCACAGATTAATAAAAAAAGCAAGGAAAATTTTTGATCAAGTTTTGTTCAAGTCGTTGTTGTGCTTCAATTTGTTTTCTATTAGAAATCTGCAGAAAAATTAAGCAGTGCAAAGCTGGCATGCAGGGAAAAAGAAAAGTTTCCTATTTCAGTGAATGGTTATGGGGTTTTTTAAGCAGAAAAACAGAAGCTCAAAACTAGTTCCATGGCACTGTGGACTTTGAAATCCACCCCTTATTTTTCTTGCTTCACAAAATTCATCTTTGTTTATGTTCTTCTGTGTTGTTCATGCTCTGTAAAAATATTATTAAAGGAGAGTGTCTAATTAAAGTGTCTAATTTAGAACAAATTCCCATTTTTCACTTCCACTTAAAGTGTATTGTACCATTTTGTGCAGTTAGATTGAGATGTATAGTAATGGATTTCATATGGACAATACGTACAGAATAAAATAGTGTGTACCTCAGACTGCAAATGTTGTCCCCTTCTCAATTTCAGATAAAAAGCAAATACAGTAATAATTCTCCCCTTATTAGGTGTATAAGTATTGCAATGAAAATTGCTTTTAGTGAACATTTTATTAAAATGGAATTTAATTACTCTAATAGGTAATATACATGAGATTCTCTTTAGAAATCTCCACATTCACAACTAGATAATTAAGTGCACTTAATGGTGAAAGTGCACGGGAAGAAGGGTTTGATTGCTCTTTAAGCTTCCAGTGAGCTCACAGAAATGCAGTAACATCTTAACACTCTTGGCTGACACAGGCTTGGAAGGGCTGCCAGTTTTATACCATAGGAAACTTGGTCGCTAAAACAGTACATGGAAAATCCTTGTCTAAAACAGCTTAATTACTGGAACAAGCACTGCATACCATTTCAAGATCTGAGAATGTATGCTAGGAAGCAAAATAAACATATTTATAAATAGCATAGCCCTGATTTATAGAGAGGGACAACTCCATTGGTAACATTTTTACTATTTAAATCTATGCTTTTCACCATATTTATGAAAAAATAAGGCAACTCTTTCAATGCATAATCAGTTCTTCCAAAATACCCTTCCAGTGAAGTTCTTTAGCATTGTTTCCAACAAGAATGCAGCTGTAGATGGTACATGCTGTCATACAGGCAGGCAGTCACGGGAACATGAATTGTCTTATTAATTTCCTCCAAAGTATGAAGGAGATTACTTCTCCATTAATGCCTGAAAACTCTGTTGTTAAGTTTTTGTGGTAGATAGAACGCTACTGCAGTCCCAGTTCATGCCATCTGCTCCAACCTTCTTTCTCAAGGTTACCACTCAGATTCTTTCTCCCTTACATATTTCTACCTTCAGAGGAGCAGTAGTAACCTTCAGGTACAGTCTACAGAGAGGACCATCAAGGCAGGAGGCAGGGGGAAAGTAATGGGGGTCTGTAATTTTCTTCTATCCCCAATCCATACTCCAGAGGGTAAGACAGCTGACCTTTTCAGTAAAGGACAAATTAGTTCTTACTTGAAATTAGTGATCAGCTTGTCATACAGTATTTATACTTTACTTATACAGTATTTATACGTTACTTATTAGAAGCAAGGTAAGAACGCCTCTGCTGCTACAGTCCAAAAGTCTGCGTAACACTATCTAGCTTGTTAACTGGAGTGCAAAGCTAGCAGAGATACTACCACTCACTCCTCAAACCAAACAGCATTTTAGATGCTTGTTCCCTGTTTTGGACAGGCCTGTATGTTTCCTTTGCTTGTAACACACATGTAAGTGCATGGTCAGTTACTGTTCATTAAGTGCACATCAGTTGTACGTGATTCAAAGAGACCTACAAATACATTTTTCCCTTGCCTGATGTCCATTTCAAGGTATTTTGCCAAAATGTGCTCAGTTCTGTGTAAAAACATAGCTTAACAAATGCTTTATCACTGAAATCCTACAAGCTATGGAAGGAAAATACTTGCTAGCCACACCTGGCTTAGGAAGTGGAGCCCAGTTGTAGGCTGGGATGACTTTAGTGTTGTGTTGGTGTTGCTTGCCCTGTTCTTACTCTTGGCTAGGGATGTGCTCATCTCTGCCTGTGGACAGAGCAGCCTGGAGAGCTGGCACTGTGGTCCAGCCTCGGAGCTGCTGTGCTCTTACAGCTGCACCTTCTGTGCTTCACCAGTTCCGTTTACGTTGCAATACTCATTAAATCTCACTTGGCACGCTCTCAGAAGCTTTGTTGGATTTTGTCAAAGCAGTGTAAACAACAGGAATAGTTAAAACACAAAGGAATGATCCCATGACTTACGTACAATGTCCCCTACTATAAAAAGTATATATTTTTTCCTTAGAACAGAGCTCAATAAATATCTTTACTAAAGCTGCAATGTCTTAGCAAAACAAGTTTGCTTTTGTATTATATTAAAAACGTTTTTTTCCCTGATCTCGGCATTTTTGCAAACTATTGACCTCAGCAGTATGAACCAAAATTTGAGTGTTTGCCTATACTGAAGTTTGTCCTTACTTTTACAGGATAAACTTGGAAACAGCACTCTGAAAGGAAAAAAGGAACCATACAATTAATATTTGTAACTGTTCAAAGGACAGGCATTTCTGTTGTGTGTTACAACCTCCAAGAAATTTTTATGCAATCAAAAGCATGGCTTCAAAATGCCCAGATATATCAGAGGTACAGATTTTCAGGAGGAGAGGAACCCAAGTGAGAAGCATGTGAACACTTTACATACAGTGTTGAAACAGGCCAAGAAGGATTTTAACTTACTGTTCCATTTTCTCAAAAGGTATTTCTATTGAAAAAAAAAAAAAACCTTCCAAGTTTCCAGGCATGAAAAGCAAAACTTTTACCCTCTAACACCAGCAGACAGAATAGCTTTATGGAGAAGCACCAGCCCCTCAACTTTACTTTCTGTAATGCAACATAAATGCATCTCTCCCGATAACCCAGCACAGACCATACGTACGCGTAAACAGAGCCATGAAAGAGCTGTGCACTGACTGTTTTCCTGAGTTTTCCATAATGATCTACAGTGAAATCCTGGCATTATTCAAGTCAGGACTATACTGTTCGCTTTGTTCCACCATTCTTAACACAGGCATAATTATTTCATACACTTGGGAATATTTTGCTTGACAACCTTTATAAAAAAAAAGAACTAAGCTGTGCAGCTCTTTAACTGAGCGTTAACATTCTTACTTTTTCTTTTTTCACTATTTTATAATATAAGAATAGTGCATGAGGCCTTAATGTGAAAGCAAGGGAAAAAAAAAGAGAGAAGCCAGTAATTCTTCCAAAACTGTGTATTTTCTACAACTGTATAAGGAAAAAATTTGGAACTCTCAAACCTGTTTCACAAACATATGTTCCTTCAAAAGATACCACATCTTACAGAGGTAATTAAGTATGTTTTGCAAGAGATGCTTCTTTCTAAACTACTTACCTTTTTTACTGTTAGACCAGTATCTACTGAAGCTTTGCAAGAGGGAGAAATAATGGTAGTTGGTGCATTCAAGTAACTACTCTTCTGTGTTGGAGAAAAAGAACTATGGAGACCTGTGAAGAATGTACAGGCTTTCTATTGAAAGAGTACACCCCATAAATATTTATAACAGTCTTTGGCAATATGCTAATCCAAGGCAAGTAATTTTCCCTCTCTCAGAAAGAATCATGAAAAAACAATTAAGGTGATTTAATTACTGCCATGCACAGACAGCAGATTTTGAACTCTAGACAGATGAACATCCATCACAGTGCCATGTTATCCTAACCCCATAACACAAGACTCTGAACAGAATGGACAATTAAACCTAGATCATTTTCCTTACCTTCCTGCAGAACTTTGGGCTGGATCCAAATCCCAGGGAAGCCAATGGGAGCAGAAGCCAGACTTTCCAAGTACTGACTGAAAGCTCCAATTTTAAATAAAACAGAAGTAGTTTTCATGCAGGCTTACAGATCTTGACACCAAAGTAAATTTAGCTTCGCAGTCCTTTTCTGAATCATTTAAATCTGAATTTAAAAAGTAAGTGTACATGGCAAAAATTGCTTAAGGAAGATTTAATTTTTATGTCCTTCACAGTTACCCCTACAGAGTTTCAACTATATTAAACTTTCTTCATTTATATACACCTATAAAACCATTTGGCAGCTATTCCTACCCAAGTCCTTAATCTATGGTGGGGGAACAGAAGTCTGCATAAAATAAAAATCTTTGGAGCTGGAGTTTTTCCAAAAGTGAAATAAATACTACATTTCTTATTTAGGTTAGGGGAAGGAGCTTGTTTATGAGAACATTCTCCAAAAGTTATGCTTTGAATCTTTATGAAATACATTAACAGTAGTGCAACTAAACAGAAAGAGTGCTTCACTTAACATTTTACTCTACTGGCCTTTAGATTTTAATGGAATTAAAACTACTTCATTTTGATTACATTCCTTTGAGAATAATGTTGCAATTATGCCATGTGTCTCAACCTCTGACCAGGAGCAGGAGCCCTGGGTTTTGCTGATGTGGCTTGCAAGCCTTTGGTACACACATGGTCCAGCTGGATTTTTACAACTGCTTCCCAGTGTAAACTTTGATAAAGGCTTGCATTTCCATAGCTCTCAATAACCTCAGCTATGGAAATACAAACAACTGTGAGTAGGCTGTCTTTGAACCCTGCTTTGGAAATCTACACTTCTGTAAAATCTTAAGAGCACAGAAATGTACTGTCTATCAAAAAGTGAGTATGTCTGACTCCCATCTAGAGGTTTTCTCCTTTTCACAAGAAGTAATTCTTAATAACAAATAAAAGCACTTCACCAGGTATCAGAGCACAAAAATGCTGTGCTTTAATTAACACAACTGGGAGGATTTTCAATTGGCACTGATTTTCTGAAGCACTCGGAAGATTTTACTGTCTAGCCTCAGCAAGTACCTTCTTGCATTTTGAATTTCAGGTCACACATTTCAAAAGCACACAGAAATTTTACATGTTCTGGATGTTGATGTTTACAGTGGACCAGAGAACATTTCCAGGCCTCTATCACTAGGCACAGCTAGCCAGGATTCTTCATGGTACCACCTCTGCTCAGACACAGCCATCAGAATACAGCTTTATTCTGTTTAAATCCTTTAAATTCTCTTAAGGAAAGATCACTCCCCTCCTTTTTCTGGCAATGTTTCCTTCTTCTCTGAAGCAGCTAATAAACAAAGCACAGAATAAGGAATGGGCTCCAGAAATGCCAAATATTACATTGCACTTAAATGAAGGCTCAATCTTGATGTGGCACTACACATCAGCTTAAGAGCACACTATTTCATTGATGCAGCAATCTGAAGAAAGGGTAATTCATACCAGGTTATCCCATGTAACATCCTGTAATCCTGTAATGCATGATAGACTTAAAACAAGCTTGTGTAGGGAAGTAGTAGAGTTCACTATTTTCCCTTAAAACCTTTTTGGTGAGGGTTCACATGTAACTTGAAGGACAACAGTAGGAACTTCTGTTTGCCTGCAGAGAGCTTTCCCTCTGTGCGTTGTCAAAACAACTGATACAGTCTGGCAGCGGAATGGTTTCTGAAGGAATTAAACACCTCCTTGTCTCTGGCTGTATTCTCACACTGTGCTGTACGTACAGGCTTTTTTGGGAGGAGGGAGGACAGGCTGTGTTGCAGCAGCAGCATGCATGCAAGCAGAACTGCAGGACCTTTAGCCTTAAGCTCCCTCTACTTCACATCTTTCCCCCAACAGACTCCCTGCTTTTAGCTCTGGGTCTATTCCAGCCATCTCAAAAGGCAGGTTAGCTGTAGGCTTGAAAATATTCTCAAGTAGGGGGGATTTTATAACAAAGCTATATTTTTCTAATATTCTCATAAAAGCCTTTAAGATGTTTTACATCTTCAGAGGAAATTAAGACCTGAAAAATCTTGTGGCATGCTCTGTTTCAAAACAGGAAAATTACATTCCATAATCTTACTGAAGACCATACATCCATGTCAGGGAATTTTCTGCATTCTGTCAATGTCTTATCTATTCTTCATTAACCAAAAATAACCCATATTTTGAGATACTGTATCAAAAGAAAACAAGAAGAGTCAAAATTGCAGAAGAGCCAGAACAAAACTTGACCAATACCCACCTACTTTCTACTCATGCTAGTAAAGCTTCCTCACCCCACAGCTCTGCTCAAGATGCCTGTCACAGGGGCTGTCAGGGAGACGGTCATTTGCCTCATGGCTCTGGCAGGACAACAGTCATTTTCAGCCCTAAATGCTGCTTAGAGATGGGATCATCCCTGGTTAGGACACACACACAACAGGTTGCAAAACTGTGAAGCTTCCTGTTACGTTTTGCTAAAGAAAAAAAAAAAAAGGAAAAAAAAGAAAAAAAAGAAAATAGGTGTAATGGTGAGCTTTATGGCTTTTTTTTAAACTTTTTTTTATTCTTACAAACCCATTTGCATTGGTAGTTTTTGCTTCATTTCAAGAGTTGGGACACCAGTAGTTGTCAACCTCTAGGCCTGCAGTGCAAGAGTGAAGACTGTAAAATCAATTAAAGTGTCCAGCGCCATAAAGTCCAGCTGTGTGCACAACAAAGTCCTTTCCCAGCAACATACAAATACAGAAAAATATGTAGCAAAAAAAGCTGAATAAATTATAAATTCTTGAGAAATGTGGTGCAAAATGTAAGGTAAGGAGAGCTGAACTAAGGCACTTGTTTCCATTTGTTACTGTTTCCATTCCTCTCTGTATCTCAGCGTCATTCCTCAATGAGAAGGGTCATCCAAACCAGGCCCAAATCTGAAAATACAGAACCGTGTATGAGACGGACACCATCTCTCACTTCACAGTGCACGACTCAAAGGTGTTACCAAAGTTCTCCTGATAAACACAGCATCAGCAAGTATTTTAACTCCTCCTTCATCCCGGTTTTAGACTTGTCAGTTGCGTGAAAAGAAGCCACCGGTCTATTTTAAGCAAAAGCATTCCTGCAGAAGTCCCTGTTGGCTGCTATTAGCCAGACGGGCTCTACATGCGAGCCTGGGGAGCGGTATCAAAGTGTGTTGAGTGACAAAAACCAGGGCAGCCCAGTCCAGCCCCAGATCCAGCCCCAAAACAGAGTGCCCGCTGTTCAGAGCTGCAGCAGCCAGGGCAAAGGTGGGATGGGCACGCAAGCCTGTCACGGGTTTGACAGGTGCTCACAACAGTGAATCGTATTGTTACGGAGTCCATTGAACTAAAAGAAAATAACAAAAAAAAGGACAAAGCACACCACTGCTGTCGCACGACTGTGTCTTTCAAATGGATCTGAGAACAGGAAAACAGGGATCCTAAGTTAAATTTGTAGCGAACACGCCACGAAGTTTTCACACGAGTGCTCCTGACTAATCGGGTAAGTGGAGTCAAGCCCAAATCAAGACCTCAAAAATTCACTTCAAGAGGGCAAAAGCAAAGCCCACGCTACCCAGTCTCCTTGCTCTCTCTCAAAAAAAAAAATTAAAAAGACAAAAAAACAAAAAGGAGAACAATTCCACAAGCCGCAGCAATGAGAGCCTACGCACATCCATCTTTCGCTGGCAGAAACTGAAGCTCCTGCTTAAAATGCCCCAGACTCGGGGCAGTCCCCGGGACGGGGCCCTGGGCGCGCTGCTGTCTCCCTCCCGAGCCGGGCCTCGCTCGGGGCGCGGGGCGCGGCCGCCTGCCCCTGCCCCTGCCCCTGCCCCTGCCCGGCCGGGTGCCCTC